>OU015755.1:30774325-30808085 GCA_907169655.1 Acomys percivali | reverse complement strand
CTGGGCCTCATCCAGGTCACCAGGCTTCAGGACCTTTGTTTGACTCAGCTTTTTTCAATCAGGTCCCCTCCAGGCCTTTGGCCTGGAATTTAGAAGGATAAAGGAACAAAGGAGCAGGCAAGCTTTAAGTCAATACAGGCAACACACTTATGACTTCTGGCCAGGCACGGTGGAGCACACCTGTCATCTCAGCACTCAGGGAGGCAGAGGCAAGCGGATCTCTGCGAGTTCGAGGCCAGCCTAGTCTACAAAGCGAATCCAGGACAGCCAGGACTACACAGAGAGACCCAGCCCGGAAAGTACAAAGCAAACATTTGACTTCTGTGCCTTAGTTTAGATAACGAGATAAAGGCAACTTCTGTCTTCATATCCTTTCCTGGTTAACAGACACATGAAGCATCTGAAGAAACAGGGCAGGAGCCAGTTCTGGAGCCCCCGTCCCTGTCAGGAAGACAGAGGCTGTTCCTGAGACCGCTGGACTGAGGCAGTTGTCTCCTAACAGTCTGAATGAGAATGCCTCCCATGGGGTCACATGTTTGAATACTTGGTCCCCACTTGGTGGAACTGTTTGGAAATGATTGGGAGGTATGGCTTTGTTGGAGGAGGTATGTCACAGGGTGGAGGAGGTGGAGGGCGGAGGGGTGAGGGTTGGGGGATGGGGGGCGGGGAGGGGAGGGTGGAAGCAGGCTTGGAAGTTTCAAAGAACTCACCCCATTCCCAACGCTCTGAAACCATAACCCCAGTTAAGCATTTTCACTTAAAAGTCATCTTGGCCGTGGTGTTTTGTCACAGCAATAGAAAAGCAACTAAGACCCAATAGAGCATTGTCTATACAGCAATGCTCAGCCTAGCCAGAGCTCCACAGTGAGAGACCCTGGCTCAAAAGAAATTGAAGGCAGCCTAGTCTACAGAGTGAGTCCAGGATAGCCAAGGCTACACAGAGAAACCCTGTCTCGAAAAATTAAAAAAAAAAAAAAAAAGATATTGAAGAAGGTGGGGGAAGGTAGGCCCTTGTTTCCACTCTTTGCAACTGCTCCCCATAGAAGCAGATAGGACTCATGAGGGAGCCCCAGCTTCCACAGTTACTAACGCCTACCCAATCTCGTTTCTCACGTACCCCTTCATCCTTCCTCCCAAAAGATATTTATACACACATTGCAGATAGCATTTCTGTATTTCATTCTATGTAATTTTATATGTCTGTAAAAACTGCCCCCCCACCCACAGTAAGTCCCCCAACATGCACACCATTAGTACATTTAAAAGTAAATAATTCCTTTGTGTCTTTTAGGTATCTAGTCAATGTTCAGATTTCCTGGTTGCCTCATACATATTAAATCAGCATCTAAGTAAGACAGACATTTAATTTCATTATGATGTTTCTGTCTCACAGAGAAGTCAGGAAGCTGAGGCGGGCCAGCCCAGGCAATATACTGAGACTGTGTCTAAAGAAAAATTTTTTAAAAAATTTATCTCAGCTGGGTGTGGTGGCACACGCCTTTAATCTCAGCACTTGGGAGGCAGAGGTGGGGGGGTCACTGTGAGTTTGAGACCAGCCTGCGTGGTCTACAAAGTGAATCCAGGATAGCTAGGGCTACACAGAAAAACCTTGTCTCAAAAAAAACAAAAATAAAACAATAAAACAATAAAAATTAATCTCGAGTAATTTTGTTTTTGTTTTTGAAGACGTATTTATTTATTATGTATATAATGTTGTGCTTACATGTATAATTGCATGTTAGAAGAAAGCACTAGACATCATTATAAATGGTTGTGAGCCAACATGAGGTCGCTGGGAATTGAACTCAGGACCTCTGGAAAAGCAGCCAGTACTCTTAACCTCTGAGGCATCTCCACCCTAAAAAAAATTTTTTTTTAATTCTCTCTTTTTCTTTCTTTGCTCTTTAATAGTTGAAACTGAACCACACAGAATTAGCACATCTTTTTAAAATGTTTGCTATATAGATTAACTAAACATGAAATCTTCAAATATAAGATCCACAGGAAAACAAAACATGCAATAAATTACTAGTCCAAAAATCATCAGCCAAGAGTGAGAAGAAACTGTTCTTTTTGTTTTTGTTTTTGTTTTTCGATACAGGCTTTCTCTGTAGCTTTGGCTGTCCTGGATTCAATTTCTAGACCAGGCTGGCCTCGAACTCACAGCGATCTGCCTGCCTCTGCCTCCTGCATGCTGGGATTAAAGGTGTGAGCCACCACTCCAGGCTTGAAGAGACTATTCTTTTTTTTTTTTTTTTTTTAATATTTTATTTACTTTTAATTTATGTGCATTGGTGTGAGGATGTCAGATTTTAGGGTTACAGACAGTTATGAGCTGCCATGTGGGTGCTGGGAATTGAACCAGAGTACTTTGGAAGAGCAGGGAGTGCTCTAAACCACTGAACTCCAGCCCGAAGAGACTATTCTTTGGGATTAAACTTTTACAAGTGTTGGGTCTCACAGAGCCCAGCTCTTACCCAGTGGCTGAAGGGGAAAGGTGCAGATACAATTCTAGGCAATGAGGTGTGGTCTTTCTGTAACCTGACCAGGGATCTGCTGAGTTGCGCCTACTGGCTTTTTTCTGTTGGGGGGAGGAGGATCCTAGGTTCTAGGCTGCTCACACTTCCTGCTCATTTTAGTATCTCAGGCCCTAAACTGTGAACTGTGTTTGCATTAGCTTGAGCTTGACTGTTTGTTCTGGGTGGGTGTGGGGAAGCTGTGACAACCTATAGAACATATAGAAGTCAGTTCTGTGGTCTGGAGCCCAGGGATGGAGGGCCCTCTGAGATTTTATTCTGCCCAACTGCACAAGGCCTTAAAAGTGATCATTTTGGACGAGCAGGAAACTGGCTGCGGATGCTATAGCAAGCGACACTAACAAACATATATTCTGTTGATTCTGGGGAACCTTTGGCCTGACAGCCTAACTTGTGCTCACTTAGAACCACGCGTTTCTTTACTTTGTCTATGAGAGATTTCATAACAGACCAAGTCTGAAATC
The DNA here is from genome assembly GCA_907169655.1 of Acomys percivali. Taxonomy (NCBI): domain Eukaryota; kingdom Metazoa; phylum Chordata; class Mammalia; order Rodentia; family Muridae; genus Acomys; species Acomys percivali. Next base: position 30,805,084 of record OU015755.1, on the reverse strand, counting down.
AAAATTACCAGCCAGCTATAATGCAGTGCATAATCACTTCCCACAGCAGACAGAACAAAGCACCAGAAACTAGGCAGGTTGTACAAGAGAAACGGATTGTTTCACACAATTTACAGCTGGAATGAAGGTGTTGGTAAGGGTGTTCTTCTGCGGGTGGTGAAGAACCATCCCACCCATCTTCTGGAACCTCTGTAGTTTGCTAATAGTACTTGGTGTTCCTTAATTCGTAGATTCAACACTTCATTCTTGGCCTTGACCTTCACCAAACACCCTCCCATTTGTCCGGGTTTCTCCTTTGTGGTGAGGCCAGCAGTCAGACTGGATAAGGAACCTGCCTTAACTTCACCCAGACTAATGACCTCCATCTATAACACTATTTCTAAATAAAATTTCTGGGAGAGTGGGGATTAGGACTTTAACATGGGAACAGAGATGGATGGGGCAGACACATGCTTCTGCCTATTGCACTGCTCTGTATTAAACAGATGTGTGGTATTTTCATTCACTTCTAATCAGTTTACAGTTTGTCGCTTCTTTGCTTTCCTGGAAAAAGTCCATTGGTCTACATATCACATAGAGACTACACATTTCTGTGCCTAGAGCGTGAGGGTCTCCCTCCTCCCTTCCCCCTCTTCCTCCTCTTTTCTTGTTTCGCTCTCTTGTTCTTTTTGTAACTTGACACCTGGCTTGATAATTTCAGGACATGTTCATGTTTTGTTTCCCAAAGTCTGAAATTGTATTTTGTTTGTTTGTTTTAATTTTTCGGGACAAGGTTTCTCTATGTAGCCTTGGCTGTCCAGGACTCACTTTGTAGACCAGGCTGGCCTCGAACTCACATTGATCTGCCTGCCTCCCGAGTTCTGGGATTAAAGGAATGCGCCACCACGCTTGGCTCTTGAAACTGTATTTTGAATTGATGATCATAATATATGTTAATTGTGGATGACATTTAAGAATTGCTGAGGGGCAGGTGCTGTGAGGTTGAGGCCAGTCTGGTCTACAAAGTGAGTCTAGGACAGCCAAGGCCACATAGAGAAACCCTGTCTCAAAAACAAAAACAAAAACAAAAACAACAAAACAAAACAAAACACCAACCAACCAACAAACAAAAGAATTGCTGAGGGAAACAGGGTGATGGTGACCTTTAATCCCAGCACAGCAGAGGCAGAAGATCTTTGTGAGTAGAGGCCACCATGGGATACCAAGTGAGTTCTGAGTTTCAGAACAGCCTTGGCTACAAAGAGAAACCCTGTTTCAAAAAACTAAAACCAAAACAAGACAAAAAAGAGTTGGTGAATGATGATGGAAAATAATTGGAACTGTCAATAGAAAAGCGAAGCCAGGTATGGTAGCATACGCCTTTAATCCCAGCACTTGGGAGGCAGAGGCAGGCAATCTTTGTGAGTTTGAGGCCAGCCTGGTCTACAAAGTGAGTTTAGGATGGCTAAGGCTACAAAAGAAACCCTGTCTTGGAAAAACAAAACAAAACAAAACAAAACAACAACAAAAAAACCAAAGCGAAGTTTTACTCAATGTGAATTGCTTTGGGAAAATCTATGAAAAAAAGGAAGCTCTAAAAGGACAAAGGAAAAAACTGCGATTTCAATCACCAACTTAAATAAAAAAGCATAAGAAAAGGGGTTTAAAAAAACAAAACAAAACAAAAAACCCTACTGGTGGGTTCCCAATTGCCTATAGCCATGCAATCCTAGTTTAAAAGGACATGGAGAAGCCAGGCGTGGTGGCACAAGCCTGTAATCCCAGCACTTGGAAGGCGGAAACAGGCAGATCTCTGAGAGTTTGAAGCCAACCTGGTCTACAAAGCAAGTTCAGGACAGCGGAAGCTACACAGAGAAACTCTGGGGGGGGTGGGGGGATTGGAATTGCTCTCCAAACCAACCTTCAATAACACACACGTAGTATTTAAGTTTTAAAAAAAAAATCGCTTCAGTAGTGAACCCTATGATTTCATTAATTTTCGTGTCGCGGTACCCCCTCTTTTCACTTTAGGCTGCCCTTAAAATAGAACATTGAAAAAAAAAGTTTTCCTAGGCGGAGTAGCTTTTAAGTTTCCAGCTGTTTTTCGTTGTATCTTACGAGTGCTGGTTCTACATGGATTTGTGGTGTGGATACGAAGAACAACTTGAGGTAGTCATTTTTGTTCTTTCAACCAAGTGGGCTCCAGAGACAGAATAACAGCTCTCACGGTTGAGTAAAAGCACCCTTAGCTTTCGCTTCGCCTTTATGGTTCTTTTGGCACTGGATAGTTTCACAATAAGTAATTCGGAATTACTCGATTTGATAACAGGTCAGATGTTGACTGGGAAAATTGAAAACCAAACCGCCCAACGTGGGGCTCGAACCCACGACCCTGGGATTAAGAGTCCCATGCTCTACCGACTGAGCTAGCCGGGCAGCCGGTATCTTTTTTCTTTTCTAGGTTCTTTCAAAGGAATGACATCATTTTTAATTAGCGTCAACTGGTGTATCACATTTTAAGTTACTTTATTCCGAGCTTTCCTTTCTTTGTTTTTTGTTTTTTTTCCTTTTCTCTTCTTTCTTTCTATTTTTTTTTTTTTTTGTGAAATTTCTCGCGAAATTAATTTCGTTTCTGCTTCCGTACGCCCAAACTTCTGTTGTTTAACACAAATGTCTAAACGGCCCTCTAGCGGTCAGAATCTCCTATTCCCTTAGGCCAGCCAGGGTAAGGAAGTTGGTCTCCACCGGTTTGGGTGTGCGTCACCCAGAAGTTTCCCGCGCTGCCGAGCTGGGCGTGTGCTTTGCGCAGGCACCAACCCTGCTCCGGACCAAAGCCCCGACAATCCGTATCATTTTCACAGGTAACTGACCAGAAGACTTAGTAGGAGGGAACTTAATTTCCCAACCTTAGCTATCTGTTAACTTGAGTTCCATCTCTGAGAGAGAGAACTAACTGCTGTATGTCTGCGCACACCCGCTTGTAACTTAAAAATACATTTGAAAAAAAGCTACTGAATTTGCAAGGCTCTGGAAGCTTAGAAAGACAGCCAACTCAGAAGCTCCTTCCCAAGGAAATCCAACTATTCTTTACTGAGTCTTCACCCAAGCTTGGGTCGGCTTTTCCCTAACACAGCTGCCTTTGGGTCACCCACACTTCCAAGTAATCCCAAAAAAACGCACCATGCCTTTAACTCTGCAGAAACAGGCCAATCTATGAGAGTTTGAGGCCAGCCTGGTCTACAGAGTGAGCTCCAGGGCAGCCAGGACTACAGAGAAGTCCTGTCTACAGAAACAAAGAACAAACAAAAACAAAACAAAAGTTAAAAAAAAAAAAAAAAAGCTGGGCACGGTGGCACACACCTTTAACCCCAGCACTCAGGAGGCAGCGGCAGGGGGATCCCTGTGAGTTCAAGGCCAGCCTGGTCTACAAAGAGGGTCCAGGACAGCCAAGGGCACACAGAGAAACCCTGTCTCGAAAAACAAAACAACAAAAACAAACAAACAAACAAAGAACCCAAAACCAAAAAAGACCAAAAAAAAAAAAAAAAAGCCAAGACAAGGTTTCTCTGTGTAGCTCCAGACAGCCTGGAATTCTGTCTGTAGACCAGGCTGGCCTCGAACTCACAGAGATCCACCTGCCTCTGCCTCCTGAGTGCTGGGATTAAAGGTGTGTGCCATCACTGCTTGGCTCCTTTTCCACTTTCTACCTCCTTTCAGATCTCTTCTCCTCTCATGATTCCCTGTCCAGTTATATAGTTTAAAAGGACTAATTTTGTGATATGTTTTTTGAAACAAGATATCATGATGTTGCCCATACTGGTGCATGCACATGATTCTTTTTACCTGTGATGGGATCATAGGCATGTGCTGTGTGTGTGTGTGTGTGTGTGTGTGTGTGTGTGTGTGTGTGTGTATGTGTTTCAAGATAGTTTCTCTGTGTAGCTCTGGCTGTCCTAACCAGAGATGACTTTGAACCCACCGAGATCTGCCTGCCTCTGCCTCTTCCAATGCTGGGATTAAAGGCATACACCACCACCACCACCACCACCACCACCACCACCACCACCATCACCACCCCATTATTTTATTTATTCTTAAGGTTATGTGGTGGTTTGAATGAAAATGGCCTCCACAGACTCATACGTTTCAACTCGTGGTCTCCAGTTGGTGGAATTGTTTAAGAAGGATTAGAAGGTGTGGCTTGGTTGGAGGAGGTGTGCTGCTGGGGGTGGGCTTCGAGGTTTCAAAAGCCAGATGCCATGCCCAGAGCATTCTCAGATCCCTGCTTGTGGGTTCAGTTGAGATAGATGCTCTCAGTTCTTCCTGCCACATTGCCTTTGCTCCACCATTGTAGACTCCGCCCCTCTGGACCCTAAGCGCATTTACATCCTGCCTTTTATAAGTTGCCTTAGCCACTGTGTTCTATCATAGCTAGAGAAAAGTAACTAACACAGGCTACTTAGTACATCTGAACATATTTACTTATTTTGGGTTTGGGGAAGGGCCGTGCCGTGTGGAAGTCAGAAGATAGTTTTTGGGGGTTACTTCCCCTCTTCTATCACATGGGGCCTGGAGATCAAATTTGGGTGACCAGACTTGGCAGCAAGCATCTAGACTTGTTTGCTTTATCTGGCCAGCCCTAAATCTGTTATTTTTACTTAAAAAAAAAAAAAGAATGACTTTTTTTTTTACTTTGTCTTTGTGTGTGTGCTTCTGTGAGTTTATGTGTGTACCACATGCCTGCAGGTGCCTGAGGATGCCAGGAGAGGGTGTCAAATCTCCTGGAACTAGATTTATAGGAGGCCGTGAATCCCCTCATGTGGGTGTTGGGAACTGAACTAGAGTCCTTTGCAAGAGCAGTACGTCTTAACCACTGAGTCATCTTTCCATCCCCGTATTTATTATTTTAAAAGAAAAAGAAAAAGCCACAGCTGTTATTATAGGAATTTAGATGTACCTTAAATATTTAAGTTGCAAGATAAACGTCTGCTCTTTCATCTTGTCAGGATGTTCAACGGTAACACACACAACTTCATTTGGGTAAAAGGTCAAATCTCTAAAGTGTACGTGTTTTAAATGTCCTTTGGGGATGTGGGCCTTCGTGGATGTAGGCCTCTTGGAGACCTTGGCTTCGGCCTCCACACTACTCTTGGCTCTACAGGGCCAGGCATGTCTCTTTCCCATTCTGAGCCCCTGATTATTCTTCTATCCTCCTAGAAGGTTGTTGTACAAGGATGCTTCAGGCTGGTCCCTCCTCTGTCCACCTTGAATTATATGGCTGGTAGAGTTCTGCACTGCCTCCCACGCTTACCCCAGAAGGGCATTCCTTTGGGTTGAAAGGACAGAAAGGAAACTGTGAGCTCCGTGGCTTCACAAGGCTGCCATTGTGCTTGGTGGAATCTCTTTGTCTGCCTTTGAGATCAATGCCCAACCTCCACTCACTCCCACCCCACCCCCACCCAGCCTTAGAAGGGTGGGCAGCAGCCTTGAGAATGCCATGGAAGCCAGCCAGGAGCACTTGAGCAACACCTTAATAACCAGCCTCTTTGGAGTCTCCATTCTGCAGAGGCATTTCTAGGGCCACAAGCACCACAGCATAGATGACTCAAAGGCTGCTCCAGTGAGCAAAACATCAGAGCTGGGGCTTCCTGCACAGTCCTGGGCGCATTCGAACTCACAGTTACCCACTGTTCTGTCTCTTGGACCTGCTTTTCGTTTTCCACATCCGGGGCACCTCATTAATCCGAGCACTGGGTTTGTGTTAGCAAGCAGTCTCATTACAGTGCTGGGAGAAGGGTTGTGCTGTCTTTGAAAGGGTATGGGAAGGCTGGGACCGACTAGTTAGGTGAATTGCTCAAGGCCACGCTGCTGAGGAGTGGCAGCGCCCATACTTGTCCATAAAGCAAGCTGGCCACCCATCTCCATACTCTGACTGTTATGTGCAGCCCCATTACAAGTTTTTGCATAGAACTTTTCATTTTGGGGGGCGGTATTAGGAACTATTTCTTGGTTGGGTAAAAGGGATTTAAATATAATTCTAGGAACTCTGGTGTCTGGGTTTGCCTTTGACTGGACTAGGCAGCCAGATGGGCAAACAGAGAGGCCAGAGGTGCCTATGGGGAGACACTGCTGGTCTCAGCTAGTCCAGCTGAGGAGGTACCTTTGCCAGAGCACTTGCTCAGCAAGCTTTAGGCCCTGGCTTCAATGCCCATGACTTCTGCAAATAAAGGCTGAATTTTAAATCTCCCTTCTGTTTTGTTTGTTTTCCCCTGAAACTTGTTTGGAGGCTTTAGAGTCAGGAAGGAGAAAGAAGCTATGACCTCAGTGCACCACCCCTCCCCCACCCCATGTGTCTCTCTCTCTCTCTCTGTCCCTTTCCCTCCACCCCGCCCCCCACACCTCTGTGTGTGTCTCTGTGTGCATTCTTTCAATGTGAACATCTGCCTCAGGTTCCTGCCACAGTAACTTTCCATGATGCTAATGCACTATATGTCACTGTGTACCTAGCATAGTGTCAGGTATAGAAACCAGGACACGAAGAAGTAAAACCAAGTAGATCCTGGAAAATTCCTGATTCTGACTTAGATGCCTTGCAGATAGGTAGCAGGGAGGCTGAGAGAATAAAAGCCTCAATTCCCATTACATGACAAATAAGAAGCAGATTTGGAGTGAGGAGCTGTGGCAGTCTCCTGATGCCTAGGCCAGTGGTTCTTCTATCAGACCAACGCATCTCCACACATCCCTCCTCCATCTGCCTTGGCAGACAATGTTACTGTGGGTACCACAAAGTTTCAGTGTGCCTTCAGCACTCAGCACTCCCCACTCCAGCGCTCGTCTCTGGATTTTATTTTATTTTCCTCACTTTACATCATGATTGTAGCCCCTCCCTCGTCGCTTCCTGGTTCCACCCTCCCTTCCTCATCATCCCTCCTCCCCTTCCCGCCCTCCCATAGTCCTCAGAAAGGGGAGCCCTTCTCCCCTAACATCTGACCTCAGCCTATCAAGTCTCATCTGGACTGCCTGCATCTTCTTCCTCTGTGGCCTGGCAAGGCCACCCCGCCAGGCAGAAGTGATCAGGCCAGAAGTGGGGGCTAGAGTCCATGTCACAAGTAGTCCCTGCCTCCCATATTATGGGATCCACAAGGAGACTGTGCTATCTACTACATCAGAGCAGAGGGCTTAGGTGCACACCATGCACGGCCCTTCATTGATGCATCAGTCTCTGCAGCACCTGTCTCCTCTTTTCCATTTTGTTGGCTCCATTAGTCTCCTTGTGGAGCTCCTGGTCTGTCCAGTTTTTGTTTTTGTTTTTTCGAGACGGTTTCTCTGTGTAGCCTTGGTTATCCTGGAGTTGCTTTGTGGACCAGGCTGGCCTTGAACTCACAGGGATCCACCTGTATCTGCCTCCCAAGTGCTGGGATTAAAGGTGTGTGCCACCACGTCTGGCCCTCCCGTTCCTTCTATTCCCCATCTCTTCCATAAGACTCTCTGCACTCCACCCAGAGGTTTGGCCGTGTGTCTCAACGTCTGCTTGGATCCCCTGCTAGCTGGAGTCTGTCAAAGGATCTGTGGTAGGCTCATCTTCCTGTTACTTCTCTTCAACTGCTTCCATTTGTCCTTCTGAATGAGAATTAAGCATTTCCCCTAGGGTCCTTCTTGTATTTAGTTTCTTTAGGTCTGTGTATTGTAATGTGATTATCCTGTATTATGTGGGTAATGTCTGCTTATTAGTGAGTTTATACCATGCTTGTCTTTCTGGATCTGGGTTACCTTACTCAGGATGATTGTTTCTGGTTCCATTCATTTGCCTGCAAATTTAAAGATTTTCTTGTTTTTAATAGCTGAGTAGTATTCCATTGTGTAAACGTACCACAGTTTCTTTATCCATTCTTCAGTTGAGGGGCATCTAGGTTATTTCCAGATTCTGGCTATTATGAATAAAGCTGCTATGAATGTAATTGAGCAGGTGTCTTTGTTGTATGGTGTATGCCCAGGAGTCCTGTGGCTGGGTCTGGTCTAATTTTATCACCTTTATTGGGCTGTGCTGCCCCCTACTGTCATACTTGTGCAACTGCAGGCACTAAAAGCTTGAGAGTCCTTCAGAGCTCCAGCCTGGTTTTTCACCAGTTGGGGGAGGGGGAGCAGGGGGAAGGAACAGGGGGGGATGGCTATAAAACAATGCCACTACATAGAAACTCATAAAAATTTATGAGTACAGCTGGGATGCTGTGGTGTAGGCCTATCATCCTAGCACTTGAGAAACCAGAGGCAAGAGGATATCTATGAGTTCGAAGCCAGCCTGGTCTACAAAGCAAGACTAGGGCAGCCAAGGCTGTATAGCGAAACCCTGTCTCAGAAAACCAAAACAGAACCAAAACAAAAAGAAAAAGCAACAACCACCACAACAAAAAAAATTTATGAGTAAAATTGAGCTATAGATCTTCAAGGACAAGGAGAGAGAAATCGTGCATCCTCGTACATCTTCATCCACCAGGAAATGTGTATCTTCACTAATCTCTGGCTGACGGCCCCGGCCTTTGGAAAAGGGGTACACTAGACCCATGGCCTTCAGGGACTGCACGTGACAGCTGTTCACTGAGCACTGCAGGGCTTCCCTTTTCAGTCTCCAGAGCTGTTCAATAAGGCCGATTCTAACACTTTCATGCCACACACGGGGAAGCCAAGACTCCAAGGTATTCAGAGGTTTGCGCACAGTCACACAGAAGAGCTAAAGGGGGAGAGCTGATCGGACTGTCCTAAACTGGAAAACAACCAAAAAGGCAAGCCGGCATATTGCTAAACACGCTCCAAACACACATCATGTGAGGTTCTGGTACTTATCAAATGAAATATTTGCAGAGATCAAAGTCAGATGGCCCCCACAGAGCTTTAAAAACTGTGTCTTTGGTATAAAGAAAGCAAAGCTGCAAGGGGGGAGGGCGGTGTCTATACTAGGGTGGTGGAAGTGTCCACAGCAGGGTGGTGACTAGCAGCCCAGCTCCCTGCCAGGCCAGGCCACACTACTGATCCCAGTGAGCTCATCTGACGCTCACATCTGGGCCTCAGATACCTTTTTTTCTTTTTCTTTTTCTTTTTTCCTGAAATTTTGCTGGAGGCTTTGGAGCTAGGGAAGAGAAAGAAGCCGTGACCCACAGCAGCAGGGTGAGGCCACCACGGTTTGCCTGAGACTCTCTCAGTTTTAGCACTGAGTGATTGAGATGCTGGGCAGCCTCTCAGTGCCAGGAAAACCAGATGGCAGGTAGCCCTGCATTAGACCCTAGAGTCTAGCCATCCTCCCAGGACCCTGTTAGACTGATGGGGGGGCAGGTTTGACATCAACTGCCTGCATGACCCAATGGTTCTTTCTGGACCTTAATGTTGACATCTCTAAGACAAGGCCGCTGGCTTAGGAACCTCACACATTCCGTGGTTTATGAGTCCGTGTCTTGCTGACCTAATTAAGGGTGTTTTTGGTCTCCTGCCTATGTTGCTGCCTCCCCAAGGGAAGTGCTAAAAATTCATTTGGGACAACTAGATCCCTGCAGGAGTGACCTCATAAACACATGAGTGCACTCTATCTTGCTCTCTCTCTCTCTTTCTCTTTCTCATTTTTCAGTTCATGAAGTATATCACTTAGGAAGTTCTTGCCAACCACAGGAGAAGATCATACTCCCCTGTCTGTACCCCAGAGAAACTGAGAGCTGGTTGACAGGTCCCTGTTTACTTGACATTTTAATCAGGAAAGGAAGAGCAGAGACAGAACGTGGAGAGGTCAGGGCACGGCCACACACATTTCCATTTCCGTAAGGAACCTCTGATGCTGCGTCAGACCGGAGGCTGCTGTGAAGGGGATACAAACAAGACAGATTGGAGAAGCCCTCACTTCTAGAAGCTTCTGCCCAATGAAGGAAGGGGATGCTGTCCAAGAGAAGCAGAACAACTCAGCATCTTAGGGGAAAGTAGCTCTCAGGGCCCCCAGATGTGGAGGAGTCCAGATGACTGGCACCTAGCCAGCATGGGTTGCAAACACTGCTTTTCAATCAGGCCTTTGAGTTCTTCATTTATTTTTGAAGCAGGACTTCATTTGTCTCAGGCTGGCCTGGAAGTTGCTCTGAGTCAAGAGTGGGGCTCACAGGCATTCACCACCATGCCTGTTTTATGCAGTGCTGGGGACCAAAACCAAGTCTTCCAGCATGCTAGGCAAGCACTCTCAGCAACTGAGCTCCATCCACAGTGTCACTCAGGGACCAAAACATGCTTGGATAATACAGGACAGTGGGAAAGGATTCTGAGATGTAGAGTCAGGTGTGACCAGCAGTTCAGAGTAAGCCACAGGTCATGGGGGCACAAGAAATGTCCACTCTAGCCGGGTGGTGGGCCGGCACTCCAGAGAGATGGAGTGGACATGTTCAGGGTACAGGGCTTGAGAGGGGTTGACCAGGAAAACTGTAGCTACACAGAAGCATGGAAGAGGCCAAGGATCTGAGGCTTTAAAATGCCAGGTCTTAGCTGCTGGCAGAGGGGGGAGAGGGGGACCTACGGGACATTTCCTGACACTATCAGTGACTTGAGGATGGCAAAAGGAATGTTGTTTTTTTATTGTAAAACAAATAGGGAACTATATCCATTGTTTTATAGAGCCAACTACAGACTGAATGACTTTGGAAGACTGGACTCACAATTTAGCCAAAGTGATGTGCCTACAGTTCTGGCAACTTTGGAGGCTGAGGCAGGAGGATTGCTTGAATCCAAGAGATCCAGGCCAGCCTGGGAAACATAGTCAGATTCTGTCTCCTTAGAGAAACAAACAGAAAGGCCAGGTGTGGTAGCACACGCCTTTAATCCCAGCATTTGGAAGGCAGAGGCAGGCGGATCGCTGTGAGTTCGAGGCCAGCCTGGTCTACAAAGTGACTCCAGGACAGGCAAGGATACACAGAGAAACCCTGTCTTGAAACCCCCCCCCCAAAAAAAAGAAAAAAAAAAGAAAATAAAAGAAACAAACAGAAATCAAAGGACTAGGGGTTTAGCGTTGTTGGCTGAGTGCTTGCTTAGCATGCAAACAGCTCTGGGTTGATCTGCACAGCACATAAAGCAGGCTTTGTGCAAACACATGCAACCCTGGCAGTTAGATAGTGGAGCATAAGTTCAGAGTGATGGGCTGGAGAGATAGTTCAGCAGTTAAAGCATTGGCCAGTCACGAACCAGATCCCTGTGAAACTCTAGGTGGGTGTGGCAGACTGCCCATGCATGACTCCAGCAAAGGATTCCCAGAGCAAGCTGGCTAGCAAGATGCCATTCTAGTGAGTTCTGCGTTTGACTGAAAGACTCTGTCTCAGAGAAGAGCAACTGAGGATAATTTCCAACATCAGCCACATGCACACCCACCCACATTACACACACACCCATGAAACAGACAAAAGACGTGCAAGGTCATTCTCAGTCGCATAGTGAGGTCAAGACTAGCCTGAGCTACCTGGATCTTGTCTCAAAAACAAAACAACTCACAAACCCCAAAGAGAACGACACAACAAGACAAAGCCACAGCTGTTGAAAGTAGCAAAGCATCTCCGCATTTACTTATATAATAATCCCATCCTGATTGACTCTGGTCTGACAATGGGCATCACAGATTCTCAGCCGGGATGTGACATCATATGTGAGCGGGGTTGCCAATTAGCTGTGTTCTTCCTTGAAGCCCGGGTCACCATTCTATGAAATGACGACAACAGTGTGCTTTCCAGAGGCAGCATGAGGATGAGCTTACATAATGATATAAAGGGAGCTTGTAGAACAAGTGGTGGAGGGAATAGATAGGCAGAGTGGTCAGGACAGACCACTGCCCAGGAGTGTGAACTTCTGGACCAATTTTCTTGAATCAGGGGGAGGCTTTGGAAGACACATCTAAGTCTAAGCTTTATCATACGACCACTCTATACTGGATCTAAGTGGAGGGTGAGGACACATAGAACATTGGTTGCTCATTCGTCAAACATCTATTGAGCACCGACTGTATACACAGCACAAGAGTGAATCCAGCTGAAGGGAAGGCAGGGAAACACTGACTGCTGTATCTTTCAGGCTAAGCAATGTTGGAAGACTTGGTGAGCCAGAGAGACTGCAGGATGTCAAAAGCGCGGAAAGCTGAGAGCCGTGAGACAGAGGCTAGATGGAGGGCCCAGGGCACGTGTCGAGGGTGGGATGCTGTGATGGCTGTTCGTGGTTGTCAACTCGACCACATCTGGAATTAGCTAAAACCCAAATGACTGGGCACACCTTTGAGGAATTTTTTTTTCCTTAATTAAACCATTTCAAGCAGGCTTCCCACTTCTAATCTGAATCTTTGAGGTGGGAGGATAAACCTTTAATCTGGACCACCCTTCTGCCAACAGCCTGTGTAAAGGATGTGGAAGGAGCCTTTTGCTCTTTGCCTGCTTGCTTTCGCTAGCAGGTCTATCCCTCCCCTGTCATTAGAGACGACTTCCTTGGGATTCGTGGACTGAACAACTACTGGATTCTTGGACCTTCTGTTGGTAGATAGACAGCTATTAATTGAGTTGGCTGGACCACAGCCTGTAAGCTATTCTAATAAATCCCCCATACACACACACACACACACACACACACACACACACACACACACACACACACACACGTATTCTATAAGTTCTTTCTCTAGAGAATCCCAAGTAATATTCTAGCTAAGTAGAAGACAAGGCTGAAAAAAAAAACCAAACAGGAATATTTTTGTCTAAGAATTCAATACCCATAAGAAGGAGCTATTCAAAAAGAACAGCGCTTTTTATTTTTTAATTTTTTAAAGAGTCTCACTATGTACCCCTGACTGAACTATACAGAAGATCAGGCTGACTGACTGGTTTTGAATTCACAAGGTATCTGTCTGCCTCTGGCTCTGCAAGACTGGTACTTTTATAACAAGAGACATGCAGTCCTCGGTGATTCACAAGAACTAAGAGTTCAGTAAGCCGAGATGGTTCATAGGATGCCAGCATATGTCAAAAGACAGCCCCACAAGGGTTGGTATGTGGACAGCCGTCAGAAAAGAACACAGAGCTGGGAACGGGCCTGAGTGGTAGAGTGTTTGCCTAGTATCCTGGCTCATTTTATGTCAACTTGACAGGAGTTGGAGTCATCAGAGAGGAAGAAGCCTTATTTGAGAAAATGCCTCCATATGACCAGGGTGTGAGAGGGCTCGGCCCATCATGGGTAGGGTTACTCCTGGCCAGGTGGTTCTGGTCCTATGAGTAAACAGACTGAGAAAGCCAGGAGGAGCAAGCCAGTAAGCAGCATCCTTCCGTGGCCCCTGCACCAGCTCCTGCCTCCAGGTTCTCTCTCTGTGTGAGTTCCAGTCCTGACTTCCTTTGATGATAGACTATGAAAGCTGAAGTGTAAACCAAATAAAGCCCTTTCTCCCCACCTTGCTTTTGGTCATCGCGGCAATAGTAACTGAAACTGAGACACCTAATATGCACAAGGTACTGGGTTCGATTCTCATCACTGCCGAATAGAAATCATCTACATAAAGAATGACAGGGGGTAAAAAAAAAACAACAACAACTAAACCATCAACTTGGGAAAAACACAGAGAAGTCTCAACCTTCTCACTTTATGGGTGAGGAAACAGGCTGAAAGTGGCAACATGACTTAGAGACACATGCAAAAGTGTCTGCCTAGGCCTTTGCCTCCCATACTGTGTGTTGTCTCTCAAACTGTTCCTGCAACTTTCTGTAATGTTGCTTTTGTGTGCTGGAGATCAAGCATTATGGATGCACGGAAAGCTTTGTATTACTGAGACACTTCCAGACCACACATTATTCCTTAAACACAACAATCTTTCTTTATTTTCTATTTTTTCAAGTTTTTGTTTTGTTGTTTTGTTTTTGTTTGTGTGTGTGTGTGGTTTTTTTTTTTTTTTTTTTTTTTTGAGACAAGGTTTCTCTGTGTAGCCCTGGCTGCCCTGGAACTCAATTTATAGAGCAGGCTGGCCTTGAACTCAGAGATCCGCCTGCCTCTGCTTCCCAAGTGCTAGGATTAAAGACGTGCATCACCACTTCCCAGTTAAACACAATATTCTTTTTCTTTTCTTTCTTTCTTTTTTTTTTTTTTTAAATATTTATCTCTGTGAGTTTGAGGCCAGCCTGGTCTACAAAGCGAGTCCAGGACAGCCAAGGCTACACAGAGAAACCCTGTCTCAAAAAGCAAAAAAAAAAAAAAAAAGATTTATTTATGTATTTTATGTATATGAATGTGCTGTCTTCATGTGCATCTTCAGGCCAGAAGAGGGTATCAGATCACATTATAGATGGTTGTGAGCCACCATATGGTTGCTGGGAATTGAACTCATGACCTCTGGAAGAGTAGCTAGTGCTCTTAACCACTGAGGCATCATTTCTCTAGCTCAAACACAGTATTCTTTGTGTGTGTGTGTGTGTGTGTGTGTGTGTGTGTGTGTGTGTGTGTGTCTTTTTTCAAGACAGGGTTTCTCTGTGTAGCCTTGGCTGTCCTGGACTCACTTTGTGGACCAGGCTGGCCTAGAACTCACAGTGATTTGCCTGCTTCTGCTTTCCCAAGTGCTGGGATTATAGGCTTGCACCATGGCATCCGGCTGAAACGTAATATTCCTAATAGGTTTTTTTTTTTAAAGTTTCATTTATTTATTATACATACAATATTCTGCCTGCATGTACACCTGCACACCAGAAGAGGGCATTAGATCACATTATAGATGGTTGTTAGCCACCATGTGGTTGCTGGGAATTGAACTCAGGACCTCTGGAAGAGCAGACAGTGCTCTTAACCTCTGAGCCATCTCTCCAGCCCTCCTAATAGTTTTTTTTTTCTTTCAAGACAGTGTTTCTCAATGCAGCCTTGTCTGTCCTAAACTCTGGCCTCAAACTCATAGCGATCTGCCTGCCTCTGCCTCTCGAGTGCTGGCATTAAGGACATGCTTCACTACGTGCAGGTCCTTAACAGTTTTAATTGTCATTGTGTGTTTGGTGTGTATGTAACAGTGTGGACATGTGTTATGGGGATCAGAAGACAACTTTCAGGAATCATTTCTCTTCTACGACTGTGGGATATCTGGGTCAGGAGGCTAGTAAAGCAAGCACTTTGACTCACTGAACCATCTCACCAGCTCTACACATGTTATTTTTGAAGTGACCATTACCCTGATGTTCTATTTAATAAACTCTAATTTCTGATTCAGAGTGCTTGCAGCTCCCAGACAGACATCTGTTCACTTCGGAGGCCAGCCATGATATCACAGCTTAGGGCAGGTCTTCATTCAGAGGAAGGGCTGCAGGAAGATAGAGAGGAAGTTTGGAGGGGACCTCTTCTTCCTGTAGCAAGTGACTCACAAACAAGAGTAAAACATAGTGTGGAGACAGGTATAAACTACTTCACCTTTCTATGTTAAAAAAAAAAAAGGTTTTCGCTGGGCGTGGTGGCACATGCCTTTAATCCTAGCACTCAGGAAGCAGAGGCAAGGGGATCGCTGTGATTTTGAGGCCAACCTGGTCTACAGTGTGAGTCCAGGACAGCAAAGGCTATATAGAGATACCCTGTCTTGAAAAACCAAAAACCCAAAAAACCCAAAAACCAAAAAAGACAAAAAAGAGAAAAGAAAAAAGAAAGGTTTTCTTTTTAAGTGCCCAAGCACCACTATAAGAACTAAGATTCTTAGCCAGGCACCTGTAATCCCAGCACTTGATGAAGATTCTTCTGTCTTGGATATTTGAAAGGAATACTATCATTCATATCACACTATCCAGGAGTTCTTATTTCACCCAGTAGCAGCTATGGGAACTGACCAGACTCTGGGATGCTCTGAGCTGACATTTAAGTAGATCCACAGTCCTGCGTGGGTTCCTGGTTGGTCCCTGTGCATTCAAGAAGGCTGTCTTGCCCATTAGAGGCATCAGACATGGAATTCATTAGCAGCCTTTGCAAAGAGGCAATTATAAATAGAATCTGATCTTGCCCACTGAATCTCTTGAAGTGACATGTGTTGAGGATGCACATATGAGAAGTATGAGAATCAGCCTTTCCTACCACAGAAAGGAGTGAAGGAAACTGTCCTCAGATTGACCCGTAAGTGCATTTGGGGAGCAGGGGTGGCGCCCACTGCTGGGGCATACATTTTGCAGATAAGTGTATATGTTAGGCTCCATATCTCCCATATCAGTCCCAAGGTCTCCAGGTTAGAAGAGACTGCTGAAATCAATCACTCTACAAGAGTGGCTCTCAACCTTCCTAATGCCATGACCCTTTATTACAGTTCCTCATGTTGTGCTGACCCCAACCACATTACTTTTATTGTCACTTTGTAACTGCAATTTTGCTACTGTTAGGGATAGTAATGTAAATATCTGATAGGCAGATGGTCTTAGTCTACCCCTGGGGAATCATCATTTGACCCCTAAAAGGATCTTGACGTATAGGCTGAGAACCACTGCTTTACACCTTGCCAGATACACGAATTCAGTCTTCAACAATGTACGTGACTGCTAGGCTTGGTGGTGCACGCCTGGCACTTGGGAGGCAGAGGCAAGCGGATTGCTGTGAGTTCGAGGCCAGCCTAGTCTACAGATGGAGTCCAGGATAGACGAGGCTACACAGAGAAACCCTGTCTCAAAAAAAAACCAAAACCAAAACCAAAACCAAAACCAATCAACCAACTAAAACAATGTATGTGACCAATCAGTTTCTGTTAGAATATACATTAGACAGGAAACATACTTCCTCATGTGCCTCAGGTGCTGGGAATGGGAAAAGGTTTTGCATAATTTAGGAGCTGAAATCTGTTTCTAATGACTTCTTATCCACGGTTCCTAGTTCCTCATACCTGGGGCTTTCTAAGTCACCGTTGCCTGATGGCAAGATGACCCCTTAGCATCATTCTCCAAGCTGTGAGGCTTTGGGTCCTTTGGCTGCCTTCACAGCTTCCGCTTCCGGAACACTTATCATGCTCACTTATCATGCTCAGGGCAGCATGTGCTGCTGATTCAGAGTTGTTTGCAATCAGCCATGCCCCAGGGATCTGGAGAAGACAGCAAGCAGCCTTTAAAGATAACATGGCCAAGATTTATTGCATGGGGGGGGGGAGACATTAAAAAAAAAATCAAAACAAAAGCTCAGATATCTTCAGCTTTCCAAAGGGCTTTTTGAGCTCTTCGCTCCCCGACTTTAGGTTCTCAGACATTGCTCAGACCACCTTCTTGCAGCTCCCTTGTGACATTAAAAGGAACCAGTAAAGTAGGAGGCAAGATTGTGAAGGGAGAGGAGTGGAGCTCAGAGTCTCCAAAACCTGCACCAGGAAATGGTAAGTGCGACCAGACATGACAGGTCCCCTTGGCTATTTCCTCCTTACTGATCCTTGTGGGAGGCCAGGACAGAAGGCGTTCACCCTGCATCACACAGAAGGCTAATGGTAAAAATCCGTTTTTAAGTTATCTCCATCAATTCACATTTTCCCAAGAGACATCAGAATACTGGTTCCTGTGTCACTGAGGAGATCGTGGGACTCGCACACAGAGACTCTCTAGCCATGGTAGAAGTCTAACACAGCGGGCAGTAAAACAGTGGGTCGAGAGAGCTCTTAGCGAGCACCATGCGGGTGGCGACAAGAAAGAGGTAGGCCTGAGCTAGCAAGTCGGGACACTCCCAGGAGCTTGACTAGCATCCTCTCTTCCCCCTGCCCTAGATGGCTGGGCACTTGGCTAAGCAGCCAGCAGGCCAGCTTGGGGGTGCTTCAGAGCAGATCAGGGGAGGGCCCTTGACTGCCAGCAGGAAGCACAACAGTATCAGTGAACAGGCCCTGAGCAGGAAGGTGACCGCCATTTTTGCAGGCCATAGAAAGTCAAGCATTTTGGACTGCCATTAGGAGAGCACAACACATACAAAGGCCCACATTCCACTTTCGCCAGTGTGGTGAACAGAGCAGTGGGCGAGGTGGCCAGAATGGCCTTGGCCTGGATTCAGTGCGTTGGCAAACCAAGTTCACCACACTGAGGAAGCAGCTGCAGGCACATGTTGAGTACCGCAATTCTAAGCAAACCCTTGTAAATGGCTCCTCTAAAGACCAGACGGGCAGCATCAGTGTGGACTGTAGATTTGTGGCTGCCAGGCTGAGAAGGAAGTATCTAAGCAGGAAGTGATGTCACTCCTGCTGGACTGCTCCAGCACGTGGCCCACCAGCCCAGCCAGTGGACAGGGTTTCCTAAGCCCTAGTGATCTGCACCTGAACTATTAGTGCCTGCTATTGCTTCTAGGCTATCTCAGCTGCCGGGACTCCAGGTGAGGAGAAGACAGACAGTAGGAGGTACCTCCACCACATTTAGCCACCAGCAGGGAAGCATGCTCCTGAAGGCTGCCTCTGGAGGATGTTGTCGCCATTGATGGGTTTCTACAGCTGCCTACTGGTAGGTGGTGACAAAATGAGACTCGACAGCACTTTGCCTCAGCATATTTCAGGACTTTGGAATGGTCCTCCCTGCTTGCCATAGCCTGGCTGCACACATAGCACACTCCAGGAGCTTTCAAGAAGTTTTCTATCAGCTGTTGCTTCACCCACTATCTCCTTGTGAGCTGGGAACCTTCTGTCAGTGAGCTTGGGATCCCGGAGACCTGGCAGAGCAAAGATTCGCAATTCTCCCCAGTGTGTGGGATGACGTGTCTGGCCTCAGATATTGGTACATTCCCAGGCAGCTGATGGGGAAAGGTCATTTGAATTCTGTCTCTGAAGGCAGCAAAGACGGCTGCTCGAGTTCAGACTCAAGGGGCTGACAAGACCCTTGGCCTTCCAACTTGCCTTCCTCGGTTCTCACTTCCTCCTGTTTCCCATTTGAGATAGTTCTCTTCCTCTTCCTTAGCCATGGCATCTCTCACCCACACTCTCCTTCTACTCTGTTCTCCAAATATCTGGGAATGGGCGGAGAAAGAGATGTTTCCCAGCTTATAAGCACTCTTAACCTCCACCCCCATTTCTATGCCTGGCTTCACCCAGACTGGCTGGCCCTACTGACCCTCACTCAAGTGAGCAGCGAAAGCCTGACCCCCAGGATCTTTGTGGCCATTGGAGATTGCTGTGTAGAGGGCTTTCCTCCAATTTACCTCAGGACTGATGGTTTTTCTTCAGCTCTCTTGACTCTCCAAATATGTAGCCAAACCATAACTGTGATGTAATCTCCATCCATGGGCACATAGTATAGTTGGTAACCACAACCTTCACTTCTAACTGTAGCTATTTGTCTTGGAGCTCATCAGATTCTGGTGTGTAGTAGATCGTACTTCCTCAATACTATGTCATTTCCCTCTTCCTTATGGAGTGCTTGGGAATTGAACCTAGGGCCTTACACCTACTAGGTAAATGCTCTTTCACTGAGCTACATTTCCAGCCCTCATCTCTTGGTCTTAGTCATGGGACTCATCATAGAATATGTGCATGTATTGGCATATTTTATTTTTCTGTCCTTACTAACAAGTTAGACCCATGAAAGTAGGGTCTGTGTTCATTGGATGCTCTGAGAAGGATGGATGGTGAAGGTCTGTCAACTTACACATCTTAGAGAGTCACCTGGGAAGATGGACGGACCATCAGTTAAAAATCTGCCTTCCTCAGATTGGGCCATGGCCAGGTCTGCCTTGCCTGTGAGGCATTTTTCTTAGTTGCAAATTGATGTCAAAGGGCCCAGTCCTCTGTAGAGGGTACCGTCCCTTAGACAGGTGGACCTGGGCTGTCCAAGACATGGGAAGTGAGTGAGTAAGCAGTGCTTCTCATGGTTCCTGCTTCCGCCTTCTGCTTTACTTCCTGCCTTTGCTTATCTCAATGATGAACTATAACCTGTAACCCAAATAAACCCTCTTTCCTTGATGTTGCTTTTGGTCATGGTGTTGATTACAGCAAAAGAAGCAAACTGGGTTGAAGTTGGCACCAGGGAATGGGGGTACACTCACTATACATGCAGGCTGTTTGGGGGTTGCATTGTGTAAGCATTCAGAACTTTGGGCTGGAAAAGCCATTGCCTGTTCAGAGTTTCAAGGGTTGTTCTGGGGACACCTGGAAACTAATGTTGAGAGAAATTCAGATGATGGAAGCCTGGTTTGTGAAGTTTCAGAGGCAAGTTTTAAAGTTCCTCAAATAATTTACCAGGACCATTTATGTGATATTTTGACTCAACAATCATGGAAGTGAAACCTTTGCTTCACTGGAAGAGTAAATGCTGGGAGAATGGGGAAATAGAAGGATCCAGAGGGTCCTAGAAACCTACAAGAAGAACATTATGATGGGCGGATCTGGGTCCAGGGGTCCTGCTCAAACTATGGCACCAGCCAAGGACAATACATGCAGTAAACATTAAACCCTGATCCAGATCTAGCCAATGGACAGGACATTCTCCACAGCTAAGTAGAGAGTGGGGACTGACTTTCACATGAACTCTGGTGCCCCATATTTGACCACGTTCCCTGGGTGGGGAGGCCT
Source organism: Acomys percivali (assembly GCA_907169655.1). Lineage (NCBI taxonomy): Eukaryota > Metazoa > Chordata > Mammalia > Rodentia > Muridae > Acomys > Acomys percivali. The sequence continues at coordinate 30,784,605 of OU015755.1, read as the reverse complement.
GGTGGCACTCAGAGGAAGGATAGCAGGCTACCAAGAAGAGACTTGATACCCTATGAGCATATACAGGGGGAGGAGGTCCCCCTCAGTCACAGTCATAGGGGAGGGAAGTAGGAGGAAAGCAGGAGGGAGAGAGGAATGGGAGGATACAAAGGATGGGATAACTATTGAGATGTAATATGAATGAATTAATAAAAAAAAGGAAAAAAAAAGAATAGATGCTGGTTAGCTGAGGTGCAAGAGAACAGCATCATTGGGGTGAAATCTTCTGGGAAGTGTTTCCCCAGGGTCAACACATAGAAGTTAAATTCTAATGTGTGTGTGTCGGTGTGTGTGTGTGTGTGGGTCTGTGTGTGTGTGTGTGTGTAGAGGCTATATATATATATAAATGGCAGCAGAGCTTGGCAACTAATGTGTAAGAGTAACATATGGTACTGGTCTTTAAGGCTGAAAGGGTCTTGGAAAGTAGTTGAGGTTTGACACTCTGTAACAGGGTCAGAGGCCCCTTGAAGAGTCCAGGAGACATGATCAGTGAAGGTGCAGCATTATGCATAGTAGAGATGCCAGGACCATGGGACAAACACCAAGGACAGTGGTAGGCATGGAGTAGGCCATCATGGGCCCAGGAGACAAGCCACATGTGCTTTGTACAGCAGAGCTCTACAGGTTGGGCTGTCCAAGCTCCTTGGAACCCAGAAGATCATGAGTAAGTCCTAGAAACCAGACACTGATCTAGTTATACTGTTGGCTTTTGGCTTCCCTTTCCTCTGATTGAAGCTGTGCCCTAGTTTTCCCCTTTTGGAGTAAGAAAGTATATAACTTGTTTTGTTGTTTTACAGGAGCCCACTGTTAAGAGACTTTAAAGATTTATTTTTTAGAAGGTGTATTTATTTATTATCATGTATACAGTGCTTGCCTGCAGATGCACCTGCAGGCCAGAAGAGGGCATCAGATCACATTATGGATGGTTGTAAGCCACTGTATGGTTGCTGGGTATTGAATTCATCATGACCTCTGGAAGAGCAGTCAGTGAGCTTAAGCACTGAGCTATCTCTCCAGCCCTCTTTGAATGCCTTTTTAAAAAGGACTTTTTAGAAATTATTTTAAATTAATTGTAGGGATGCATTCCTACACATGAGTGCTGGTACCGCTAAAAACCACAGGAGACCTTGGGTTCCCCTAAAGCTGGAGTTATAGATGGCTGTAAGGCACCTGGCTTGGATGCTGGGAACTGAACTTGGGTTCTCTGGAAGAGCAGCAATGACTCTTTTTTTAAATGTATATTTTATTTATTATAATTTATTCACATTACATCCTGATTGTTATCCCCTCCCTCTTATCTTCCTGTTCCCATCCTTCCTCCTTCCTTTGCCTGTTCCCCTCACCTAGACCTCTGATGGGGGCCCTCCTACCACAACTGTCTGGCGACAGCCTATTAGCTCTCATCAGGACAGCTTGCATACCCTTTCTTTGTGTGTCCACTAGGCCGTCTTGCCAAGGAGACGTGACCAAATCGTGGACACTTGAGCTTATGTCAGAGGTTCAGCAGCAGTGGCCCCACCCCCCACAGGGGGAATCGGCAGTCCATGGGTTACATCTGAACAGTGGGTCTTGGTTCTCTGCATTTATTGTCCTTGACTGGAGCATCAGTTTGTGCAGGGCCCCCTTTGTCCAGATCCTCAGACACTGATGGTTTCCTGTGAAGCTCCTGCTCCTTCCCAGACCTTCCATCCCCCTACTCTTCCCTACACCTCTCAGTGCTCCACCCAGAGTCCAGCTTTGAGTCCCAGTATCTGTTCTGATGCCCCATTGGGTGGAATCTCTCAGAGAACATCTACGTTGGGCTAATATCCACTTATAAGTGAGTACATACCATACACGTCTTTCTGCATCTGGATTACCTCACTTAGGATAATTGTTTCTAGTTCCATCAATGTGCTTGCAGTTTTCAAGATTTCTTTGTTTTTAATAGCTGAATAGTATTCCATTGTGTAAATGTGCCACAGTTTCTGTATCCATTCTTCATTTGAGGGACATCTAGGTTGTTTCCAGATTCTGGGTATTATAAATAAAGCTCCTGTGGACATAGTTGAGCAAATGTCCTTGTTGTATGGAGGAGCATCTTTCGGGTATATGCCCAGGAGTGGTATAGCTGGGTCTTGAGGTAGACAACATCTTCCACAAATGGTGCTAGACTAACTGGAAGTCTACATGTAGAAAAATGCAAATAGATCTATATTTATAACCCCGTACAAAACTAAAGTCCAAGTGAATTAAAGACCTCAACATAAAACCAGACACATTAAGTCTGTTAGAAGAAAAAGTGGGAAAGAGCCTAGAACTCATTGGCACAGGAGACAACTTCCTGAACAGAATACCAACAGCTCAGGCTCTAAGATCAACCATTAATAAATGGGGCCTCATGAACCTGAAAAGCTTCTGTAAGGCAAAGGACACTGTCAACAGAACAAAGTGACAGCCTACAGATTGGGAAAAGATCTTCACCAATTCTACATCCAACAAAGGGCCAGTATCTAAAATATATAAAGAACTCAAGAAATTAAACACCAATAAACCAAATAAGCCAATTAAAAATGGGGTACAGAGCTAAGTAGAAAATTCTCAACAAAGACTATCGAATGGCCGAGAGACACTTAAAGAAATGCTCAACGTCCCTAGTCATCAAGGACTCATCAAAATGACTCAGAGATTCCATTTTACACCTATGAGAATGGCTAAGATGAAAAACTCAAGTGTCAGCACATGCTGGTGAGGATGTGGAGAAAGATGAACACTTCTCCATTGCTGGTGGGAGTGCAAACTTGTACAGTCACTTTGGAACTCAATCTGGCACTTTCGCAGAAAATTGGGAATAGTGCTACTTTTTAAAAAAGATTTTATTTATTTATTGTATATGAATGCTCTATGTGCATGTATACCTGTATGCCAGAAGAGGACATTAGATCACATTACAGATGGTTTTGAGCCACCATGTGATTGCTAGGAACTGAACTCAGGATCTCTGGAAGAGCAGACAGTGCTCTTAACTTCTGAACAATCTCTCCAGCGTCCTCCCCCTTTTAATAAAGATTTCCTTATTTATTTTATGTATATATGCGAGCTCTACCTGCATGTACACCTGCAGGCCAGAAGAGGGCATCAGATTACATTATAGATGGTTGTGAGCCACCGTGTGGTTGCTGGGAATTGAATTAAGGACTTCTGGAAGAGCGGCCAGTGCTCTTAACCGCTGAGGCCAACGATGCTTAACCATTTTCTTAATTGTTAATTGACATGGGAGGGTCTAGTTTCTCACTAGGCAGGTAGGCCTGGACTTTGTAAGAAAAGTTGTAGCTAAGGAAGCCATGGGAAATGAGCCAGTAAGGAGCGTTTCTTCATAGTTTGTGCTTCAGTCTCCTGCCTTGAATTTCCTTAACAAGAGATTATAATCTAATCTTTTTTTTTTTTTTTTTTGGCTTTTTGAGACAGGGTCTCTCTGTGTAGCCTTGGCTGTCCTAGACTCACTTTGTAGACCAGGCTGGCCTCGAACTCACAGCGATGCGCCTGCCTCTGCCTCCTGAGTGCTGGGATTAAAGGCGTGCGCCACCACCGCCCAGCCTGAGATTATAATCTTTAAGCCAAAGAAATAAGCAAATAAATCCTTTCTTTTTTGAAGTTGCATTTAGTCATGGCTTTTTATTACAGCAACGGAGAAACAAACTAGGACAGAGACCAAGCTGAGTTGGTTGCATTCTTAGCCTCAGGACTTGACAGACTATAGAAAGTACAGCGAGGCAGTGTTGGGACAAAGGCCAATCAGGAGAGGTTGGAGCTGGCAATGAAGACATATCCTGCACCACTTGATGGGTGAATCCTGGCTACGAGGACAGATGGCCCCAGGAGGCTAGAGCCAGAAGGTCACTGGAATGCCCAAGGACAGATGAACCCAAGGAGTGATGTGGTGATAGTTGTTGGAGCCAAGAGGGGGTGGGGAAAGCACTGAAGCTGAGGTGCTGAGTGCTTTATGGAGGGCTGCCCCTCTCCCCTAGCAAAACATCCAAGAGTGCCAGGCTGCTCAGAAGTACCATCTCTTCCAACTCTCAGGGCCACAGAGCAAGCAGAGATCCCCATTGACACAGGGAGAAACTGAGGCTTACACAAGCATGCTTACTGAGGATGTAGCCCAGGAGTGAAATATTTTTCTAGGATGCAAAAAAAAAAAAAAAAAAAAAGGCTTTTGGTTCAAGAGGGAGGGAGGGAGAGATAGAGAGAATGAGAGAGAGAGAGAGAGAGACAGACAGACAGACAGACAGAGAGACAGAGACAGAGACGGAGACAGAGAACATGCCCCAAATCTCTCAGATGTGTTAGGTTCCCTAGAGAGCCCAGATGTGACCATCACTCTCCCAAAACTGCACAAGAAGATTCACCAAAAAGGAGGTAGCTATTGGTGGTAAAGGGTTTTCCATCAGGAATGCAGGCTTTTTGTTTTGTTATTATTGTTTTTGTACGTGTGTGTGTGTGTGTGTGTGTGTGTGTGTGTGAGTGTGTGTCTATAAGGAAAATGCTCTGCTGAGCTATATTCCCAGCTCAATCATTTGAATCATTTTGCTTTCAACCTTTGCTTTTATTACCACTCTGTGGACATCATGCAGCCAGTGCTGGATTTCCCCTTGAGGATAAATCTCTCCATTGTGAGATTACAGATGACTATGTCAAAGGGCAGTATGTTCTTTTGGGTTTATTCTGCATACCCCCCTCCATTCCCCACCCCCATCTGGGCCAGCCCTTTCTTTGCTGTAATTGAATGGCTACAAACACTATCAAGACAGTGTTTCCCAGAGGCCCTGAAGAACACAGGGGTTGGAAGGCAAAGGGCAGTAGGCGAAGGCTGTAGTGGAGAGGCTGGACAGATTCAGGGGCTCTCTTTGGATTGCATCTCATCTTCCTATAGAGCATTTTGTGTGTGTGCATGTGTGTGCACATGTGTGTTTGATGGGCTAGGCCAATTTGCTGCTTTTCAGCTAGTATGTTTTAAAGATTCATATTGTTCTTTTCCTGTTTGTTTCTTTCTTTGTTTGTTTGTTTTTGGTTATTTGGGACAGGGTTTCTCTGTGTAGCTTTGGCTGTCCTGGACTCACTTTGTAGACCAGGCTGGCCTCGAACTCACAGAGATCCACCTACCTCTGCCTCCTCTTGAGTGCTGGGATTAACGGAGTGTGTCACCATGCCCGGCCTCCTATTTAACTTTCATTACATAAAATAATACATGCTCATAGTTTTAAAAGCCACATTGAAATCTGATCTTTTTTTCTCCTTTTAAAAGTATGTTTGTAAGCCAGGCAGTGGTTGTATATACCTTTAATCCCAGCACGCAGGAGGCAGAGGCAGGCAGATCTCTGCGAGTTTGGCCAAGGCTACACAGAGAAACCTTGTTTCAAACAAAACAAAAATGATCCCCCCAAAGCCCAAAAGTACACACATATATTATACATATATACATACATTATATACATGTATACATATATAAAATAAATGGAGGGGAATGACTCAATGGATAATACCACCTTTGCAGAGGACTTGGGCTTGTTTCCCAGAACCCACAGAGTGGTTCATACTTACCCATAACTACAATTCCAAGGGATCACATGCCCTTTTCTGACCCTTGTAGGAACCAGGCACTAACACGGCCAAACACTCATAGACGTTGAATAAAATGAAAATTTAGTTGAATAATTTACAATTGTATGTGTGTACTTACTTGTGGCCACATGTCCACGTGTGCGGGTGTGCATGGAGATCAGAGGTTGGCTAGCTGTACAGATCTGCCTGTCTCTTACCCAACCCCAGGGCGGGAATCATAGGCATACGCTACCATGACTGGGTTTTGTGTTGGTGCTAGAAATCTGAGCCTCATACTTGCACAGCAAACACTTTACAGGCTGGTCTGGTCTATTCTTTTAAAAAACTGTGTGTGCGTGCGTGCGTGTGCGGGCATGTGTGTGTGTGTGTGTGTGTGTGTGTGTGTGTGTGTGTGTGTGCACAGGAGCATTTGCATGTAAGTGTGGAGGCCAGAGGACATCCTCAAGAGTCATCCTTAGGAATGCAATCCACTTCCTTTGAGAAGTGGTTTCTCACTAGCCTGGAGCTCATCAATTAGGCTAGCCTGGTTGGCCAGAAAGCCCTAAGGATCCTGCTGCCACTGGTCTCTCAGTGATAGGATTACAAAGTGTTTGTTATCACATGGATGCTGGCATCCAGTTTAGGTCCTCATGTTTGTGTGGCAATCACGTTACTGACTGATTGGGGGGTGGGGAGAGAGAGAGAGAGAGAGAGAGAGAGAGAGAGAGAGAGAGAGAGAGAGAGAGAGAGATTGAGGTTCATGTAGTGGAGGCTAGCCCTGGAAATCTGACCCTACTGCTCCCACATTCTAAATGCGAGGATTACAAATGTGTGCTACCATGTCTAAGCTGCACTCTGCCTCTTTTAGCCATGAGTATGTATTATTTTAGGCAATGCAAGTTAAATTGCAGCAGCAGGAGGAAGAGGAAGAGGAGGAGGAAGAGGAGGAGACCTTTGCAAATTTGATACTTGAGAAATGTTCCTGGATGCTTGGCTTTGCATTCTTTAATTTCTGGCAAGAATATACATTTCTCAAATGTTTCTGCACCATCTGCATTTTCTCTAAACTCTACAGCCAAAGAATAGGGCAATGGCTGTGAGTCTAGCACCTGCAGGATGTTAGACCTTTAAGGTCTGGACCTGCTGTTTCTTGTTATTAACAGCTGACAAAACCCTTGGCCTTTTGTTTGTTTGTTTTCTGTGCCTTTAAAGTAGAGATAGTAGCAGCCTCCCTCATGGAAGCGGTAAATCCCGATGAATAATCAGTCTTTTCACAAGCACATGAGCGATAGTGAAGGATGGAAGAACACTCAAATTAGACCTGGAATAATTTTTACAATGCTGTGGATACACAGAGGGGCTCCTGGGTTGATAGAGCTAAATAGTGAGGGTATGCTGGCCCAGCCTGCCAACAGGACAGCCTACCTACCAAGTGCCCCAGCAGGCAAAACCCCGGGGATCAAGCTGGGTATGGTGGCATGCTTCTTTAGTTGCAGAACTTGGGAGGCAAAGGCAGGCAGATCTTTGTGAGTTTGAGACCACCCTGGTCTACATAGCAAGTTCCAGAACAGCCATGGCCACATTGAGAAACTCTGTCTTAAATAATAAAACAAAAAACAAAAAAACAGAAACAAGATCACTAATATCACATGTGTGTGTGCACGTACACGCGCACACACACGCTCTCTCTCTCTCTCTCTCTCACACACACACACACACACACACACACTCCAAGATATCAGAGCCTCTCTAGTCGTCTCCCTAGATTGAATTCTAATTATAAACAATTATCTTTAGCAAATCAGGCTGATCATGTCGTTCAAGCAGTAAACAATTTATTTTAAATATTTTTATTTTATTTGATGCGTATGAGTGCTTGCCTGCACATATACATACCACACGCACTCAGTGCCCACATAAGCCTAAAGAGAGCGTCCAATCTCCAGAAACCAGATATACAGAACACTTGTGAGCTGCCGGTTAACCTAACCCAGGTCTTTTGGAAGAGCATCCAGTACTCTTAACTGCTAAGCCATCTTTTTTCCCCTCTCAACTTGGTCTTAATGGAAACAATAACTCGTTTTGTGACTTGGACTTACTTACTTAATTGAGTTTCATAATTATGATAATAGGAACCATAGTAGAAACCAGCGTGGGAACAAACCAGGGGACTCTTAGAATGTCTCTTAACTCCTTTGGTGGGAGAGGGATGTCCAGCGCCCGGAACACCACTGTTCAATGTGTCCACCAATCACCTCTTGGTCTGGAAAAACAGATTCTCATTTCGTAGGTTTTGAGTGGTCCTAAGAACCATCTTGCTTTTGTTGTTGTTGTTTTTGTTTGTTGTTTGTTTTTTGAGACAGGGTTTCTCTGTTTAGCCTTGGCTGTCCTGGACTCACTTTGTAGACCAGGCTGGCCTTGAACTCATAGAGATCCGCCTGCCTCTGCCTCCTGAGTGCTGGGATTAAAGGGGTGTGCCACCATACCCAGCCCCCATCTTGTATTTTAACAAGCTCTCAGGTGATGTCCTGAGACCAGGACCAAATGGCCACACTTTCTATAGGACAGTCTATCTGTCCTACTAGTAGTGACAAGGCCAGCATGTTGTGGATCTCAGAAAAGATGCTTTACCAGGAGTATGGTGAACTTATGTGAACAGAGTTGCCAGAGCTGCTTAAGAACTTGGCCTGGGACTAGTGTCACAGTGCATTTTTGCATTTTCCATCTCAGGGGACATTGTTTAATGTGTCTCTTTGCCCTGTTCTTATAAACAAAAGATTTAAGACCAGGAAGGTTTCAGTAATTTACCTAAGGGCCTATTGCTATTCCTAAGCAGAGTTCTCTCCCTCTCTCTCTCCCTCTCTCTCTCTCTCTCTCTCTCTCTCTCTCTCTCTCTCTCTCTCTCTCTCCTTCTCTCCCTTTCCATCTCCCTCTCCCTCTAGTACCATAGAAAAGTATAAAATGCTTTCAAATTATTTCCAGACATGAGCCCATGGAGCTGAAACAATGGTATGAAAATGAAGAAAAACAGCTGTAAAAAGAAAAGAAAGAAAGAAAGAAAGAAAAAAAAAAACACTATACTATTGGGCTAGGGGCAGCCAAAGTCTCAATGATGGTTGGTTATGTTTGTACTGGTATAAGGCTTTGCAGGCAAGGCTTGCAACTTCCAGTTGAAGCTCTGGTTTCTCTAAGGCAACAATTTTCAGAGATCCTTCTGGGTGGCAGTGGCAGTGCACCAGATACAGCTCCCAGCTTCTGAGAGTTTGCGGGCCAGAGGCAAGCACAGTATTTGACTGCAGGTAGTAACGTGGTGCTCATTACTAAAAATCCCTTTAAAAGTCAGCAGGGCTTTTGGCAATTGGCACTTACAGGAAACACCAGGACATCAATTGGTCCCTAGAAAAGGGGAAGTGACCCACCTCCCACACACCTTGCTGTGTGACAAAGTGAAAGACGTTAAAAGGGGACCCCCTTCAAGAAACAGAACTCTAAGTGACAAGTCAGTGGTGGAAACTGGAAGGGTAGCAGTGTGGAGTGGTTGGGATCTGGGTGCTGGGATTACGCCAGTCCACTCTTCGAGACCATCAGAGATGGGACATGGTACAAATTACCCAGTCTCTCTGTGCCTCTAAGTCAAAGGTAATAATACCTGCTTTATGTTGAGAGGAATATTTGCCCAGAATGTTGCATGCAAGCCATATACAGGCCTGTGAGCTATAGCACTTACACATCCATAGTCCCCCTCCTCCTCCTCCTCCTCCCCCTCCTCCTCCTCCTTCTTGTCTTTGAAACACAGTTTCTCTGTGTAGCCCTGGCTGTCCTGGAACTCACTCTGTAGACCAGTCTGGTCTCAGAGATCCTCCTCCCTCTGCCTCCAAAGTGCTGGGATTAAAGGTGTGTGCCACCACTGCCCAGCAACTACCATCACTTTTGATGCCTAGGCAATTGAAAAGGCAGAAGGCCGTCTGTGCCTGTGTCCTCTGGGTTGACTGATCACTTCCACATCTCAATATGGACAGGAAGACAAGGCCCTTTCTGTGGCATTGTCCTGCACAATACGGGGCTCCTTGCTGCCTTGGCATTGGAAGGCTGCAGCCCTCTAAGGAGTGTGAATAGACTGAGCCTATGTCTCTAGGGCTTCCAGAACAATGGCTAATTAGGTCCACAGTGGCAGCTCACATCTTGTCCCAAACTAGTCATCCTAAGCAATTTGAAGGCCAGCTCTTACTCAGCCATGTTCCTGTCCTGTGAGGGGCTTTTACGGGACATCTTTGTTCAGCAGTTGGAACCGAACCAGCATTTCCATTTTTTTTTTTTTCAATTTGCTGGATCGGAAGAGATTCAACACAAATAGTATCTTTAATTTATCAATACCAGCCTATCAAAGTTAGAACTGCACCCAATCAGGGCTGGAGAAATGGCTCAGCAGTTAAGAATATTGGTGATGGTGGTGCACGCCTTTAATCCCAGTACTTAGGAGGCAGAGGCAGGCAGTTCTCTATGAGTTAGAGGCCAGCCTGGTCTACAGAGCGAATTCTAGGAGAGCCATAGATACATGGAGAGAAACACAGTCTTGAAACACACACACACACACAGAGAGAGAGAGAGAGAGAAAGAGAGAGAGAGAGAGAGAGAGAGAGAGAGAGAGAGAGAGAGAGAGA
>OU015755.1:30727728-30774315 GCA_907169655.1 Acomys percivali | reverse complement strand
AAAACAACCATATACATAAAATAAAAATAAATTTGATAAAAGAAAGAAAGAAGAATTCTTATGATCTAGCTGACCCTGATGGCATATGCCTGTAATCCTAGCATTCAGGGAGTGAAGCCAGGAAGTTCAGGACTTGGAGATTATCAAGCTAGTCTGGGTTACAGGAGATACTGTCTCAAAATACAAAACGAAAACGCAGTTCTTCCCTCTAGACCAAGCTTTTCACCCTATATGTGCACTCGTGTGAAGTGTACAGTTGCAGTAAGAGATGGGAAACAACCCAAGTACTCACCACTAGGAGGTAGAACTAAGAGTATACAGCCGTAATGGGATGTCAATCATGCAATGTTTATCTGCATAATGAAAGCACCTCTTAAGCACATGCTAGAAGCGGCCCATTTTCTAGGTACTTAGGATACATCATCAGTGAACGAACCAATGACTGTTGTCTTGGAGCTTAGTCTGGTAAACGTGAGAAAAGTGAGGGTAGCTGCTTCAAGGCTGCAGCAGTTCTTAAGTAAGGAAATCAGAGCCGTCTCTAAGCCACATGCAAGCTACACACACACACACACACACACACACACACACACACACACACACACACACACACACACACACACACACACATACTTCCGGAGACCTAAAAGCTGTATTATTAAAAGTAAAAGTTATCAGTGAGTGTGGGGGCACACCTCTTTAATCCCAGCACTCTGAAGGAATCTACATCTAGCAAGTTTCAGGCCAGCCATAGCGACACAGTGAGAACCTGTCACGCCACCACCACATAGACAATATGTATAAACTGTATCTTTGTATTTGAATAGAATTTTTTTCTCTGGAAGAAGTATTGAGAAAATAAGTTAGTGATTCCTCCAGAGGAAAAACCCTGATGAAGGGTCAGGTTAGGGAGGGAAGATGCCTTTTTAAAATTTAAGATTTACTTATTTATTTATTTGCCTTGGCTGTCCTGGACTCACTTTGTAGACCAGGCTGGCCTCGAACTCACTGCCTCCCGGAGTGTTGGGATTACAGGTGTGAGCCACCGTGACTGGCCACTTATGTATTTTTAATTATGTGGTTATACTTTTGGTCTCATGCCTGCTGAGACCAGAGACATTGGCTCACCCAGGGCCTGGAGCTATATAGGTAATTGTGAGCCTGTAGTGGGAGGCAAACTTAAGTCCCCTGGAAGAGGAGAACTGCTCTTAACAGCCGAGCCATCCATACTTGCAGCCTCAAGAGTTACTTTTTAACATGTGTAAAGTTTGACATTTCTTCTGTGCTTGTCTTATCATAAAACACAAAATAAAATGCAAAACTGCCAATTGCCTTCAAACTTTCTCTTTAACCCCAGAGACCGGGATTTCCTAACCTTGATTCTTTGGACATTTGGGACCTGGATAATTTTTGTTGCTGTTGGCTGTCATTCAACAGCACTGTTGGCCTCTACCACTAGATGCCAGTAATACTACTCTCTGGTTTTGGCAAGGAAAAAGTGTCTTCTGAAATTGCAAAATTCCATGGAGGCAAAAGCACCTCTAGTGGAGAACCACTGTTTTAGATGATCTGGGGGACCTGGTAGTGGGGACTGCTGTCTTATTAGACAGGTTAAAAAAAATTAAAGTTCAAAGAGGCTGTATCTTTCTTTTGTATGCTTCACTTTTTATTATTTTCTTTTCAGGTATTATTTTCTTTTGTTACGTTTTTGTTTGTTTTTTTCTTTTTGAGGGTGGTGAGGGTAGATTTTTTTTTTTTTGTGTGTGTGCTGTGTGAGTGTATGTATACTCTTACTTTTGTGTGTATGTGTGGAGGTCAGAGGCTGACTTTAGACATCAACTTTTATTGCTCTCTACCTTAACTTGTGAGACAGGGTCTCTCACTGATCAAGAAGCTTGCATTTTGGCTGGATTGGCTGGCTGGTAAACATCTGGGATCTGCCTGTCTGCACCTCTCCTCTCCCCCTCCAATGCTGGGGTCACATGCAAACACCTGTGAGCCAGCACACATGCTTTGTATGTGTGTATCAGGGATCTGAACTCAGGTCCTCCTGTTTATGTAGCAAACACTTTGTTCTCTGAACCATCTTTCCAGGCTTTTCTGTTTCTTTTCTTTTGTTTGAGCAGGATCTCTTGTATCTCAAGTTAGCCTAGAATTTGGTGTGTTGCTATCAAGGATGACTTTTAATTGTTGTTTCTTCTGCACCTGTCTCCCGATTGTTGGCATTACAGGCCTGTATGGTTTTCTTTTCTGTTGCTGTGATTAAACACCATGACCAAAGCAATTTATAGAAGGAAGAACGTATTCTGGGCTATGGTTCCCGAGAGATTAGAAGGCATAGCATCAAGTGGTAGGCATGGTGGCGTGATCAGGAAGCTAAGAGATTTCACAGGAAGCAGAGTGCACTGGAAATGGGCTGAGGCTATATACTCTCTTCACCTGTCCCCAGTGACATGCTTTCTCCAAGGAGACACCTCCTAAATCTACCTATACAGTGCCACCAACTGGAAACCAAGTGTTCAAATGCTCAAGCCTATGGGGGATATTTCCCATTCAAACCAGCACAGTCCACCCCTTGGCCCTATAGGCTTATTGTCACATAATGCAAGTGCATTTAGGCTGCCTACAAAGTTGTAGGCATTAAAAAAAAAGAACCCTGTTTAAATGTCCAAAGTTTTTATTTTTATTTTTTTGGGACTCAAGGCAATCTCTTAATTGCAACCCTCTGTAAAATCAAAAAGCAAATTACATACTTTCCATATACAGTGACAAAACTATGTATTACCATTTCAAAAGGAAGGAATCAGGGCATAGTGAGGAAATACTGGACCAAAGCAAGACAAAAGCCAAGCATAGGAAACTCTGAATCATGTAGCTCAATGTCCACATAAAAGGGCTTAGATGCCTCTGCCCCTGCTGGCCTATCAAAGGCTGTATTCAGAGGCTCTACTGCCACACACTGCCTGGCTTCAGCAATGCCTGAAACTACAGAGGAAGAATCCACAACTCTTTCCCTATTATGTCCTTCATATTTCCAAAGCCAGCGCCATGTGCATGAAACTGCTAAGTTCAGTTGCAAGCATGGCACGAACTCTGGCCCTCTTAGATCAATCACATTAGCAATGGCTTTTAAAATTCAGTTCTTTTCTAAAAGCAGAAAACACCCCAGGCTCTCTCTCTTCAGGACTCAGAAGTTTTCGTGGGTGGGATCTTGGCCTGAGTATATCCTTCTGTCTGTTCCAGTGGAGAGCAGGCCTCTCCTTAATAATGCTAATCTTATTTTTTGTTTTGTTTTGTTTTTAGAGACAGGGTTTCTCTGTGTAGCCTTGGATGTGCTGGACTCACTTTGTAGACCAGGCTGGCCTTGAACTCACATCAATCCACCTGCCTCTGCCTCCTGAGTGCTAGTATTAAAGGTGCGTGTCACTACCACCGGCAATGATGCTAATCTTAATAACTGCAACCCATTCTGGCATGTATCTTGGATGTAACCTTAAGCTTCGCAGTGCTCTTTTTCTCTCCAAGCTATACATTTGTACTTCTTTCTGCCCTATTGCTCTTTTTCATAGCATACCCGCATATATATTATCAATACAAACCACACCATAGACTCAACATTATACAGTCTTGAAATTTCTTCCACCTAAGAAGTTAGTCCGTTGCTTTTAACCTTAACCTCAGACAAGTTCTCAAGACATTGGAAGAAGGCTGTCAGATTCTTTGCCAAAATACCCCAGGAAAATCTTCTAACTCAGAGTCTAGTATTGACTCTCTGAAACCGGTTGAGATTGGGCCTCCACCGTGCACCTTGCTCTCTGCACTACCATCTTCCAGGGTTCTACTAGAATAGCCCTGTAAACGCTGCTTAAAGCATTCAACCATGTTATGATCTGAAGTTTCAAAGTCTTCTACATTCCTCCAAAAAGCAACATGGCCAGGTTCTTCATAGCAACAGCCTACTGCTCTCCAGTAGCAGCTTCTGTAGGCTTAAGTGTTTAAAAACCCTACTTTATTTAGGGTTCTTAAACACTTCTACCTCCCTTCCAACCCACCTACAAGAGGCAGGAGAGAACGAAGGTTAATAGAGATGGGAGATGTGGACCTTTTTAGATGTAGTTCCTTGGGCCAATTCCACTCTGTGTTGTCCAGTCCAATAGCAAATACCAAACAGCAACATGAATCAGTAACAGCGGCACGATCCAGCAGAAACAGAAGGGCTCCATCAAATCGACATGAGTCAACAGAAGTGAGGTGCTCTGGAACATTTCTCTCTGTGAAGCGAAGACCAGTGAAGACCAGCGAAGCGATGTAAACCACCGAAAAGCATAGCAATGCAAAAGCACCATCTCACTGACTGTGGGATTCTACTTACATTCTTTCTAAACATCCTGTGCCCTCTCACATGTCTGTTTTCAGCAAAACATCACATGCCCTTTCACAAGACAGCTTCCAGAAAAACATCATGGGTCTGTTTTCCACTAACCAAGGTCATGAGACTGTCTTCAGTGGTGGAAAAACACTCCCACATCCTATACTTACGACCAAAATAAAAGACACATTAAAAAAAAAACCCAAAAAACCCAAAACTTCCACTACAAGCTTCTGATTTCGCTACCTTTCTGTTGCTGTGATGATACATCTTGATGGATGCAACTTATAGAAGGAAGAGTTTACTTGGGCTTATGATTCCAGAGGGATAAGAGTTCCTTATGGCAGGGAAGCATACCAGCAAGTGGTAGACATGGCAGCAGAAGCAGAAAGCTGAGAGATCACATGTTTATCTGCAATGCCTGTCTCTAGAAGGGTACAACTCTTCCAGCAAGGCTATACCTCCTAAACATCCCCAAACAATGTCACCAAATGGGGAGCAACTGTTCAAATGCCTGAACCTATGGGAGACATTTCTCATTCAAACCACCATACAGATATGTGTCATCACACTCAGCTTACTGCTGCATAATTTTAAATACATAGTGCTCCACTGTAATTTTCTACCCTCCAACTACCTAGCAATATACAAATGACTATACAGAAGCAGGACAAATAAGTTGCTTTTAAAACTTGATCAGTTGTTGATAACACTTCAGCTATACCAAGCCTTTTTAAAGGCATTGGGTTAGCCAGCACACCAACCACTTGAGAATAAATAAAACAACCTCTTTCAAGACTTGAAGGGAGGGACTGGGGAGATGGCTGAGCTGGGAAAAGTACTTGGTGCAGAAGCCCAAAAGCCTGAATTCTATTCTCAGAACCCACACTGGAAGGACAGAACCACTCTGCATAAGCTGCCCTCTGACTTCCATGTGCTGCTGCAAAATCTGTATGCCCACACTCAGTAGGAAGCCAAGAGATCACATCCCTAAGTGCAAGCATGAAACAGAGAGGGGCAGGGGGAGATTGAGAGATTGGGAGTATGAGCAAACTGAAAGTGGGCTGAGACTGTGAACCCTTAGCCTATGAACCCTTAGCCTATGAACACTAGTCCCCAGTGGTATACTTCCTCCAGCAAGGCCACGTTTCCTAAACCTCCAAAAACAATGCTACCAACTGGGTACTACGTGTTCAAATGCTGAGCCCACATCCAATGATAATAAATAAAATTATATAAATTTACAAAGAAGTAAAGGGGAACCACGCAAAATAGACCCACAATGTCTGAACAATGCATCAAGCACATGAGATTTCAAGTCTCTTGTTTTGTTCCAAACATCCACTCTGCCCTCCGACATGGGGAGTTGGCACAGTTTGCATTTCCAGTTGAATTATCACTCAGCCTTCTCATTTTTTTTTTGTGTGTGTGTCCAACTGTGTCAGTGTAGTTCCCAAGGAGGTTTACAATGAAGGTACTTAGCAAGATGTGGACAGACTACACACTAGAACTGGGGGACACAGATAGAAACAAGAGGGAGCTGCTGACAGCCATGGGCTTTGAAACTACGAACTTTGGGGACTGGAGAAACAGCTTAGCAGTTAAGAGCACGGGTTGCCATTCCAGAGGTCCCAGGTTCAATTCCAGCACCTACATGGTCGCTGATAATTATCTGTAACTCCAGTTCCAGGAGACATGACTCTCCTGGCCTCTGTGGGTACCAGACACCCTAGTGGTGCACAGACACACATGTAGGTAAAAAAATCCAGATTAATAAATCAATAATAAATCATAAGAAGACACAAGTTTTAATGTGGCATTTCTCTCAAGCCTCTAATCTGTTGTTTGGACTTGGAGGCTGACCAAAGAAATACGTTGGCCAAGGAAGGCTTTGCTATGATAGGTGCGAGGTTCATTAAGACCAATACAAGGCAGCCCCAGTCGTTCACAGTGGTAGGACTGCCATGCTAGCATGTTTTGCAGCTCTCAAAGGGGGTTGCAAAGGCTTTCTGGAAGAAGTGAGGTAAAAGCGAGGCCTACAAGTTTAACAAGTTTGTGCCCATCTTTTTTCCTTTCCTGCAATTGTCTCTTTCTGGTCACTCTGGTTCACAGAACAAATGGCTATGTCATCATGACAGCTTCCCATGACCACCTCATAGAAAACAGACCTCTGCTTTCACTCACTCTGTTTTCTTCGATACACTTTTCAGTGGCCGGTTCAGTTTCCACACTTCCTTACTTACCTGCTTGTTTGGGTGGCTTCCTTCAGAGTTGGGACTCACCTATTGTTCCATAGCCGTGACTCTTCCTCCTGCAGCGAAACCTAGTTCACTTACAGAGTGAACTGCTTGCTAAGAAGAGGGCAGGTCTAGGATGCAACGGCCAGTCAAGGTAGAGATCTCTGGCTCTGTGAGGCTCGTGTGAGGCCACAGGAGAGACTGAGCAGAAAGATTGTGAATATAAATAGTCCTCTGGGGAAGCTTGAGAAGAGGGTGGATAAGCCAGTAGGAGCTACAGGGGATACTTATCCACGGAGGGGGTACACCAGCGTCTTCATTAGGAATAGCACATAGGAACAGACTGATGGTCTGCAGTTCATGGAAGCCATGGACAGAGGAGGATAGGTGGACTGAATACTTTGGGGGAAGAAGGAAGGAGAGGGTCCTGGAGCCCCCGGGGAAAGCATTGGTTTCCAACAGTGCAAAGTAGTTGTTCGATTTGCTCAGAGAAAGAGACAGCCATTGGGGGCCCAGTTATAGGCACCTTTGCTTTGGGTGGGAGATGTTTGGGAGGATTGGGGCAGCCTTAGTTGTCTCTACCACTGAACAGCAAAACCAGCAGCTGCCAGGGGTGGGGAGAGATGCAAAGCAGAGCCAGAAGAGGCCAGAGGGTAGAGAGAAGGAAGAGACAAGGGGCCAGAGGAAATTGGGAGGGAAAAAAAAAAAAGCAACAGTGCGTGCAGAAGGTGAGTAGGTGAGTGAACAGCAGTATTCTCATCTGCAGCTTTCAGCCTTAAGGGAAGGCACAGACTCAGGGGGTCCCTAGAGACCGGAAGGAACTGAAGTGGCGTCAACAAAGATGGCTGTGAAGAGAGCATTACTCAAGTCCCCCTGGAGGCTAAGAGAACATGGATGCAGCGAGATAGAAGTGAGCTCCTAGGCTTGAGAGAGACCGTGGAGACTGCAAATGGGTACCTGTGTACGTTGGCCTGGTACACAAAGAGTAGCTAAGCGGAGAAGTAGTACCATACAAGTCCATCACTCTCAGGGAAGAACCGGGCTTACTGAAGGCTCCGTGCGTGAGTGCGTGTGCGTGCGTGCGTGCGTGCGTGCGTGTGCGTGCGTGTGTGCGTGCGTGTGCGTGCGTGCGTTTGTGTCTGTATTAGTGTTCTCCTGAATCGGCTCCTCGAAGTATAGGCTAAATGGGACATAGATGCCACAGACAGGGTTAGGGCCACCAATGACAGAAGGCAGGAGTTTGAGACTGTCTGGGTTTTTTGAGATATGAGGCAGGGTTGGCTGGCTGCCAGGGCCCGTTCTGAAAGTCTGTGGGCACTGTCTTGGCCTGCCAGAGTCTCCAGGCTGTAGGCTGAACATTGTGCTGATTCCAGAGGCACAGACATGGGAAGGCAACTGGAGACAAGGAAACAGAGGACCCCGAGTGATAAACCGGTGCTCAGTCTAGGAGGATCCAGGCCTCTCTCCTGGGTTGACTTTGGTCACAAATCTGGAACCCTCCCAGGCCCTCCCTCCTTGCTGTGAGATCTCAGTCCCTTGAGAGGTTTCCAGGTTTCCTTTGAAGGGCAGGCCCGCTTCCCCTGGGAAGCAAACGCAAGGACGGTGCAAGAAGCACAGATTAGTGACAAGAAACTGCAGTAACTCCAGATTCTTTCGGGGGCGGGGGGTGGGGGGGACCTCGGAGGGTATAGGTGGCCTGGGCCTGCTCCACCGCCAGGGGACGCTTGCAGCTCTGCGGGCGGGCCAGGAGCCTGAGTTGGTAGGGTGGGGACTGCAGCCGCGGTGCCCCCCAACCTCCGCCCTGCAAGAGGTGGCCCGCCCGCAAGGCTCAGAGGCCTGGCGGGGGCGGGGCAAGGCCAATGGGGGCGGGGGCAGGAGCCTGCCGGGCGGGGCTGGGTGGGCGCCCTGCTCCCCCCTCCCTCCCTCCTTCCTTTTCTTTCTTTCTTTCTCGGCTTCTCGCTCTCTTTCTTTGCCTCGGCAGCTGGCCGAAGGGGCGGGCCTTGCAGTCTTTGTTGCCTGAGGAGCTAGTGCAGCTGCCCGCAGGCCAGAGTCGGGACATAGAAGTAGGGAGCCGCACGCGGCTAGTCATGTCCTGAGTCGGACTCCCGCACGACTGAGAGGCAAACGCGACAGACGAAGGAGTGCGCGACCGGTCCCGGCGGCCTCCCGGCTCTGGCCATGCACCGCACTCCGAGTCTCCTCCTGATCTTGTTCGCTGTGGCGCCCGACGTCCCAAGACCTGCATCAGGTGGGTGGCTGAGCCTCCGGGACCCGCCTGACCTTGTCATTCTCTTCGCAGCCCCAGCAGCTTCTCTGTGCACCCGGCGCGAGACCGGCTCCGGCTGGGGTTAGGGACAGGTCGGGGTCGGGCTGGCAGCTGAGCGAAGCTGCACCCTTCAGGAGCCATCCCTCAGTTGACGACTCAGCTGGCAGCTTCAGCTTCCCCCGCTGCGCGTGCGGCGCTGCGTGCATTTTTCGGGGTGGAGACCGCTCCTCCGAGGGGGTTGGACCGTTCGCGAGGGACTCAGCTTCTCACCCTCTGCTTCGGATGACTCTCCTGAAAAGCAAACTGGCCAGGGCACTGTTAGGGACCGCTCCAGATTGCAGTTCTACTGGGGTTCGACACCGCGCCTCACAGCTTGGCGGCGCGGGGGTCCTGGTCCCCATCGCCCTTGCATTTCCTGCCTCCCCCTCCCCCAAGTGTTCAAGACGCAGGGAGGGGAATGGGGGGCCAGAGCTTCTTCCTCCGCCCTGGGTTAACTCTCCCAGCCCCGCCCGGCCGGCCTCCGACGAGCCTTTGGCGAGCGTCCAGGCTCTTGTTTGGCGGCGACCTGCGATGCAGCGCGCTTCTGGAGAGTCCGGAGCAGCCGGCCTGGGAATATGGGAGTCAGGGATGTGGCAGACTCTTGGCCTTGTGTTTAAGGAGCTCTGGCCAGGTTGGGCGCTGGTCAAGTGTTAGGGAATGTATCTGTAGGTGAGGGATCCAAGGGTATGGCGAAGGTGAAGGAACTGGAGTGATGGATGAACTCTGACGGATGGGATGGACCAATATGGATCGGGCCTGGAATGACCTCCAGGAAAATCTGCCCTGGCTCGGATTAGGCCACTTGCCTTCCAGGTAAAGAAGATACTGTAGCTGTGCACTCAGATGAAGGGAATGGCTGAGGAGAGCAGTGTTTTTGTGGTTGATCTAACAGTAACATTCAGGAAGGTGGGGTATGGTGTGTGTGTGTGTGTGTGTGTGTGTGTGTGTGTGTGTGTGTGTGAGAGAGAGAGAGAGAGAGAGAGAGAGAGAGAGAGAGAGAGAGAGAGAGAGAGAAAACATTTTGTGAGCACCTACTAGGACACAGCCTTACTCATTTCACACCATCTGCTATCAATACTTGCAAGGTAGCTGACAGATATAAAAGTTTCTTCTACGGGTGAGAAACAGGTTCAAAGACTAGCGAGAACTGTCAAAGAGGGCAGTGGAAAGAGGGAAGAGAGACAGGCCCTGTGACTGGGCTCTTGGAAGGTGTGTGTGGTCGGGCAGAGGTCTCCCTTTTAGGAGTCTTATGAGGACCGAAATACCGAAGACCAGTTGCCGATTACTGGACAGTAGCTGCCATGGGGTGGTCATCATCTCTATGACTCTGCCAGACAGAGGTCGTAGGGTTTTGTGTGTATTTGGTGAGCCCTGCTATTTGGACTTGTTGTCTGGGGTAGCCGCGGGCCAGCCACCCTCCACTGCCCATGGGAGCCTCGGAGCATAAGTCTCTGCCATCTAGATACGTAGATTGTTTCTGCTCTCAGGATTTCTGTGAGGCTGTGGACCTCTTTGTGTGTGTGTGTGTGTGTGTGTGTGTGTGTGTGTGTGTGTGTGTGTGTGTGTGTGTGTTTCTTCTAAGCCTGGCCTCTTGCTACTGAATGTTATCTCAAAGAGCATGTCCTGGATTTGGTTCTTAGGAAAGTATGTACCATTTTTTTTCCTCAGGGACTCCTGGGTTGCGGGGCTCCATTATGACTGCCCCATACCCTCACGCAGGCTGCCTTTTCCTCTGCATTGCTGTGCGAGCCCTGTGACTACGCATTTCTGCAGGTCATTTGAAGGGCTGGATTGTCAGGCTGGCATTTCTCTGGCAGAAGCTCTGAAGTGGGAGTTGTCATCTAGGGGTGAGATACAGAGTCTTTATCACAGGAGCGTGTGCCGTGTGGTATGCGCTCAGTCCTATCAAGGCAGGTCTGACCTGGCAGAGCCACTGGCAGGCTGCTGGCTGGTGCCAACTGCTCTTCCAAAGGAACCTGCAGCTCTGCTGTCCTGCTCTTGTGTTCCTGTGTCTAGGGGGGTGAATGTATTTAGACCTGCATTTATCCTTTATTGCCACTAGGTGGTGGGTGATGGTTTCAACCACCAAAGTGTCTACCAGGGTTCTCTGGTAGGCGTTACTGAGAGTTAACTCCTCTTTTAGTTCGCTCTGCTGATCTTTTGGCATGCTTTAAGGCTAGGGAAATGACTCAGTTCATCAGGTGCATGCTGGGCAAATCTGAGGACCTCAAGTTTTCAACGGGCTGTCTCTGACGAAGATCTCTTCATCCCAGTCCATAGTCTAAGCAAGGGGCATCTCCTTCTCTTGCTTGGACCCTATCTGTACTGTGCCAGGATCGGAGGCTGTGGATGCCTTGTGGCAACCTCTCTGTTTTTTTTTTTTTGGGGGGGGGTTAGTATCTTTGCAATTCCCTGGACTTTGGAACACCAAATGCTCCCAAACAGTTAGTAGCCAAGGGCATACATCAGGGGCCCTAAACCCAGCATTTCATAATAGAAGTGAGCAAACAAGACTGGTGGAAAGAAAGATTTGAATTGATTCCTGGCCTGTTTATTGCTTTTCCCACTTTGGCTAGAGGTGAAGTTTTTTTTTTTTTTACTGAGTGAAAAAAAAAATGCGTACGCAATGCTAACAGGCATCTATCTATACTCAGCCTCAGTGTTGGCAGCAATAGTAAGTAGTGGGGACAGAGATGGCAGCACAGATCCTCTAGGGAGGACTCACTGCTTCCCTCCAGCCACTTTTGACAGGTAGGAACTTAGGTCTGATGTGTGTAGATGACACGACTTCAAGGAAGGCTGGGGGTTGAAATGTTTGCGTAAAGATCATGTAAAATGTTAAACACTGGACATTGATTAACTTGTTTTGCTTTTCAATATATCTGCCAATAAATAGAAACAGTCCTGCAGTCTATGATCATGGGGTAGTAGTTTCAAATATACTTATTAGACTGCACAGGGCAGCAAGCATGCTAACCCCTGAAAGGACCCAGCCAAAACCCCAGGGAAGGTTAGATTATATAGCATATGCATCTTGGGACTCTAGAGCCCAAAGCCTAGTCTGTGGGCTAGGTCCTAGGTGCCTGTGGCTTCTCAAAGCTCTGTAGGTACCACTGATGGTCAGTCAGTCAAGTTCACTCCAGTGGGAGATTTCCACACTTCTTCTCAGTCCAGTTCCCTGAGGCTTTTGCTAAAAAAAAAAATGAAGCTTCCTCATCCTCCTTTTTGGAGATGCTGATTCAGGGAGTCTGGGATGGGGCCTGGGAATTTGTTTTTTTAAGAAAGTGTTGTCCAGGAAGTCTGGGAACTCTTTGCACTTCCCACCCCCTGAAGTTCATTGATTGGAAAGACTTGCTCAGAGCCGCATAACAATTCTTCCCAGCTCACTTGTCCCGTGACTCTCAGAGAAGGCACTTGCTGGCCAGGCAGCCGTGGGTAGAGGGCAGTGTCTTAAGCAGGGGCACACCACTGGCATGCGAGCTGCACCCTGCATGAGTTCTGGCAGCAGGCAGACAGACTTGCTGCCGAACTTGGCAGGTGGCAGCAACAAGAGCTCAGAAGATAGCTGCAGGGCACTTGAACCAGAATATTTCTGTGGGCCTGAGGGTGGCCACTGCCACGAATAGCTGGGCCTCTCAGGAGTAGCACCGGGCACTGGACGAAAACCTCAGTGAATCAGATTAGCAGGCTTCCTCAGCTGTGCCTGGAGTCTAACTGTGGAGAAGGGAAGGGCTCGAGGACAAGAGCAGGGGACGTTGAGCGTCAGTGTAGGCAGGCATGCAGAAGATTTTTTTTTGTTTTTTTTTGTTTTTGAGAGTCTTCAATAACCCAGTCTGGACTGAAGCTCCTTCTGTAGCTAAGGATGACCTCAGATTCCTGATCCCCGTTCCTTCCCTTTCTGAATGCTGGGATGGCAGGAGTGTGCCGTCCATCACTTTCACAGAGTTGCTGATTGCACTTGGGGCTAGTATGATAAGCGTATTGTGCTACTTACTGGCTGAGCCATGTTCCTCTGAGATTTCTTTTGAAGGCTCGCTAAGAACTTCTAGGAAATTTATCGAGTCAAGTTTCTTCATAGTGGTGATGGGGAAAGGACAGAGAGTGTGTTACTGCTGTTCCTGTTACAGGTGTAACAGACTGGCGTTACTGGAGAGAAGCCATTTGGGAAAAGGGGTCAAGTCTCAGTTCTCTCACTCTCGGTGTGCGGCTTTAGCCCACAGTCTACCTCTCTGAGCCCTTGTTCACTTTCTCACCTGGAAAGCAGTCTGACACACCTAATTCTTGCTGCCCTAACCCAGAGTCTTCGGCCCACGAGTCCACAATCCCAGGCAGCTATGAAACTGGATTAGAAAATACTACACTCACACTTTTCATAACCCCAAGTGATATTTAGCATTTTTCTTTAATTATGATTATGACTAACACATTTAACATATTAGCATGAATATTTAAACAGGAACATTATTGTCTTAGGGTTTCTATTGCTTGAGGAAACACCATGACCAAAAAAAAAAAAAAAAAAAAACAAATTGGGGAGAAAAGGCTTTGTATGCCTTACACTCCCATATTGCTGTTCATTATGGAAGGAAGTCAGGACAGGAACTCAAACAGCGCAGGAACCTGGAGGCGGGAACTGATGCAGAAGCCATTGAGGGGTGCTGCTTACTGGCTTGCTTCCTGTGGCTTGCTCAGCCTGCTTTCTTATAGAACCCAGGATCAGGGATGGTAACCCCCACAATGGACAGGGGTTTTCCCCATTGATCACTAACTGAGAAAAGGCCGTACAACTGGATGTCATGGAGGCATTTCTTCAACTGAGGCTCCTTCCTCTATGATGACTCCAGCTTGGTTCAGATGGACACAAAACCAGCCAGTACAGTTACCAGTGAATTCCAATACTAGCACATGTGTGTGGAGGCCAGTGGATCACCTTGGGTGTCATCCTTAGGAATGCTGCTCACCTCATTGAGACAGTGTTTGTCATTTGCCTGGGGCTGGCTGGCCATCGAGTCCCAGGGCTGCTCCAGTCTCCACCTCCCCAATGCTGGAATTAATGCGTACATTGCCTGGATGGGTTTTTATGTGGGTTCTGGGAATTCAATTCACGCTTACAAGGCAAGCACTTCCCTGACTGAGCTGTCTTGCTCAAATCTACAACTAGTTTTTTTTTCCTTTTTAAACTTAAAAAGAAAAGATGTATTTTATTTTGTGTATACTAAGGATGTATGTATGTGTATCACATGTGTGTAGGAGACTGAAGAGGCCAGAAGAGGGTGTTGAACCCCCTGGAACTGAGTCACAGGTCATTGTGAGTTGACATGTATGTGCCGGGAACTGAACCCAGGTCCTCCGCAAGAACAGTCTAGGCTCTTAACTGCTGAGCTTGCTCTCCAGCCTCACAAATCGTTTTCTTATCTCACTGATGCAGATACTTTGAAGCAAGCCTTGATGCTCACCAATGCTCCCATTAGACAACTTAACACACCAGCGAATAGCCACACAGTTCTGCGCTCCACTCTCGAGGGTATATTTGAAAGAGCTGTCTTTCCATGTAGTAGACTTTTTCGGTTTCTTCGTACCTTATGCATTTACAAATGGGGATGGAAAACAAACAAAGAAAGAAACAACATGAAAAATCGTTTCTGTTTCCGGACAATCTAAGAGGGCAGAGGGAAGGAGAGAGTGATTTTCAAACCCTAAGGGCTTGAGCTGAAGCCTTCCAACTTTTGCCAGCTCAGGAGCTCTTGCTTCACAAGGACCCTTTCAAAGAAAGAAGTCAGGGTGCTCCTCTGAGATAGGGTAGGAAGAACAGTCCTCCCCTCTATCCCCAGAGGCCAGCAGACATTTGCGTATCCCACAGGCATCTGAGGACACATTTTCTTTTCTTTTTCTTTTTTTTAATTAATTAATTATTTATTTTTTGAATTTTCATAGATTTTATTTTTTTTCCTTTTTTAAATTTTTAATTAATTTATTCTTGTTACATCTCTATGGTTATCCCATCCCTTGTAACCTCCCATTCTCCCCTCCCTCCCATTTTCCCCTTATTCCCCTCCCCTATGACTGTTCCTCAGAGGGATTACCTCCCCCTGTATATGCTCATAGGGTATCAAGTCTCTTCTCAGTGACCTGCTGGAGGACACATTTTCTAACGCACCAGGCTAGTAACCATCTTACCAATGTCTGCTCAGTCCAGTGGACCAGGCACTGCTGTGTGTAGGGTGGCTCAATACACTCAGTCCTCAAAAGTCCCCAGCATGTAAGCTCTATTGTTAATTCATTCGGCAAATATTTCCCCAAAACAACTAGGTTCCAGATGCTTCCAGCACTTAAGTTTTTCAACAAACAATATAAGATTTTTACCTTCCCAGAAGTGACATTGGGAGGAGAGAGGAAACAAAGGGACACATAATAAAACGATTAAGTGATGCAGTGTGTCATTGCTGCGGGGGAAAATAAAGCACGGAAGAGGGACAGAGAAACCCAGTGAGTCACAGTAGTAAAATAAAATGGCCAAGAGAAGCCTTGCAGAGAGATGTTTGAGCAAGGGCTTTAAGGAGGCTGTCATGCGTGAGCCATGTTAGGCGTTACATGTAAGACATTACATCAAATTTGTTCACTGTAACTCACTGAGTATTCCCTATTTAAATCAATGGGTACAGGCATGGAGAGATGGCTCAGTGGTTAAGAGCACTGTCTACTCTTCCAGAGGCCCTGAGTTCAATTCCCAGTAACCACATGGTGGCTCATAACCATCTATCATGAGATTTGGTTCCCTCTTCTGGTGTGCAGGTGTACAAGCAGGCGGAACCCTGTATATGTAATAAATAAATAAATCTTAAAAAAAATCGCTGGGTACTCATGGCTACCAGTAAACAGGTTTGCTATGTGTATGTGTGTGTGTGTGTGTGTGTGTGTGTGTGTGTGGTAGTCACATGTATTCATGCATGTGGAGGTCACAGGTAGATGCCATCTTTCCTTGATTGTGCGCTACCTTAACTTTTGAGGCAGTTTTTCACTGAACTAGAATTTGTTAATTTACCTAGTCTGGCCAAGACCTTCAGAGACCTGCCTGTCTTCATATTCTTCCTCAGAGTTGAGGGTTGCAGGAATGTGCCATTGCACCCAGGGTTTTTTGGGACCCAAACCCACGTTCATACACGTGTGCAGTGGTCTTCTTACTAAACAAGCCTTCTATCCAGCCTGTTTCATTATTGATATATATTTTTTAAATGTGTAGGTATGTGTGTATCATGTATACCTACGTAGAAGTCAGAGGTCAACCTTGGAGAATCACCTTTAGGACTGCTGTCCACCTCCATTGAGATCAAGTCTCTTACTGGCATGGACACCGATTCAATTAAAACGGCTGCTCAGGAAGCCATGTCTGAGGACCTGTCTGCCTGCCCAGTTCTGGGATTTTTAAATCTTAGTTCTGGGGACTGGACTCAGGTCCTTGTGCTTGTGTGGTAACTAACTGAGCCATTCATCCCAGCCTCTAGTCTCATCTTAACGACTAATGTTGACCCTCCATGGTACTCATACTTCATGTGATAACGTATAAGTGTTACAGAATGGGTTAATGAGGCAGCCAGCTTCAAAGTAGGACCAAATAAGCTTGAGGAACTGCAAGCCACAGAGCTGTTCAGGCCTCAGTTAGCAAACACAGGTCCAAGTTTGGAGCGTCAGTTTTAAGTGGGCCGTATGTCCCTGACAGGAAAAAAAATGTGCTTGAACTGATGCTCCAGGACAGATGTAGGTCCCTCCCCATGGCAGCTCTTCTGGACAAGGCTTGTGATGTGTGGTGGTGGGTCAGCGTGGCTGCCATGTCTCCATCTTGGGGCTCCTTTAAAGTTCAAGGTGGGAAGGTTTTATCTGGTGTGACAAGCTCCCATGTCTGGTGTTTCTGGTATTATTTTGATGTATTCACATGTGTGTTTCTTTTTTTTAAAATTATTTTATTTTTGTACATATACTTTATATTACTACACACACACACACACACACACACACACACACACACACACACACACACTAGATTACCTATGGCAAGAAGAACCATAAAACAATCAGGAATTATATAAATGTTACATTCTTAGAGTTTTGGCTATTTGTATTTGACAGCCTTCAAGAAGACATCTTTCCTATCTTGGTGCATCTAAATTTCTGAATGTAAATCAATCTCCATCACATATTGTTATTGTCAACCTGGTCTTCAACTCCCTCAGAGACTTGAGAAGGAGTAAACTTGATTATCTGAGTATGCTGGGAGCGCAGGTTAGTAGCTTTCCAAGTGAAAAGATGACAGAGACAGTTTTCTATCTGAATAGTCACCCAAAACTCTCTATAATGTTGGAGTATCTTCTTTTTTTTTTTTTTTTTTTTTTTTTTTGGTTTTTCGAGACAGGGTTTCTCTGTGTAGCCTTGGCCATCCTGGACTCACTTTGTAGACCAGGCTGGCCTTGAACTCACAGCGATCTGCCTGCCTCTGCCTCCCGGGTGCTGGTATTAAAGGCGTGTGCCACCACGCCCGGCATGGAGTATCTTCTTTAGCCTTCTGGCCCAATATATCTGACAGACATATTTATGAGGCAGGAACTATTGAGGACTTGCTTACCCTGTCTTGGCCGAGTTTGGCCATCGACTCTGCCTGCATCCAAGCTTGCCCTTGTTTGTAGGCAGAATTCTGTCTGTGGTAGAAATGAGGACATTTTGCCCAGTGGCTTGTTTGCCACATTTGAAGCCATTTCCATAAGGAGGTTCTTGGATGTTCAGCATCTTCTTTGAGGTAGGCTGGGTGACATGTGTGTTTCTTTATTGGCACACATAACTAACTGGCTAATGTTAGTCCTCAAGATGCGCTGGCAATAACAATTATTCACGTGAAAAATCAGTAGTTAGAGCCACTCTGCCTTGGCACTTGTACTCAAAATGGTGTGGCTCTTGCTGAAGACTGTTGGACTAACTGAGGATCAGATTCGGCTTGAAAACGTTTCTGATCACATAGTGCCTCTGAGTAGAAGTGACGAAAGACGATGGAAGACAAGAGTGAAGACGGCTCAGACACAGGGAACAAGAATGCAAAATCCTGACGTGTGGACACATCTGGCCTGCTGAGGGACTATAAAGTGAGTCCAGGAGAGCCAGGGCTACCCAGAAAAACCATCTTGAAAAACCAAATACACAGAAAACCCTAAACCAAGCCCACCTCACCATGTCAAGCCATGGTAGGAATTTTAGTTTAGGCTTTCTTCCATCTCTTAGCTGGCCCCTTCTCTAGTTCATGGGTGACGACCTTGAGTCTGCCCTGGACCTAAATGCAGCTTTCTCTTTTCAGGTCTCAAGACAGAGGGCCGGGTGGGCTTGGACATCGTTCACCCTGTGCGAGTGGATGCTGGAGGCTCCTTCCTGTCCTACGAGCTGTGGCCGCGGGCTCTTCGCAAGCGAGATGTGTCTGCTACCCAGGCTTCATCTGCTTTCTACCAGCTGCAATACCAAGGGCGCGAGCTGTTCTTCAACTTGACCACCAACCCTTATCTTCTGGCGCCCGGCTTTGTGAGTGAGATCCGGCGTCACAGCAACCTAAGCCAGGTGCACATCCGAACCCATGTCCCAACCTGCCATTTACTCGGGGATGTCCAGGACCCGGAACTGGAAGGTGGCTTTGCAGCCATCAGCACCTGCGATGGCCTGGTGAGTTCTCTAGGGTGCATGTGCAGAGGGCCTGGGGTTGATGGGACATTGACTCTGTCTGGTAGTTTTGCTCAATATACTTTTCCTTTGTCAGCTTCTGTGTTCATGAAGGAAACAGAAATGACAGTGCAGACTCCCTTGTTCTGAAGGACAGAAAGCTTAAAAGTTGTATGTGAGGCAACATCTTGTTGTTCTTGGTTTTGGTCAAGGTTGGGTATCTCACTCTATAGACCAGAGTGTCCTTGAATTCAGAGATCCTCCTGTCTCTCCATCTGGAGTGCTGGCATTAAATCTCTCGCTTCCTACCTTTGCCAGTCTCTAAGACAGCTCTGCCACCGCCCACAGCCTGTGGGATTCTACTACCAAAGGCTAAAGCAGCTGCCACTCCAGGAAGTAGTCACTTGCTTTCTGCCCCTTCAAGGGCTTGAGAGGTAGCAGAAATGGGGGTATGTATACACAGACATCCACTGCGTCCAATGGGCTCTCAATCAAAATGACTCAGGTGTAAACCGTAGGACCAGCAATAGCAGCATGCGCTATGAGCTACACAATGTCTAGGCCAGAGAGGCCTATCTGTGCAGTAACAGATTCTGTTTTAGGAGCCTGTTCTGCTTCTTAGGTGCAGTTCCTCTCACTGAGACTGCATGGCAGCTGAGCAGAGGAGATCTCCTTCCCACTATACAGATGAGGAAACAGCCCGAGAAGACCTTACTTAAGGTCACCAATCATTCAGGGATGGAGACTGATTCATAGCCCCAAATGTAGTCGCTAAAGCAGGAGTAATTTCTAGTACTCAGGGCTTATGACTCCGTGTGACCCATGGGGTCTAATTGATGCTAGCGGGGAAAGTCTTTAGGAGGTGACGCCTTCTCTAGTGGAGACTTGAGCTTGCTTGAGGGGCGGTGGCTTGCCTGAATGCTTCCCTTGACCCTCCATTCTCTGAACCCTAAGCCAGGCAGATGTGCCCAAAGCACTGCTGCCAACTTCCTTCCTCTGGCCAGTTATGGACCCAAGAAGCAGGCTATCTCGGTAGTCATAGCAACTGGGTGTCTTGGGTGTGACAGAGCTGCTTTTGGAGTGATTCATTGCCTCTGAGAGACTAAAGGGGTTGATGAGAAGCTATGGCCAGCTGGGAGGGGGCATGGTGGCTGGAGAAGACTGGCAGGCAAAGGAGACGCAAAACATCCTGGCCAGGGTTGGGGGCAGGGACGCAACAGGCTTGACATGGGCCACCTGACTCCAGAGGGCTGTCTGGGACTGTGTAGCATGTCATCTTGTCAGATTCTGATACAGACGTCTTTTTCCTTCCTAGTGTGTGTGTGTGTGTGTGTGTGTGTGTGTGTGTGTGTGTGTGTGTTACGGGCGGGGTGGGGACAGAACCCTTGGAGATGTTTCAAGAGGCTTCTAGTAAGGGCCTGAACTTTGCTTTGAAGTCTTTGGCTGTATAGAATGCCAAGGAAAGAATTAGCAACAGCCCGGAAGGAGGGAGTCATCCAGCCAGTCTGTTGTTGGTTCAGATTGGGGAGGTGGGGCTCAGCTGGGCAGGACAGGGCGGGGCAGGGCAGGGTAGGGGTATGGGGAGAGGCCACCATGTGCCAGCCCTCTTCCTGTGACACTGGTGAATCTTCTCCAGAGAGGAGTGTTCCAGCTCTCCAACGAGGACTACTTCATTGAGCCTCTGGATGAAGTCCCAGCGCAGCCTGGACATGCCAAGCCTCATGTGGTGTATAAGCACCAAGACCCCAGGCAGCGGGCCCGACAGGGTGGCTCAAGGGCTCCAGACACCTGTGAGGTGCAAGGTATGTACCTCCCTATGGAATTGTAGCTAGAGACCACCTGGAGGCACATGTCCTTTCTAGAAGCCTCTCTCGACACCCTCAATGCCCAGCTTCCTTTGACTGGAACAGTGTTTCTCAACCTATGGGTGGGTTAAATGATCCTCTCACAGGGATTGTCTGTCAGATCTCCTGCCTATCAGATATTTACACTATGGTTCATAACAGTAGCAAAATTACAATTATGGAGTAACAATGAGAATAATTTTATAGTTATGGGGGGCGGGGCAGGCAGAGAACCACTGTTCTGGAGGGACAAACATTCTTTTTCCTTTTTTTTCCTTTTCTTTTTATTTATTTATTTTTTATTAATTTATTCATATTACATCTAAATTGTTAGCCCATCCCTTGTATCTTCCCTTTCTTTCCTCCCTCCCACTTCCCCCTCTACTCCCTTCCCCTATGTCTGTGACTGAGGGGGACCTCCTCCCCCTGTATATGCTCCTAGGGTATCAAGTCTCTTCTTGGTGACTTATTATCTTTCCTCTGAGTGCCACCAGGCCTCCCCATCCAAGGGACATGGTCCGATATGGGGCACCAGAGTTTGTGTGAAAGTCAGATCCCCTTCTCCACTTAACAGTGGAGAATGAGGGACAAACATTCAAGCAGACATGCCACCATAGGCTTTGATAGCACATTCACCTGGGGTGTGTTCTTGATGGGTCCTCTGGACTGTCTTTCCACCTGCTACTCACGTCCCTCATCTTCTTTGACCCTTCCTCTTCCTCTGCTCTCTCTGCATAATGCTTATGGTGTTTCTCACCCCGTTGGTCATTCTTCCTCAAGTGGCTGGGCTGTCCACAGCCAGTCCCAGCAAGGATACTGGTGAGGAGCCCCCTGTCTCTCTATCTTGCTCCTACTCCAAACTAGCCAACCTGTGTTATTGGGGCCTTTACAGCTCAGTACCTGGTGGGGGGGACGGGGGAGGCAATCTCACTCACCCCGTCTCCGCTCTCCAGTGTCCCCAGAGCTGGAGCGCCAGCAAGAACTTTGGGCCCAGCAGCAGCAGCAGAAGCGGAGGCAGCAGCGATCAGTCAGCAAAGAGAAGTGGGTGGAGGCCCTGGTGGTGGCTGACGCCAAGATGGTAGAGTACCACGGACAGCCACAAGTGGAGACCTACGTGCTGACAGTCATGAACATGGTGAGGTTGCTACAGTTTCTACAGGGGTGGTCAGGGTGGCTGAGGAGGAGGCGTTCCAATGGGTCGTGGAGGGTGACATGGGTAGGAATGGTGACAGGCTGGCTTCCAGATGGTGGGCCAGGCTCCAAGCATGAGGTAGGTCTCCAGGACTGGAATCTAGAGAGAAACAGGGCCCTGGCTGGATCCCTGGAAGAGTGCTGTAGTAAAGAACACAGGGGTGAGGCTTCTTGGATATAGAACTGCATTATGTGTGCCTCTCCCTTGCCCCAGACCATACAGAGTGTGGGCCACCCTGCTGGAGGGCAGTGAATAAAAGCTGGGGCACCTACCCCGCCCCACCCTGTGCCTGCTTGAGAGCACGTGGTCTGGTTGGTTCATATGTTCTACCCTGAACACCTCTTCCCTCCTTTATGCCAGGATCTGTGCTAAGGGCTGGGGACAGGCCCATCTCATTAGACTAGCCCTAGCTGAGATATCTACATGCCTTTGAGTGGAAATACCTGCTCACTTTGGGGGGGGGGGGCAACTAGCTGGTGGCCTGGGGCCGGTCTGTGAGCTGCAGCAGACAGGAACACTTTGTGAGCTGGACACATTGCTCTTGACTCCATCTGACAGGTTGACGACAGAGGCTCAGGGAGGTAGGGGCTTAGCAATTTGTTTTAGTCATGGTTTTCTTGCTGTGTAAAGACACCATGACCACGGCAACTCTTACAAAGAAAAACATTTAACTAGGGCTGGCTTACAGTTCAGGGGTTTAGCCCATTATCTCATGGTGGGAAGCATGGTAGCATGCAGGCAAATGCAGTGCTGGAGAAAGAGCTGGAAGTTCTATATCTGGATCCGAAGGCACAGGAAGAGACTGAGCCACTAGACATGGCTTGAGCATCTGAGCCACTTCCTCCAATGAGGCCACACCTCCTCATAGTGTCACTCCCTATGGGCCTAGGGGGCCCATTTTCGTTCACGCCACCACACAAGTCAAAGTGAGGCAAGGCAGTCTGAGTTTCTAAAGGCCCATCCAGTGGTGACTGTGGCTCATCCCCCCCACCTGTACTCCCATGCTCTCCATAGAGTCAGGGCCTCCTTCCCAGACCCCTCATTGAGGGGCAGGTAGGAACCTGGAGGACACTGATCTGACTGATTCTTGTAGCCTCCCAGGAGAAAATATCTCTTGTGCTACTCTGTCTATCCCCAAGGTCAAGGCTCACTTGCTGTCAGCACTGCCCTGTGGTCAGCTAGGATGTATGTCTGTCACTTGCTGTCTCCTTAGAAGAAGTGCCACTGTGGTCAGCTAGGATGTATGTCTGAGAATTCAGGGCTCTATTGAAGGGGCTGTAGACACTGCTGATGTTTCCTTGCTAATAACACGGTCCCACCGCCTGAGTCCTCATGAGCAAGGCCGGCTCTGAGACAATCCTTCCGGGCTTGGATGCTGTCATTGGCTCTTTGCTCTTTAGGGAACAAAAGGCCTTTGAGGTCTTCTGCTTCAGGGGCCTCACTCAAGCCTCTTTGCTGAGTCTAGTCTGAATAGGCAGGTGGCCACTGAAGTCCAGGCTATAGCGGGCTGTTGCTAGATGACA
Organism: Acomys percivali; assembly: GCA_907169655.1. Classification (NCBI taxonomy): domain Eukaryota; kingdom Metazoa; phylum Chordata; class Mammalia; order Rodentia; family Muridae; genus Acomys; species Acomys percivali. The sequence continues at coordinate 30,751,158 of OU015755.1, read as the reverse complement.
GGGCTTGGCCTCTGGACAAGTGAGGAAGGACAGGCCAGGGTCCTCAGTTCCGAGGTCCTGTTCGTCCCAGAGTCGTCTCTTAAGGGCCCAGCTGGAATGACACAGCAGCTTGACTGGAACCGCCTACAGTTAGCTGGATTTATCTCACTTACCTCTTCTGAGTCTCTTGGGGGTGTCAAGACTTGTGCACAGTGAGACCCACCCAGATTTAGCAGCCTCCCCCATGCCATCCCTTGGGTGATATAGGATCAGCCATTTTGCCCCGGGCGGGGCTCGCCAGCTAGACCAATCAACAAACTTCAGTTTGGAAGAAGCTGCCTCAGACACGGTGGGGGCTGAGGAGAGAGCTAGGCCCATAAAGGCGCTTGCCTAGAGAACGTGGGCATCTGACTTTTGATCCCCAGATTGGAGGGAGAGAACTAACAGACCCCTGAAGGGTGGCCTCTGACCTCCTCACATGTGTGTGCCACGGGAGTGTCCACATGCACACACTGTGAGTAGGCAGGCTAATAATAAATCAGATTAAACAAGCAAGATAGTTTCTGAGGCAAGACATCCAAGGTTGACATACCGACCTCCATAAATGTGCACACTGCCCCCCCCCAGGGTATCTTCCTATTCTGATATTATTACTGTTTTTAGATGTATTCTTAGAAGTCACTACCAACTTGCCATTTCCGCCTTCTGAGGATCTGACATGTGACCTCAGTTGCGACGTGGCCCCCTCTTTTCTGTGGGAGTTTTAAAAGAGCTGGTGGCTGTTGGTACTCAGTTCTCTGCACCCTCCATCTTTGGGGGAGGCCCTTAGAGCAACCTTAATAGTCAAGGGGACCCTGACAGATAAGAACGTACCTGTCTCCATCACTCCAGAGCTGCCAACCTTGGAAGCGACAGGGAAGCATAACGGTGCGGACGCCATATCTGCACCTGCCGCCACCTTGGCTCCCAGGATCCATTCCTATCCACCCCTTGGGAAGGCTGGTCCTGATTTCCCCAGGATAGAAAGAGAAGTGCCCCATGTTAAGCAGCTGACATTCAGAGATCTGGGCTGTTGTTGCCTTTGTTGGCGGATGGTGGTGGCAGGGGGTGGGGGGGGTATGGATGGGAGTCAATATTTGCAAACCGATCTGTTAAACTATTGCCCAGAATATGCTAGAGTCCTAAGAAGCAACCTGAAAGGATTTTGCGTGTGATGTGTCACTGCTGGGTAGGGGCAGTGTGAGTGCAGCTGTGGAGACGTGTAGGAACTAGTGCATATGCGCCTAAAGTCATGTGTGCAGCTGGTGTGTACCTGGGAGTGACCTTGTGTGTGATCAGATGTGCACGCTCCCAGGTGACTGGAGTGGGCCCTGGGTTCCATTTCCTATATCCTAGCTGTAGCCTGATGCCCTCCCTCATCCTCTTGCACAGGTGGCTGGACTGTTTCGTGATCCAAGCATTGGGAACGCCATTTACATCACCATTGTGCGCCTTATCCTGCTGGAAAATGACGAGGTGAGAGGTCATATAGTCCCAAGCTGTCCCCAACCATGGCCAGAGCTCTCCTGCCCTGTGCCTTGAGTGCTCTGTGTGGCGGGACAAGCAGAAGCCTCTTTGGCCTTGACAGTATCCTCCGATGCCTCTGGCCCTTGAGACACTGTCAGGCCAGAGATGTGGAGGCTGGGAGGCCTGGTGGCTCTGTCCCTTGGATCTCTTAACTCCTGTCTTGGTGTGGAGGCAAACTGGGCTTGTCCCCAGAGTTCAGTATGAGTCATGAGCCACCACTCTTTCCGCCCCCAGAAGGATTTAAAGATCACACACCATGCAGACAACACTCTGAGGAACTTCTGCAAGTGGCAGAAGGACATCAACATGAGGGGGGACGCCCACCCACAGCACCATGACACTGCCATCCTGATCACCAGGTACCTCACCAGGAAGGGTGGGAAAGCCTTAGAATTGAGGAGTCTCATGTTATTGTCATAAACAAAACACAGACACCTTGCAGCCACCCAAGCTCCCCATGGTAATGCTTTGTCCAATGAAATTTAGAAAACTCAAGCAGGAAGTGGACAGAGGTGCAACCAAAGGAGTATTCAGGACTTACCTGTTTTGCATGTGTGTGTGTGTGTTGTGTATGTGATATGTGTGTGTATGTGGGGTGGGGATGGATGAATGACGTATGGTATATGTGCTGTATGTATGTGGGCTGTATATGTACATGTAGTGTGTGGGGAGTATGTGTGGTATGTATGCTGTGTGGAGGGGGTGTGTGCAGTGTTGTGCTATTCAGCTGTGTAGGTTGGTGACCAAGGGTCCATTGTAGAGCACTGACCTTCAAAATCACTCTCACCCCACTTGCCTTCAATTACAGTTTCCTCCCCCTCTCCCACCTTCTGGGGGCTCTATTTTATTCTATTTTTCCAACTTTTAAATGCTATATTTATTTATGTGTGTGTGTGTGTGTGTGTGTGTGTGTGTGTGTGTGTACATGCATGCCACAGCACATGTGTGGAGGTCAGAGGACAAGTTCAGGCATTGTTTCTTGCCTCCCATCATGTAGATTCCGGGGACCTGAGTTAGGTCATCAGGCTGGCCATGAGGTGTTTCCCCACTGAGCAATCTCTTTGGCTCAGAGTCTGTATTTTTGAGTAGAGGGAGTTACTTTCCCTCTACTGGGCTGCAGCAGCTAGAAAGATACCAGAATTGTTTGTTGTAGGCACATATCCCTTTGTCAGGCAGGTTCTAGTGAGTGTTGGGAAGGCTGTATGTGAACCAAGACACCTGCTTCACAAATGGCCATTATGTGGGTTCAGATGTCAGAGTGATGAGAAGTGACACCCTCGCTCCCTGATCTAGGGTGGCCTGGCCTTCTCCCTGCCCCCTTGGCATTGGCCTAAGCCAGCCCGTGATCACTTCTTTCTTTGCAGGAAGGATTTGTGTGCAGCCAGGAACCAACCGTGCGAAACCCTGGGCATGTCTCATGTGGCCGGCATGTGCCACCCTCAGCTCAGCTGTAGCGTCAATGAAGACACTGGCCTGCCACTGGCCTTCACTGTGGCCCACGAGCTAGGACACAGGTAACTCACCTGCCCACACTGCCAGTTAGAAACCTGACATTACCTTTCCACCCCTGGGCACCAGCCAGTGGGGTTTCATGGGTCACAAAACCCAAAAGAGTGAGTAAAACGGTTGGAGATGGGGAATCCCAACCACAAAGCTCTAGCAGTGTCCTTGTTCCTCAACAAGAATGCTCCCCTATAAGCGGAAGCGAGGCCTGTTGGGGCATCACTGAGATCCATCTGCCATGTGCCATGTAGGAGGAGTGGAGATGGCCAGTCAGTGTACGGAGCTGCGGCCCCCCGCTTTATGGCTCTCAGTGCTGGTGTCACTCTGTTTCCATTCCCATCTGTTCTATGACCCTGGGCAAGTGCTGTGTCCTTTCTTGGCCCAGAGGGGGCTGGAGTCAGAGGTGCCACCTCTGTTGTGGCCTCTGCCCTTTGCCACCTGTGGCGGGGTTGGCTATGTGAACTGCACTGCCCAGAAGCTTCACGGCAGGCTCCCAGAGAGCTCTAGGAGCCAGAGGGTTGGGCTGTGTGACAGCCATGCCTGTGTTGGTGACCTCAGTCCTCCCTTGTCCTGGCTGTGTTACTCTGGCTGGTTACTTGGCCTCTCTGAGGCTCTCTGGGGTGATGGGGACTGAGTGAATGAGTACTTGTCATGGTCTCTGCCTGACAGCTGGTGCTCAGGAACATTTTCTTGAGCCCTTCCCTAGGATGGCCCCTTGAGACCTTCCAGGGAAGTGGTAGCTCGGACCTTTTTTTAAAAAAAATTATTATTATTATTATTATTTTTATTTTTTGCTCAGACCTTTTAAAGGCAAGGTCACAGCCTCAAGTCATCTTGGGGCCAGTGAGGACGTAGGGCCGCAATAGACTCCTGTCTGTGCCTGTTGGAATGCCATTCTTGGCTAGCTCTGGGCACAAGGATGGGGTTGTGAGGGTCTCAAAAACAGGTTCATTTCAGGCTTAGCCTGGTACATGTAGAGGGGAAACTGAGGGAATACTGCCGTCATCCCCACATTGTATATTAAGGAAACGGAAGCTCCAGAGACAGTGTGTGACTTTCTCCATGCCACATAGCCATTAGGTGACAAAGCTAGCCTTGGGAATTGGGACTGTATCCCTTGCAGGCCTCCATGGGAAGGGGGCCTAGGGGTGTCCTGCTGCTCACCCGCCCCTGGGGCCTGTGCTCTCACGCAGTTTTGGCATTCAGCATGACGGCAACGGCAATGAATGTGAGTCCGTTGGGAAACGGCCTTACATCATGTCTCCACAGCTCCTGTATGACAAAGGCATCCCGCTCACTTGGTCCCGCTGTAGCCGCGAATACATCACCAGGTTCCTTGAGTAAGTCTCTCTCTCTCTCTCTCTCCTTGGGCCTGGTGGCCAGATCCTATCTCTGCTGTCATTGTCCCACGGCGGGGATGCAGAGCCAGGTAGTAGGGTGTGTGGGGCACTTGGTAGATTTGGGGCCTCAAAGGTCCTCTTAGACAGTGCACCTGACTTGGAGGATGGACCCAGCTAGGAGAAGTGCCAGGCTCCAGGGATGGATGTGTGTGTTGGGGGGGGGGGGGAAGGCTGCTGCAGACAGTGAGGGCTAATGGTGTATGGGGATCAGAAGGTGCACACAACGAGGAGCTACATTGGAGGATGGGTGGCCAGCTTCACAGCCCAGTGAGATCAGGCAAAGGGGAGCAAAAATAAGTCTTTCCTTCACAGGCTCTTACTTGCTGAGCTATTTTGTGTTCTTACTTAATATTCTAAATAAGAAAAATGTTTAAATATAGACTCTCTTTTTACACTTATTTATTGGGGTGCACATATGTGGAGGTCAGAGGACAACTTGTGGTCATTGGTCTTCTAGATTCATCACGTGTGTTCTGGCTATCTAAGCCAGGTCGTCAGGCAAGTGCCTTTGCTTGGTGAGCCATCTCCCTGGCCCTAAATTCTTTCATTTTTTAAAACCCTCTTTTCTTCTACTTTGTTTTTAAAGTTAAGGTGTTTTGTACTTTCTATTTTTAAAAATCATATCTCTCTCTCTCTCTCTCTCTCTCTCTCTCTCTCTCTCTCTCTCTCTCTCTCTCTCTCTCTCGTGTGTGTGTGTGTGTGTGTGTGTGAGACAGACAGACAGAGAGACAGAGACAGAGAGAAACGGAGACAGAGATGTGTGTGTGTGTGTGAGAGAGAGAGAGACAGAGAGATAGAGACAGAGACAAATACAGAGAGACAAGGACAGAGAGATAGAGAGACAGAGACAGAGAGAACCCACATACTACACAGTACATGTATAGAGGTCAGAGGACAACTGTGTGTCGTCAGCTCTCTTCTTCTCTCGCACCTTTACGTGAGTTTTGGGCATCAGATGCAGGCTTCCAGGCTTGCAGAGCAAGCCAGTTAACCAAATGAACCACCTCAAGGGGGCTCCTAACCAATGTCTTAGCACACATTCTACCATTCACTTTGACTTTGTATAGGCCAGGCGTGTGGTATTGGTGTTCAAACCTGGGGCCTCAAGCGTGGCCCGGCACACTCTTGGAAACTTTGCTGCATGTCCATCCCCTGGTGATAGGTTCATTTTCAGATGTCGAAGTCATTGCTTTTAGGATGCAGAATGACCACAGCTGCCTGGCCTTTCTGAGTTTTTTCCCTGGGGGCAGTGCAAATAATGAGCAAGACGAAAACCATTCGAACTACTTCCCCATCCCTGGTGATCATTTTCTGAGCTGTTTCCTCGACACACACATTCACTCCCAATGGTCTGTCTTCTGCTTACGGATCAGGAACAACCTCAAAGAAAAGACCTACTGTGTGGTCTGTCTTGCCCTTTCCTCCGATGTCATCAGTGTCAGCACAGTCACTGGCCAACGCAGGAGTGTAACCTGAGCAAGAAGGGATGGGAGGGCTTCTTGGTTGGTCCTGTTTCCAGAACCAATGCTTTCTTCACAGGAAGCAGGTTCTGGTTTGAGTGACAGGGAAGCCTCGGGGGCTGTCCATGGTCCTCTTTCTTGTAGAAGTAGCGCACTTCTCCTCACGCATTCACTTTCCCCCATTTAGTGCGCTTCTGGACACTCAGTGGGTCCATCAGCAGTCTGTGTTCATGAGGAAGAGTGAATGGTACATACAAATTGGGTGACATAGATCCTGTGTGTCACTTCTTCTCATGAACATGTTCCTCCGTCCTTTTAGACCTTGCTTACAAAGCTGACACCCAAAGACATCAAAAAGGTCAAGATGCCAACAGTAGAGTCTTAAATGGCTCATTCTTTCCTCTCAGGACCCTACCTGTTTTCAACCCTAAGCCGTAAGCTTCCTTCCATAGACATACTGTCATAAAAGCATCCCTTAACTGTTATTTCATGATTTCTTCCTCTTAGATTTTTAGCTGGAAGTTGGAGAGTTAGCCCTCTTGCATTAATTCCTGTACACACATCTGTTTCTCCTACCTTGGCCCCAAAAATCTGTAACACTTTTCGATTAAGTACTGTAGTACTTACTTTCCTTGTTCTTTGGCCAGATCTTTGAAAGGAGGAGAGAAGATTTATTGTGGCTCACTGTTTAAGGACACAGTCCATCACGGGTGGCAAGGGATGGCCACTGGGTTGGTTTTGTCTATGTAGGTGAGAGCCTGAGGCAGCTGGGCATGCCGTAGCTGCAGGCAGGAAGCAAAGCGAGGGTTGGAGACTGGGGGGACTGTAACCCCCAGCACCCCCATTCAGTGGGCTACATCCACCCTATAGACCTTGTGTGTCAACGGTTCCATGACATCTACAGACAGCGCCACCTGTTCAAACCCATGAGCCCATGGATGTCAGTTCACCTTCAAACCGTAGCAAACGCATATCAAATGTCTTCATTATTATAGCTCTGTGCTTATATTTTTTTCCGAACCAAGTATTTGAAACAACATGAAAAAAATTTTAAATAACAATTTTTAAATTTTAAAAATTAATTTACATGTATAAGGGGTTGTCTGCATGTATGTCTATGCACCATGTGTGGCCTGGTGCCTGTGAAGGGCAGAAAGCATTGGGGCCCCTGGGACCAGAGTTACAGATGATTGTGAGCTGCCACGTGGGTTCAGGGACTTGAACCTGGTCCTCTGGAAGAGCAGCCAGTGCTCTTAACCAACCACAAAGCCATCACTCTAGACCCCATGTAATAAGGGTTTTTTTGGGGGAAGGGTTGGCCTAGTTTTCTCTCCTCTCTTAGCCCTTCAACATCTATCCAGTCTATAAAATGCCTCTTTCTAGAATGTGGCTTTTCAGAGGTTATCCCTATCACACAATGTATTAGTCTCCTTCTTTTCCAGATCTGTAACCTCCCACCCCCAGCTTCTGTGCAGACTGGACACTTTTCTAGGCTTTCCATAAAACTGTCATGGGGAGGCTTCCTGCTTCCTGGATTCCATGCCGCCTCTGAGTGGTTATCTTTTGTCATTGTTTTGATGGAGCACACGTCTTTCCAAAGTGGGCACACTGAGGTAAACTGTCTGTCTGGGTGAACATGTCTTTATTTTTCCATAAAGGAGCTTGATCGTTTGATTTGATAACCACTCGCCCCTGGAATGCGGAAGGCATTTTTTCCATTATCTGCTGGCTTCCAGCACTGCTGCTGAGCCATTCATACTATTCCTATCCTGACGTCTTTGGACGTGACCTTTTAAATAGTCTGGACGCTTTTAGGAGTCTGTTTCTTTCTTTTTTTGTTATTTTAAAAATCATAACTATGTGCCTTGGTCTCGTTTTATTTTGGGGACATTAATTGGGCTCTCTTCACCTAGAAGCTCTTGTTTTTCAGTTATTAGAGATGTTCTTATATTATTTGTTGTTGATAATCTATTTTTTTTTTTTTATTTCTGGAACCTTTTTAATATTGAGCTGTCTTTCCTTAATTTTTAGACTTTTTTCTATCTTTTCTTTTTAGGGAGGTGTTGCTTTGTCCTTTGTAGATTTCTTTTGTTAAAGATTTTGTTTGTTTGTTGGTTGGTTTAGAGATGGATGTGTCCTGTGGCACAAGCTAGTCTTGAGCTTGGTATCTATCTAGGGCTGGCTTTGAACTCCTGATCCTCCATCTACTAAGTGCACTTTCACCCTTGGGCCTGATAGTGTTTTGATGTTTTGTTTATTGTACCTTTTATTCCTTGAGCTTTAATACTTCCTAAATGCTTACTTTAAAAATTCTCTGATTTCATAAGTGCACTCTCTGCTCTTTCTTAGGTTCAGATTTACATAAATTTCATTTTGTAAATTTCCATTTGAAACTCTTTGTTTTTTTTTCCCCTTAAGATTGATTTTATTTATATTTATGTGTCTTTCTGTATACAATGCACATGTGAGTGCAGTACCAGCAATGGCAAGCAGGGGGCATTGGATTGCCCTGGGATTAGAGTTAGAGGATGCTGCTGTGAGCCAAGTGATGTGGGTGCTAGGAACTGAATTCTGGTCCTCTGCAAGAGCAGCAATGTCTTAACCAACCATCTCTCCAGGGACTGGTTTGTTTTTTTCTAAACAGCTTTCTTTCACACTAACGATTTTCTTAAAATGTGGTGCAGTGCTTTGTGTAGATTAGGAGAAGCCGCTGCCTCTTGGGAGATCTACACATCCAGCTATGATTTTCTGAGTCAGTGATGAAGGGCTTATTGGCATGCAGCTCTTTTGTGGGGAACAGGGGCATCCTTAAATGCCAGAAACTGACATCATATTTCTGAGTGTCGTCACATCTGTCTGCTGGCATCCAATAGGGAGGGAGGGGCTTGCTAGTGTCTCAGCCTTCACTGTGCAAACTCTTAGTGGCCCTTTCTCTGTAGGTCTCTTGCTGTGAGCCTTTGCCTGTGACTGGGATTCCTAGGCTAGTTCATCCTGGGTCTCTTTTCTTCTGGCCAGGGAGATAGTAGTCACCTGGCCACGCAGGGTTGGAGTAGAAACCTTCGTAATTATCTCTGTCCTTAGCTCTACTGGCTCCCCTGAGATTCTGACTCCTAGTGTTCCAGGGTTCTGTTTCTCTGTCGTTTGTTTCTCCTCCTTGCAGGCTTTAGTTCTGAGCTTCTGTCGCTTCTATCGCTTTACCAAGTCAGCTACTGATGGACCGTCTGCTTTCCAGCTTCCAGAATTCTGTTGACATTTGTCATTTGCTGTCATCACTTCCCTCTTAGCCTCTGCCAGCGTGGAGTTATGTTTTGTTTATCCCTCAAATGTCAGCGTAGAAGGAGAGCTTCAGTGGGGAGCAGAGATAGGCCTGCTCCATGTGCTGTGGTTCTGTGGAAACTCCCTCCCCAGGGCGCTAGCCTGGTGTATGCCCAGAGCCTCCGGGACCTTGAAAGTGTAGACAACAGTCTCACCTGGAAGAGGGGTTTGGGTCAAGGGCAACAACCGGGAACTGAAGAGTTCAGTTTGGTGACTAAAACTTGGACTCTGGCCTAGTCTCCTCGTGTTGGCAGATGAGTTACATTAACCCTTAAGCCTCCAAACATGAGGAGCATGATGGACAACCTCAGTATTTGCCATGAAGATTAACCCAGAAGGCATGAGGCACACTTAGCACAGTGCCTACCACAGAGTATACAGTCAGCACTTGGCCATAGCTGCAATTACTATTTCTGCAGTACCAAGTGGTTGACTTTGTGAACTTGAACCGGTAAAGTGGCCTGGGGTCAGGGAGGAGGTGAGTCTCCCCCAGAGAGGGTCAGGGAATGAGATTGCTTGGGAAATCAGAATAGTGGGTACCGTGAAACACCCACAGGGCTTGTTCCCAGCTGCCCCACCCAGAGTGCCACCCAAGCACCCTGGCTCTGGGACAGACAGCTGAACAGGCAAGTCTGTGTTCTTTTAGCTGCTGGAATGTATGAGAGCCTTGGCCAGGGGCCTGGGCTGAGGGTAGGAGAGGCAGAGAGTCTAACCTAAGGCCTGCACTGCAGATGGAAAAGGAGCCCACCACCTGAGGGTGCTTGTGAGGGAGAGACACCTGTCCCAGGCATGCTTCTTTGCTTGGTCTGTGAGCAAATAGGCAAGGTGCTCAAAGTCCAGGAGAAGGGGAAAGCAAAAGGCCCCTCTACAACAGGCAAAGTGACTGTCCTATCTCCCATCCACTGGCTCCCTGCTGGCGTGGGACAGGAGATAGTTTCTGTGCAAATAGGGTGGGAATCTGAATGAGTGAGTGCTGAATGGGTGGTACAGCAGTGTTTTCACAGCTCGGAGAACTCCCAGCGGAAGGTACAGACCACCCACTATCCCTCTGTGATACTGGGAACGCCCCTCAGTTCCCAGTAACTGTCTCTTTCCGGAAGATCCTGTAAGACTGAGACATGGCTTTCCCTCGCTGTGTCCAGGGCACACACGTCAAAGAGGCTGGAGTCACAGAGTGACGAGTGCATAGCAGCAGATCTGTAGTGGTGGGGTGCTATAGGTAGGTACAGAGGGACAGAGACCTCTCTTGGAGTTAGGGACACACTCTGAGGGCTGTTGAGAGCTGGCACTGAAGCAGGGGAGGAGAGGAAGCTGGGCGTAGTGGAGGCTCTGGTAGAGGAAACCTGACAGGGTGGAGGATCAGGGGTAAGTTACGGGGTGAAGCTGTCCAAGACAGCTGATTTGAAGAACTCCAGGAACCTATTTGGGCTGAAAAGAGCTTAGGTATGGCGGAGAGGTTGCAGCGTTTGCGAGCCTCTACTTTTTCAGGCCCAGGAGGCCCTGCTCATGCCTGTTTTCCAGTTCAGGGTTTTGCAGAGTGGGAGGCAAGCCTGGGGGAGTGTGAGGTGCTTCTCCTCATTTCCAACAATCTCCTGTTTAGCTACTCCATGACCAGCAACTAGGGCAAGGGATGAAGACTGGTACACAGGCAGTCGAGAGCTCTTTGCAATATTGAGGTACAGTGAGGCTCCCTACTGGAGTCACCTCTTGTCTACTATGACCCTATGTGCTGTGGCCCAGCCTTGCCATAATTAGCACAAGGAAGAGCCCTGAGGGGATGGCTGATGGGTGTGGGGACCTTCCTATGTGTCTAGCTGTGTGAAGAGCCTGGCAGTGAGCCAGCCAGAGGCGGGAACTCCTGCTCCTCTGACTTTTCCCAAGTACCCATTGCTGTGGGTACTTCCATAATTTGGGGCCAACCTCTTACACATAAGGATGTGAAGGTCCCAGGGAGAGTGGTACCCCAAGGTCACACAACATCCACAGAGGAAGGAAAAGCCAGCTGCCACTGTGACGTTACCCAAGCAGACACTGCTGTGGGTACTTCTGTAGCTTGGGATCAGCCCCCTAAACATGAGGATGTGATGGCTCAGAGAGGTTTGGGGGCAAACTGAGTCCACATAATTAGGGAGGTAGGCCACTGTCTCTCGAGCTATCCAACAGCAAACCCATAGGTGCCCCACCCCCAGCAAGTTGGCACAGTGTCACAAGGTCCCTTCTCCATCCCTCTGTCCCATCCTGCTTCTGTGTATCCTCCTGGAGCACCTTCCTCTGCTTGGTCCAATCAACACCGAGTTCATCCTGGCTCCCTAGCCTGGTACCTTAGGTGATCAAATCTTTCTGGCTTGGGGTTGTCGTCATCTCCCAGTGACTAGACCTGTGTCCCACAGATCCTGCCTCCTGTTGCTCCCATCCAGGTCCTTCCTACCTGGGTGACCTAGTTGCCTATCTTTGTGGCTCAGTTCTCTTTAGGCTCTGGGCCCTGGACCCCTCTCCCATCCCTGAAGGACCAAAATGAACCCCAGGTGGGTGGCAACGTGCTCCCATCCTCCTGCTTCTAGACATCCTCATAGAACGTTTAGAGTTAATTAGGGCAGAGGTGGTTGGATAGGACTTGGCAGGGCTTTCCTAGGGCCCTGTTGCCTCCATGCTCCTGACCTGCTCATGGTGCTTGCTGCATGGTCATCTTTCTGGGTACCACTTCAGAAGGTATCCAGATGGATATGACCTATACCTGCTCACACTGGCTCATTCTCTTGTCACCGCCCTGGGATGCTGCACAGAGGAAGGCAAGAAGAAATGGGGAGTAAGAATCAGGGGACTAATCTGGTCAGGGACAGGGGAGGTGGCTGGGCAGCTTTTTCCTCTCAGAGGCCTTTTATTGTATCAGCTGTGGTATGATGGTTTCCAGAGCCTGGCTCGTCCAGCCTGGCCCTGGAGTCCCATCAGAGGCAGAAGCTGCTGGAGTTAAGAGCATAGGCACTCGAGGGCTTGGTGGATCAGGCCTTTGGAAGAAGGGCACCAGAATATCTGTGGTGGGGCCCGTTATGGTGGTCAGCTGGCTGGAGCTCCAGGCAGATGAAAGAAGTCTGCAGGGCTGCTTTGCTAGGCTGGGGTCATATGATCTGCTGGCCAGGTGGAAGACTGTCATCATTTTCCTACCAACCGCACAAGTCCCACCTGCTCTGCTTTTCCACCCAGACCTCTCCCATGGGTCTCAGGGTTAGGGTTAGGGACCTCACTTTATCCTGACATTTTTTTTTTTTTTTCATTTCAGCCGTGGGTGGGGCTTCTGCTTGGATGACACTCCAGCCAAGGATGTCATTGACTTACCCTCGGTGCTGCCTGGTGTCCTGTATGATGTGAACCATCAATGCCGCCTTCAGTATGGGTCCTCCTCAGTCTTCTGTGAGGGCATGGATGTGAGTGTGGGTATGGGAGGCACAGGTGGTGGCCCTCAGCAGCCTGAGAATGCCAGGCTCAGAGAAACTCTTATGTGGCTTGGGCGGGACCTTCAAGGGGCATGTTGATTCCTAATGTGATTTGTGACAGATGTCTGAGTTTGGGTGGCCACAGGCCCAAGTCTGGATTCTGTATCAACCCTTAGGGGACTTTGGATAAGTCCCTCAGTTCTCTGGATTTGGCTTAGAAGAGGGGAAAAAAAAATCTATCCTTCGGGGTCCCAAAGAGGCTCTCATAAAGACATGGCAAGAGTTTCTCTCTTGGGTGTTTCCGGAGGTATAGCCTGGGGCTGGAAGAGCTGCCTAGCTGGAGACAGCTCTCAGCACCAACTGAGCCTGGAGAGTAGCTCCTCTCAAGGGCCCCATGATATCTCGAGGCTGAGAGAGAGGGGTCAGAGGAGCCTTACTCCTGCACAATGCTCACATGATGGACTGTCCCTATGGAAATGTGTCCAAGGGATTCTTGGGGGTGGGTGGGCATGGGATAATAGAGGCAGAATGTGTGGTATCCCTGGGGAGAGGGTGAGGGTGATGTACATGCCTCTTTGCAGAGTGTCTGCCACACACTATGGTGCTCTGTGGGGACCACCTGTCAGTCTAAGATGGATGCGGCTGTGGATGGTACAAGATGTGGGAAGGACAAGGTAGGTGGGAAAACTCAACCCTGGCTGAATACAGGGATCCGGGAGGCTGTCTTTCCTCTGGTCATGCGTAACCAGACTTCCCAGGGGTCAACGTTAGCTCATCATCTTGAGCCATTCTTAATTGACCCTCAGCCTTGCCATCACAAAATGGCGGCATGATTCTCACCCTTTGCTGAGTGGACATAGGTTTTTATTTTATTATTCATCTAGCTTCACCATGGTGCCTGGGTTGTGGGTGATGGTTAAAGGCTATCTTCCACCTTCTGTCCTCCTCTGTCTTTTGAGAGTGTCTTGCTCACTTTGTTCTCATGGGATGAGGATGACTGACAGGTGTCGGGGTCTGCCTCCGTCTGTCTCAGTAGTGGTGTCTCAATGGAGAGTGCGTCCCTGAGGGCTTCCAGCCTGAGGCGGTGGACGGTGGCTGGTCCGGCTGGAGTGCCTGGTCTGCGTGCTCGAGGAGCTGTGGCGTGGGTGCACGGAGTGCTGAAAGACAGTGCACACAGCCTGTGTGAGTGTGGGGCCCAGGCTGGGATGAAGGACCTGGATGGAGACAGCTGACAACAGCTGTTCTGGCTTCCAGCTTCTCAAAAGTGTCCCTAGAATGGCCCAAGTCCAGTGTCTTAAGGCACCGCGGGCCACTTCCAGGGGAGGGTTCTGGAAGTATTCCCCAGAGCTGAGACTACTGAGGAGAGAATGGAGTGTTTTCCAAGAGCTTGAGACAGAGGTGAATGTTTTGAACCTGGCCCTGGGATGCTCAGGGCTCAGGTCCTCCATGCTCACACAAGGGCCTTCCTTCTCCATTGCTCCTCTGAGCCTCAGTTTGCTAGACTCTATAATGGGTGCTAGTACAGCCATCCTAGTCAAGCTGCCATTGGGTAAAGTCAGACAACATGGGTAAGGCATTGAACCTCCCTGTGCTGTGGGAAATGCCCAGCCCAAGCCTCTTCAGGTATCTGAGGAGATTGGCAGCAGCTGGGAGAACAGGGCAGCACTGGGGGTGGGGGTGGCTATGGTCTAGGATGAGCTTTCTCATCTAAAGGGGGTTGTGGGGATTCAATTCAAACTCAATCTCAATGGAGATTCAAAAGGCCCTGTTGGACCTACTCTGCTTGGCTGCCAAGGAGGTGGAAAACACAGCCAATTCCATCTCGGGATGGTGCCTCACCAAGCCTGTAGTCTGTACCCCTCTGCATGTCCCCTCCTCCTGCTCAGCCAGGGTGGGGCTGGCCTGGCTTAGTTAGACGCCAAGCCAAGGCACTTTCTCACCGAGGTGGGGCCTTGAGGCTTCCTTTGACCTGGCCCAGGTTACTGCTCCCAGGAACAATTTGAACAACACAGGGGCTGGCCCATCAGCCCAGGATATGTTCCAGCCTCTCATCAGTCCCCTCAGAGGCATCCCATCTCCAATTTAGAGACAAAGAGACTGGGGTCCTGAAGATGGCAGAGCATTTGCCCATGGTCACACAGCAAGCAGGTCTGGGCTGAGCCTGAGCTTTCTTGCTGCCACTCTTCCTTAGATCCTTGGAAACAGGAGAGATGGGTATGGGTCAGAGAGTGGCAGCCCCTGAAGCCAGATTAGCACGACTGAGGAGTGGCAGGGGAGTGGGGCTCCTGGGTGCAGGAGGATGCAGATCTTGCTTGGTGGGTATGGAGCATTGATAGCATGCTCACAGCCCCATGGCTTTCTTCACAGGCCTAAGCGCAGAGGCAAGTACTGTGTGGGGGAGCGGAAGCGGTTCCGTCTCTGCAATCTGCCAGCCTGCCCCGCTGGCCAACCCTCTTTCCGTCACACCCAGTGCAGCCAGTTTGATGGCAAACCCTACAAGGGCCAGCTGCACAAATGGGTGCCTGTGATCCATGACGGTAAGTCCTCTACCCACGTGGACCTTGAGGCCCACAGGGTGGGCTGGGGGAAATCTATGGACTCTAGTGGTATAGGCCCACGTATAGAGGCCCAGGCATCACTCTCGGCCCTTGGCTGCTCTCTAATGTTGTCCAAGCTCCTCAGTCTGCAGCTCTGCAGCTAGCTATCTATCTATCAGTCCTACTAGATGCCATGACAGTTTGTGTTCCTTGGAAGCCCTTGGCCTGGAGGATGACAGCATCTTCCTGGTGGCCTCTGTAATGCCTGCTCTTAGCTTTGCTCCATGAGATCTCTACTTGTCCCCTCAGAGAACCCCTGTGAGCTGCGCTGCCGGCCATCCAACTACTCCAATACAGAGAAGCTGAGGGATGCCGTGGTGGATGGCACCCCTTGCTACCAAGGCAGGGTCAGCCGTGACATCTGCATCAATGGCATCTGCAAGGTGTGTGCGACAGCGAGAGATTCTCCTAGCCCCAGTGGCAGGCACTGGACCCACCTCTAGGTCTTTCCTTGTTTTCTGTAGGCTGCGTTCCAAGCTCCTGCCCTGCCCCCTGATTTCTAAGACAAAAACCTCTGTACCCCACTGTGTCTGGCGTTGGAAACCCCAGAGTTGGCGCCATATTCTCAGTCACTACCACCTTACCACTTTGTCTCTACCAGCTGCCTACTGCCCATCCCAGCATGCCTGCCTATTCAGCTCCAACCTTGAAGCCAGAGCCTAGGTGGATTTAGGCAACTGCCTCCCCTCTGATAAGAAGGGGATGACAAAGTGGTACTGGTGGTGCACTGGGCTCTGGGCCTGCAGAAAGCACTGTGTTTGCTAGCACTTCTGATTTGTAGAGCTGGGTGCTCTTCCATGCCCAGGACCCCAGCCACCTTCCTTACCTTGCTTCTTGCCTTTAAACCCACTGTGCTAAAGGCACTGGGTTTAGAGGAGGCTTAAGAAAGAGATGCTAACCCAGTGTCTTTGATAGTGAATCCTGTTTCTGGAAAATTCCACAATCTGCCAGAGTCCATGCTTACCTGTAGCCTTGTGTGAGAAAGACTGCCTGCCTCCTGTTTCATGTGATGTTCTTAACACTCTTTTAAGGCATGAACCAATGCTCTCCCTATTTTCATCTGGGGAAACTGAGGCTCAGGGGAAGAGGAGCTCATGTGTGTCAGGCAGGATGACTGTGATGGGACTGGACCCAAGCAAGCATTCTTGACCTCTCCCCCTGACCCTGGCAGATACCCAGAGGGGGCTAGCAGCCAGTACAAAGGGCTCCCTCTTTGTTACAGAACGTGGGCTGTGACTATGAGATTGACTCTGGTGCCATGGAGGACCGCTGTGGTGTGTGCCGGGGCAATGGCTCTACTTGCCACACCGTGAGCAGGACCTTCAGGAAGGCCGAGGGCACGGGTATGGTTTTGGCTGCTGGGCTGAGAATGTGTGCCTGTAATTCTATTCCTTGCTTCTGTGGTCCTTACCTAGCCCCAACCCCCACCCCGCTCTGGCTTGCATCATTATCCTTATAGCAATCAGTGAGACCCTGTCCCAAGTGAGACCTGTCCTCCTAGGGGTTCTTCCCTGTGACTGTGAATGGTCTGTCATCCTTTCAGAGGGATACTGTCCCCTGAAGCTTTGGCGACCTCCCCAGTGCTGCGTCTCAGCCTTGAGGTCTGAGTTACACATATTGCTTAAGTGCCAACTGTGTGCTTAACCGTGGGGGGACACCTAGGCGAAGAGCTTACAGGGGACAGAACCTTCATTGTGACAAAGGCAGAAGGCTGTGCCTTTCAAGCAGAGAAGGAAACACAAGCTAGAAGGTCTTGACCTGGGAAGTCAGGGAAGACGTCCTGTAAGAGGCAGAGAACGAGCTGGATGAGGAAGACTCCGGAGACTGGGTGAGGAGATCCCCAGCTAGAGGCAAGCTTGTGGGAGAGCTTGCCTCTGTTAGGCAGGTGGGCCATGAGGCCATAACACTGGCCTCCACAGCTAGCATTCCTTCCCAGGGCTGACTCGTATCCCTGTAGGAGCCCTGTGCAGAGGACCTACTGTAGTGTTTCACTTCCTCATCTGTAAAGTGGGGCTAACAATAGTGCCTATGTTATGGGGTTGGTTTTGATGAGTTCTCTCGGGCGTGGAGTTTAGAGTAGTGCTGGGCACATCTAAGAGCATGGTTGCTTAATGGAAAGAGAGAAGCCAGGGTCCCCAGGGGAGAGGAGAAAGACCCACGCTTTTCTAGCATGGGAGAGATGATGGACCAGGCTGTGATAAAGACCAGCTCTGTCTTCCAGGACAGTGGTGGTTGGCCATGGTCCATAGGGGAAGGACCTGACCCAGAGGGAATATCATACCTGCATTTTGCGGAGACTCAGAATCCTGAGCTGATGGCGGAGTCTTTGGCTTCGGCAGCAGAAACAAGTGGAAGCGGGGGTGGGGGAGTGGGGGTGGGGAGACAGCTGACTGCTTACTCTGGAGCCCGAACTCTGTGCAATCTCTGCCCACAGGGTACGTGGATGTAGGGTTGATCCCAGCCGGAGCCCGAGCGATCCTCATTAAGGAGGTAGCTGAGGCTGCCAACTTCCTGGCTCTTCGGAGTGTGAAGGACCCGAATAAGTACTTCCTTAATGGCGACTGGACCATCCAGTGGAACGGAGACTACCAGGTGGCAGGCACTACCTTCACCTATGCGCGCATGGGCAATTGGGAGAACCTCACATCCCCAGGCCCCACCACTGAGCCTGTCTGGATCCAGGTGCTTGCCTCTCAAGGCCAGGATGGGAGGAATAAATGGGGTGGTCCTTAAGGTCCCCAAGGGAAAACTTAAGGCTCTCATAGTTCCTGGGGCCTCTGAGCCTTGACCTCAGTTTCCCCATCTCTAGAGTAGGTCTCCAGTACAGCTCAGTTCACAGAGGTGGCTGCAGATGACCCTAGGGGCAGGTACTGAGCAGATAGAGAAGAGCCGTTGTGCTCAAAGGCCCCCTCCCCCCCTTTTGCCTGTCCCAGCTACTGTTCCAGGAGAGAAACCCTGGGGTGCACTACGAGTACACTATCCAGAGAGATAGCTACCATGAAGTCCAGTCACCCGAATTCTCCTGGCGTTATGGGCCCTGGAGCAAGTGCACTGTCACCTGTGGGACAGGTGAGACTCTTGCTGAACTCTTCGCTGAGCCTGCTCTTGGGTGATCACATGTAGTGGTCACCCCACC
Organism: Acomys percivali; assembly: GCA_907169655.1. Classification (NCBI taxonomy): domain Eukaryota; kingdom Metazoa; phylum Chordata; class Mammalia; order Rodentia; family Muridae; genus Acomys; species Acomys percivali. The sequence continues at coordinate 30,732,771 of OU015755.1, read as the reverse complement.
CGTGGGCTTTGAAATGGGTCTTGTTTCCATTTTACAGAGCTAAAAAAGTCCCAAGCCACTGCTAAGAAGCAGTAGGGCGGGCCACCTAGCCTACAGTATAGGGTGTCACAGAGGGAAGGGAAGAGGAAGCCATGGCGGACTGCCTTCATAGTCATCACAGAGGCAGTGGAACCCTGTTCTGTAAGGGTCTGACCAGAGAGGATGCGACCATGTCTTTTGGGGGCACCCTGGTGCCAGGTCCAGGCTGAATTCCCCATGGCTTCCAGGTGTACAGAGGCAGAGTTTATACTGCATGGAGAGGCAGGCCGGAAAAGTGGATGAGAAGCACTGTGGCCATATGAATCGGCCCAATGACCGCCAGAGGAAGTGCAATGACGTGCCCTGTCCTGCCAGGTGAGCTCACTGTGCCCCACCGGACTTCCAGTGCCCACGTCTCCTGCTTCTGCCTCTGCACAGGGATCCTGGTAGTTCTAGAGAAGAAAGATATAGCTTATGGCGTCTTTCTCCAAGTCTGAGGCCTCACTCCATGGACCTAGCTTGGCTTTGGGGTGGACCCGGGCAGCCAGTGGCAGCCTAGAGGCTCTTGATCACTCTTCTTAGGGCGTCTGGGTACCTTGTCTAGGTCCCTGGGGCTGAGGGTGGTGGGAGTGAAAAAAGTCTCTGCCACTGGGTTTCAGGGGTAGGGCACCAACCTGAGACCTTGGCTCCTTGGGGGAATCCTCCTCCATTGAGCCTTGTCTGAAGCCCAGTGGCCTGAAGCCATGCATGCCATGGCCATCTTCGCTTGTGACCTTACTCATGGTATATGCTAATGACACACTATCACCCTTACCAGGTGGTGGGCAGGGGAGTGGTATCCGTGTTCCCATTCCTGCGGGCCTAGCGGCTTTTCTCGCCGGCCTGTGCTCTGCATCCGAAGCGTGGGTCTGGATGATCAGCGTGCCCTTGAGTCAAATGCCTGCCAACATCTTCCCCGTCCTTTGGCCGAAACCCCATGCAACCGCCACGTGCCCTGTCCTTCCAAGTGGGGTGTGGGGAACTGGTCTCAGGTAAGTTGTAGAGAGGAGAGGGGGACCTGCCTCTGGTACCACCATCACCTCAGATAACCTGCATAGATTCCTTACTGTTTGGTACCTGAGGTGGGAGGGAGCCTGGGGGGCATTCCTGGGACAACATTGCTCTCAAAGCCTTGGGGATCAGGAATTCCCTGGCCTGCTATGACCATGAACTGAGCATCTTGAAGTGAAGTGGGCATGGCCAACAGAGCGCTGACTGAGACCTCTGTCACTATGAGACCAGCAGCACGCAGGTTCTGCCACCATGTCCCCGGCTTTCCCAGAAGCCCCAGTCTGAGCCATGCCTTCCTTTGCAGTGCTCTGTGACCTGCGGAGTCGGCATTCGCCAACGAAATGCTCTCTGCATCAATGATACTACCGTTCCCTGTGTTGAAACCGAGCGACCAACGACTAAGGCCACTTGTTTTCTGCCTCCCTGCCGACAACCCGTGCGCATAATATACACAGAAGGCTCTGGCAGCGGCTCCTCCAGCCCTGAGCTCTTCAATGAAGTTGACTTCATCCCACACTGGCAGGCCCCACGCCCTTCACCAGCATCCTCACCCAAGCCAGTCAGCATCAGCAATGCTATTGGTGAGGCGGACCTGGAACCGGACAGGCCAGGGCCTGCGCTTGTGGATGACTTCTATTATGACTACAATTTCATTAACTTCCACGAAGACCTGTCCTATGGGCCTTTTGGGGAATCCCATCCAGACCTGATTGATACAGGGAATTGGATAGTACCATCCCCCATCAGACCCACTGGATCCCCCTCACAGACTCCAGGGCCCACTGCAGGGACTCCTGGAGCTAGAGAAGAGGAAGTTCAGGGAGCTTGGTCCCCTAGACCTTCACTCAGCCAGGCTAGCCATTCCCCATCTGTATTTATAGAGCAGACCCCTGGGAGCCCCTTGGCTAATTTCTTGTCTGAGGAAGATGTTCCCATAGGGGCCCCTGAGCTTGAGCTCCCTGGCTTGCCCTGGACCCCTGCTTCAGCTGATGATATGGTGACGCCTGTTGCCCCTGAAAACCCTGACGAGTTGCTATTGAGAGAAGAGGAGCAGGGCCAGCCACCTACTCCACGGTCTGATAGGAACACGGTTTCCAAAGATGAGAACACCTTGGGTCATACATCACCTCCCTTGCCCAAAAGCCCTAGCCTCGCACAGCCCTCTTCATCTTCCATCAGCACCACTCATGCTTCTCCTAGTCCTAATATGGGAGAGGTGTGGACAGAAGGGACCGTGGCCAGTGACCTGAAGCCTGTGTATGAGGAACTGGGGCTCACTGTGGAGGCGGCTCCCTCTCTACCTCCTCCTGTGGCCACTGTGCCAGGTATCTTGGGCAGAGACAGCCCCCTGGAGCTAGGGACTCCCACTTTTTCCACCCCAGGACCGGGCTCACAGAACCCGAAAACTCTGGCATTGCCAGGGACCTTCCTTTTGACAGAACCAACTGATCTAAGGAGCCGGGGACCATTGGACCAGCCACAGCCCCCTAACCCTGAGGGGCCTCTGAGCCCTGGGCTGCTGCCTGTACCGATTCAGGAGACTCAAAACAACAGCAGCAAGGATGCTGAGGTCGAGCCTTTGCAGCCCAGCCTAGTGGAGGATGGCTTCCCTGCAGATTCACTGCCTGCCAAGAATGCCAGTTGGCAAGTGGGCAACTGGAGCCAGGTGAGTTGTCCAGCACCTGGGATGATGGGAAGATTGAGCAGGACCTTGGGACTCTGTTTTGAGCAGGGCAAGATACAACCCTGTTTGTCCTGCTTCCCTTGGACAGAAGCATAACGGTTCCTGGGATTAGCCGGCTGACAGCCATGCTGGGCTGAGGCTCCAGGAAGCAGGATGAGTATTATCTTAGTTTTCGTGCAGTCTTGAGGCTAGTTTATCCCACTGGGCCTCAGTTTCCCAAGTGTGAAGTGGCAGTGGAGTGAGGAGCTCCATTTGCCTGAGTCCGGAATTAAGTGCAGCTGGGAGGAGCATCCACACACTGCCAGGCATGCTCCAGAAATTCGAATCTTACCTTAATCAGACGTTTGGGTAAGGAAGGCCTCCTTCCATGACTCCCAGACCCTAGTGCTGCCTGGGAGGACCTGGCAAGTTTAGCTGAGACACAGCCAGGCTCCTCTAGATGTTTGCCCTTTTTGAGTCTCCCCTTCTTGTGCTAGGGATCTCATAACAGTCCAGGTTGTATGGAAAAAAGATGGCCTGTGCCCCTCCTCTAGATTGTCACTGTAAGAGATCCATAATCTTGTTGAGAGAGAGGTGGTTGGATTCCTACTTCTTTAACTGCTTGGATTAGGGCCCAGACGTCTCCGGTGAGTGAGAAGTCATAGGAATGGCAGGCTAGGTAGGTGGGCCTACCAGGCCATTGGGAGCAGGGATAGTTAGTTAACTGCTGGTGACACCCCAGGAGGTAGGTGGAGGAGTCTGTCTTGCAGATAAAGATGTGGTAGGACCATCTGAGGTGGGGCTGGCAGGGTGAGGGGTCTGCAGACTCCTTACAGCGGCTGTGGTCCACAGTGTTCCACCACCTGTGGCCTGGGCGCCACCTGGAGGCTGGTGCGCTGCAGCACTGGCAACGACAAGGACTGCATCCTGTCTAGCCGGCCCCAGCCTGCCCGCCATTGTCATCTGAGGCCCTGTGCTGCCTGGCGTGCGGGCAACTGGAGTAAGGTGAGTCAGGAGGGAGCCCTGGGTCCCACGACTAATGCTCTGAAGACTGGCAGGACAGGGTGAATGCCATGCTGTCCTTCTGTTTTCCCACCACTGGACTTTTCTTTCATCAGTTCCTAGTCCCATCTGTGCCATCATCTGGGGGGTTGCTACCTGGTGTTCAAGCCTTCTGGGTTCTTTGGTCCAGGCTGGAAGGGTACCATAATCCTCACTGGGCCATATTGCATGCATGTGCATAGATAGAATGTGTCTACACACCTATTCATTGGTCTCTAGTGCTCTCGAAACTGTGGCGGAGGTTCCTCTACAAGGGATGTACAGTGTGTGGACACACGGGACCTCAGGCCACTACGGCCCTTCCACTGCCAGCCTGGGCCTACCAAGCCACCCACCCGTCAACTTTGTGGAACCCAGGCCTGCCTCAGCTGGTACACCTCTTCCTGGAGAGAGGTGAGGCCTGGGCCGTAGGGGAGTGGGGACTAAGGACACCCTCAGACCATGGCTATACTTGATGGCCCCCTGTTCTTCCAGTGTTCCGAGGCTTGTGGTGGTGGTGAACAGCAGCGTCTGGTGACATGCCCGGAGCCAGGCCTCTGTGAGGAGTTAGTGAGACCCAACAGCACCAGGCCCTGCAACACTCACCCCTGCACACAGTGGGTGGTGGGGCCCTGGGGTCAGGTGAGTAGGGTTCCTTGGGGGAAGGGACTGGGAGCAATCCTTGGCAATTGGCCCCTGAGGTTTTGAAGGATGAGTATTGGGGCATGTTCTATGTGCTTGTCTCTCTGTGGCTCCTAAATATACAGTAGTGCTGGTGAAGTCCTTGTACTTTGCCAGGGAAAATCAGACAAAGGAAAAGTAGCCATGGGGTGGTGGTGGGGGTGGAGGGTGGTGGTGGTGTCTGCTGAGGACAAGTGCTGTGCCCTGACAGTGGGGTTTAGGACTATGCTCTATTCAGAGATGGCTTTCTGGGGAGGGTGGTGCTGGTGCTGTCCAGTGACAGCCAGTCCTTAACTATGGTGCCTGGTCCTGGGCCATTCTCTCCTCTCTCTCCTGTGCAGTGCTCAGCACCCTGTGGTGGTGGTGTTCAGCGGCGTCTGGTCAAATGTGTGAACACTCAGACAGGCTTGGCAGAGGAAGACAGTGACCAGTGCAGCCACGAGGCCTGGCCTGAAAGTTCTCGGCCGTGTGCCACTGAGGATTGTGAGCTGGTTGAGTCAACCAGTGAGTGTCCCCCTAACCCTGGGAACTACAGAATCATCTAGATGTTGGTGGGGTAGTGGGAGAAGGATGGCTGGGAACTACAGAAT
>OU015755.1:30714722-30727718 GCA_907169655.1 Acomys percivali | reverse complement strand
GAGAAGGATGGCTGGGAACTACAGAATCATCCCGATGTTGGGGGGGGGTAAGGGGAGAAGGATGGTTTGGAACTACAGAATCATCCAGATGTTGGGGGGCTAAGGGGAGAAGGATGGCTGGGAACTAAGAGCATCATCCAGATGTCAGGCCCGTAACAGCTGCTGTTCTATTTACAGTTGGCTCAAACCACACAGTCACTGTAACTGGGAGGCCGCAGGGTGCCAAGGTCCAAAACTGGGAAGCAGCCAAGGGGAATCCCAGCTACTCAGGCATCCTACAGGCAGCTTCTACAGCCTTGGGGGAGTAGAACGAGCCTCTCGTCTCTCAGTTGTGGCAAGCTTTTCTCCCTTGGGTCTTAGTCCCCATAGTGAGGTGTGGACGTCCTTGGGCTGTGGGCATTCCCCATTGCTAGGAGGATAACCGCCTGCAGTGAGTGGTGGACCTGCAGGATGGGCTCCCTCTCAGGGTCTGGCTCTTGCTGCTATGGGTTTCCTGGCCGGCTGGGCCATTATGGAGCAAAGGTCTGAGCCAGAAGTGGCTCGGGAAATCACCTCCTTCCTGAAGCTCCAGCTGTCCCCAGCAGTGCTGAACACAGGAAGCAGTGTGGCCCTTGAGTCACATCTGGGCACTCATTCACCAGCTGCGTAGTTTGAGGTTCTGTTTCCCTATCTGTGTTGTCATTTCCTCATGCACCAAGGGGCTAGCAACCCTTATTCTTGCATTCGTGGGGTCTGAGGGTGAAGGAGTCAGTACTCTCAGGGTCCCTGCTTAGTGCAAGATAAGTTCCCTGCCCCCTCCCCCCAATCCCTTCAGCTGCCATTATTGTCCTCTATTGCAAAGGTGGGGGAGGGGGAGTCTGAGGCCACCTCTGACACCTGAGAGAACCCAAGAGCTTGGCACTTACCTACTGGTTCCTTGCACTGGTGCTCAGGACAGCCCATAGGCGGCAATCTACTTCGTGCTCCTCACAGCCTTCGCTACCAGCAGCTGGCTCCTGGCGGTACTGGCTTAGGACCAGAGCAACTACAGCTGTGTCATTCTGCCCTGAATCCCATTGCCTGAACATGCCGGGTTTGTCAAGCCACGCCTGCTTGTCTCGCTCTCATTATCCTCCCCCCCTCCCACATCTATCCCGCACACCTCTAAGACACACAGCACAGCTAAGTTGGGGGCTGTATCACAGTGCTTGGCTTCGGGGCTGATAGTGCCCATGGCTTCTCTCTCTCTCTCTCCCCCTCCCTCCCTCCCTCCCTCTGCCCCCCACTCTCTCTGCTAGGAGGGACTGGGGTCCCAGGTGGTGCAGATAGGGAGAGGGCAGGAACCTGGCTCTATCAGAAACAGCCTATTTGCAAGGTCTCCAAAGGGAAGGAAGGGGGAGGGTGGGGCTAGCAGGGACTAGGCTAGGCTGCGACATAATGCCCACTCACAAGAAGAGTGCTCCACACCCTGGCCCCCTGTGCAAACCCCCATGTGAAGCCAATCAGGGAAGAATCAGGGAGCTCTCAGGATGTTTTGATGGCTTGGGGGACTGTACGACAGGACATCTGGAAATCCTGGAAACTCCAGGGTGTGTGATCACAACCATAACGGCAAGGCAGCTGACACGCCTAGTCATGTGTCCTTCCCTGTGGAGGTGGGACTGTTATCAGGAGGGAACTTTTACCAATGGTTGGGGCCTGCCTGAGGTCACCCAGGGGAGCTAGTGTGCAGGCTGACAAGACAGTTTGGAGTTGCTGCCTTGTGCCCTCTGCCACACCTGGGGATGTCCCCGACCAGGGCTCACAGTTGCCCTCCTGTTCGGCTTCCCCAGAGAGTGTGCTTAAGTAAGCAGGGGTCTGGGCAGCTGTGGTGTCAGCAGCAGCAAAGGCAAAGAAGTAGCACTGGGAGGGAGGCCAAGGGTCTGGAAGCAAGCCACTTCCCAAAATAGCTTTCCCAGGAGAGCCAGCCAGGCCTCAGCTCCTGACAATTAGGGCTTAAGAATCACCCTCCCCTGTGCCCTGTCACCAGGGCACCCTGCACAGTCTTTGGTGTGCCTTGGACAAAGCCAGTTTTCTGGGCTTCACCACCCAGTGAAATAGCTGGCTGTCCTGCCACACAAAAGTCGAGGATGAACATGGTCCACATGAGGCTGGGGTGGGGGTGGGGATGGCGGGTAATGCAGTTGTGGCAGCAGAGGAGGCAGGGACAACAGCTAGGGACCTGGGGTTCTGGTTCTGGGGACCTCCTTCAGAAACTGGGTTTCCCCTTAGCTGCTGGTCTTCTTAAGGCAATGGAGATAAGTGGCCTTTCAGTCAAATTACTGGGTGATGAAGTGTGGATCTGGACGCCACACCCACTGATTCTAACTGACCCACTGCATCCCTTCCCATCTCTTCCCAGGCTGTGAGCGGGATCGCCTATCCTTCAGTTTCTGTGAGACGCTGCGCCTCCTTGGCCGCTGCCAGCTGCCCACCATCCGTGCTCAGTGCTGTCGCTCATGTCCTCCGCTCAGCCGCAGTGCCCCTTCCAGGGGCTATCAGCGGGTGGCCAGACGCTAAAAACAAAAAACAAAAAACAAAAACAAAAACAAAGGAGGCCTGGCTTACACCAATGCACATCAGAATGCACAGACAGACTGACCCATGACACACAGACCTCAGCGCCCCACCACAGGCTGCAGTGGAGCCTTGCTCCTCGTGCCCTAATGGTGCTAACCCCACCCCTGCTCGATGGCAGGCTGGGGACCCTCCCCTCCTTCCTCTCAGAAAAATGTATTTTTTTATTCTAACAGTTTGCACATTTGTTATTGTTTTACATAAATGAGTATCTACCCTTTCAAAGCAGTTTGGCCTTGTCTTGGATTTGGGGACATGTCTCTCGTCAAATGACTACTCCCCTGTGTCCATTGTTGGAACCTCGGCAGGCAGCAGCTTTTCTGTTCCTTTGGGGGCAGATCAGCACAGCCCACCCAGACACCATGCAAAGATGCCTAGTGTAGCCATGGAAGGTTCTGAAGTGGGTGAAGGTGGCTTCTGGGGACAGCTTACCTCCGGAGGGTTGGACAGTGGGACCAGGAAGGCCTTCTTTGAAAGAGGTACATGATGGCAGAGGTCCAGGGAGACTTGTTCACTGTCCCCACTTACTCCACGCCTCTGCCTGCTATCTTCCATTAAGATCCTCAGAGATCTGAGTCTCACAGGAATGGAGCCACGTGCACTCATGCAACAGAGGCTCTCTTGTCTCCCACAGGGACTACCTGTGGCAGTGACAGTAGGCACAGGCCAGATCTGCTACCTAAGAGCAGCGGGGCACATAGGTACTTTGGAAAGGGCCCTGATCAGTGCGACAGAGAGAACAAAGCCTTCCTCCAGGGCTTGGCTGCTGTCTGCTCCTTCTGGCTATGAGTCATCCTCTAGAGTCTTCTGGAAGGCATTCTGTACCTTCTCCAAGCTTGAGGCCCCGAGGTTCTGAGAGAGAGAGAGGGCACCTGTTCCATCTTATTCCCGCCTGAGGTGTATGTGGACACGTGAAGGCACTTGGCCATTGAGAATGTGGGTACATTGGAAGTCACTCCTTGAGACTGCGAATCAGCATCACAGGGTGGGACCAGTCAGTGTCGTGCCTGTCCCAGGACTTGCTCTATCTAGGAGTAAGAGGCTGGTACAGCTCTGGGTTCCATATGCTGCTGTCATCTCATCCTGAACATGACCAGATGAGAAGAGCCAGCAGTGGAGGGAAGTGACTGGTCCAAGGGCCAGGGGGTCCTTGCCTAGGAGACACAAGCCCAGTGTAGGTCCTGAGCCCCTCCCTCCTATTCTGGGCTCCAGACAGGCCCTTATGTGGCTTGGCCAAATTCAGGCAGTCTACCACGTTACTCAGGGAAGGAAGTCACTGGTGGCTTATATGCATCTAAGCACTACCGTGCTGAGGGTGGAGAAGCATGGGGCTTGCTTCTTGCTTGTGTCTGTAGCAGCCCTGTGGGCCCAAAGAGGCCCTGGGGACCCACACTCTGAGTAATGGCTTCCTATGACTTTGCCCAACCCAGTCCCCATGGCAACTCCTCACAAAGATGGGAGCAGAGCTGATTCTTACTCCAGATCCATACACAGCAGGGGCTGGCACTGTGGCGGAGTCCTAGGGTCACTGACCTAGCTCTGGCCTTTGCCATTGCTGTAGTGCTGTGTGACCTCAGGAGCCTCCCAGCCTTGTTTAATAATAAATACATGACTCCCAAAGGGCAGCACTATCTTACCAGGCCCAGAACTACCCGCCCCTAAGCTTTGGAGAGACATTTGGTTCTAATCATTCTTGTGTTTTTCCAGAGATGGCTTGGGGACTCCCTAGTGGCAGCTGGGCCTGAGCTGTCTGCCTAGACAGGAGGCAAACAAGCCATGACTCAGGCTGGGCACACACAGCTGGTGCAAAAGGGTACCTGTCTCCCAAGGGGTGAGGTGGGGCGCTGAGGAGTAGACTGCTCCGGGCACAGGCAGCACCCCACTACGGCTTTGGCCTCTACCCATCATTCAGCCATGGCACTCAGGTCTATGAGTGCTGAGAAGGGCATTCTGTCTCTCCTATCCAAATGGCACTGAGGGCAGGGGCCTAAGAATCAGCAGGCTGGCATACTGGAGAAGCCCCTCACGCTCACCCGATGCCCCAAGACCACGTAGAGGCCTCTGTCACAAATGACTACAACTACCTTTTGAGGCAGGATGTACTACAAATTAGTTTATTTCTTCCAAGTCTAACATTTAACTCAAAGATCAGCACAGAAGCTGCAGGGATATAACAGGACAATGACTTGGCAGTGTGCCCTTGAGTCCTCCAGTTACTGCTCACAGGAGAAGAACCTCACACACTGGGCTTGCATCCAGCCTGCCTTCAAGGGCTTCTCTGACCCGGCCCAGCCGCCCATCCAGAAGCGGGTGCATCAGTAAGACATTACTATAAAGTGAGAGGGGCTTGTGCAGTAACATGGTTAACAAAACCTGACTGGGTATTGCCTATAATACTCCCTCTATCAACTTACCATAACTAACACCAGAGAAGTAGACAGCGACTGGCTACTGTTCAGCTGTTGGCATACCTAGAAATAGCCCCGAGGCTACCTGGGTGAGCAGAAGTGAGGACTGGTCGAGGCTAAGGGGAAAAGGTGGCACGGGAGGCGCAGGCTGATTAAATACATACGAGGGAGTTGTGCACACAAAATAGCATGTTATATAAAAGTTGTACAGAATCTAGAAAAAACTTAATATAAAATAGTCTATAAAAATATAAAATGTAGTGAAAATATAAAAGTATTAACAGTTGAAATATTGGTAAGTCCCACCAGATGGGGCGCTGAGGGTAGGGGGTTCCCCTACCGTGGCACATGCATTTGGACCCACATGTTGGAGGCTACACTTTGGGTTTCTCACCCACAAGGCTCACCAGGCAGGAGCCACGGGTAGCATGCTGGGTAAAAGTTCAGATGCACAGCAGCATGAGGCAGCTGCTCATGTTAGGGGTCCCTGTCACGGTGGCTGGGAGAAGTCTGGAACCTCAGGAGCTCTGGAGGGTAAAGACATGCCTCAGTAATGAGGGAATGGGAGGTGATGGCTCAAATCGCTGGAGCTATGCCTCTGGGAGGCTCCTCTGTCACTCTGTCCCTGAACCAGAAGGAGGGCAAGCATTCATTCTCAGCTCTCCAGACACTGAGGCATGTATTCCAGAGAGGAGAGCCTCTAAGTGTGCACCTTTCTGGGACCTCTTGAGACTTTTATCTGGCCACTAATGCTAACTGCCTAGGAAACTAATGTTGCTTCTTAAGCAATGGCAGAACATGACCCCACATATACTGGAGATTCCCCTCCCCCATTGCTGAGATGGAACCCAGGGCCTCACATTTAAGGCATGTGTTCTAAGTCATGTCCCCAATATCAGCAGGTACATTAAATATACCTCCACTGGACACATAGACAGAAGCAACCCACTGCTAAAATGCTAATAGCATTTACACCAAATACATATTTGGAATGGCATCTTCCAGGGGGAAATTAGGGCAGCTGGAGCTGAGCCATGAGGCTCCAAGCCGTTCCTACCGCAGCTCCTTAGCAGCTGTCCCCAAGGCTGACAGCCATCATTTCACAGGGGTAGGGGTGGGGTTCTTCAGCATTTGGTCTCTGGGAGACCCTGAGAACAGCAGTGAGACCAGTGTCCAGTTCCAGACAGCTTCCTGAAGAAGCCAGGCCTCAATTCCACCATCCCAAAGACACAATGACATTTTTGATACCTGAAAAGAGACAAAGGCTATTGGCTAGATATAGAGACCAGCTCCTTACATGGTAATACATGAAGTGACTTTTAGAGAAGCCGAGCAGTCTAGATGCTGAAAAACTAGCTCAGCCATTCAAGTGCTAGAAAGCAGAGAGCAAAAACAGGAAAATGGGTCATGGAAAAAGTACTTCTTGCAACTGCCTTGCCCTAATTCTTAATCTGAGTGTGTTTACACTAGCTAAGGATTGTTTCCGATCTCTTTCCAGGTAGTGGAAGATCGTCCACTTAAGGCTGTTTGCCTTGTGTTCCGATAATACCGTTAGAAAATATTTTCTCATGACATCCAGCCATCAGGGATGCTCCAGGCTTGAGCAAAAATAACCTCTCTCATTCAGACCCTCTCTGGGCTCCAAGAAGGAAGTGTGTTCCAAGTCCCCAGAGTCTGCCATGCCAGAGGCCCAGTGGCCCCAGATCCCTGATGAGGACAAGGATGATCTGGGTAACATGGAGACTAGAGAGCTCATCACTCTTGTCCCAAGCAAAGGTACTTCCAGATCTAGGAAGCTGGCAATCAGGCCCACTCCCCACCCAGCCACTGGGCAAGAGAGATACCAGAGGCCTGGCTGCTGACACCCAGTATCCCACAAGCCACAGATCTGAAAGTTTCCCATGTCCCTTCATGCAGGGGTGGGGCTACTGCAAGGTTCATTTGGAAACCCAATCCAGCTACCCTTGGAGAATGCTATCTACAAGTCACCTCCTGGCTAGGAGAGCTTTCCTCAGAAGCTCTTGGAGGTGTGCCAGGCCCCTGCAAGCTGGGACAGACAGCTGGCAAAAGAGCTGGCAGTGAGAAATGTGGGGGCTGGCTGCAGAGCAGGCTGAGTGCTACAGTTTGAAAGGCTGTGTGTAAGGGCAAAGGGGAGTCCAGAAAGGGATGTGGCTGGCAGTGTGAAGCCACCAGCAGAGGGCTCCCTTGCTCTCTACTAGGGAGGCCAGTTTCCTCTTGACCCTGGAAGCAGCCACACTGAAGCCCTGTGTGCATTCCTCCACAGTGCTGCCTTTGAATAAAAGGAGTAAAGTAATTTTTGTAGGTAAAACACACAACTGGCAGATGCTGTAAACAGGCCCTTGGAAACAGTCAACTGTCGCATTATCAGTCAGGCAGCAAGCATGACTGTCATGCATGTGACCGAACGCCATGACATGGAAATGGCTGTAAAGCCATCAGACCCCCTGCTCCAAATGGGAGATGAGAAAGTGCAGCTTAGCTTTGGACACCTGCCCAGCAGATACCCAGAGGCCGTGGATGGTACATTCTGGCAACTGACGTGCAGAGACGCGCCTTTGCTATTTTTGGTTATGAAGGCAAGAAGAGCAGCATCCTAGGGTGGGGGTTCATTCAAGTGTCTTCCTCCTCATCGCTAACCAGCTCGCCTTTGTCAGGGCTAGTGTCCCGCTCACGCAGGAAGTCCTCTCGGATGGCCTCCAGCTCCGTCAGCTCCAGCCGGACCTTCTCCAGGTGGTAGGCTCTCCGGTTCCGGATCTGGCGCAGGGGGAAGGGGTTCAGGTCGCCAAAGGAGATACTGATCAGCTTCCTGGTGGGACAAAGGGCAGAGGTGAGCATCAGCAGAGCTCAGGTGAGTGCTCAGAGCACTGCCTAGGGTCCAGGGAAGGGAGGGACGGGACATGTACCATGTGATGGGGGAATGTAGTTCTAGAAGCCCAGGCCTGTCTTATGGAGAGAGACAGGAAGGCACAGTGGCTAATGGGAGGACCCGAAGCTCGGAATCCGGTTTGACCTGATTCTTTATTTGCACACTGGGAGTGACACAGGTGTCATTCCATATGAGTCCCACACGTAGGTGCTAATAACCTGTTGTTCACTTAGTGACAGCAGGTGTTAATAAGTCATCAGGGCTAGCCTCAAGCAGGACATATTAAGTGCTCAGGCAGACTGTCCTGACACCAGTGGACTAGACATGGTGGTGACATCAGACCCTATCTACAGTGTGTCCTGTGCCAAAACACAGTCTACAGAGGTGCATACTGCTTGTCAAGGCAGCAACTGACAACGTCTTAGGCTTGTAAGACTTTAGCCGCTGGCCAGTGTTTAATAAAGACAGAGCTAAGGACTTGTGGGTCAGTCACACTGCTTCCTGGACTCCTCCTATGCCAAGGCAGTAGGCCACTTCCCAATTGATTCAGCCAGGCCATGGCCTTGCTTCCAGACAGCAGGGGCTCGGTCCCTCGTCAGTCATGGCTGCTCCTCAGCTGCCTGAGCAGCATCTAGTGCAGGTGTACCAGGCTATGCAAACCCTCGATTTCTCCTTTTTGTACTTCAAGTAGTTTCTCTTGCAAGGAAGTGAGAAGGTGAGACTGGGTGGCTCTCTTTACAGGCCTAGGTCCCCACGTGTTCCAGGACAGGGAAGCATGAGCGGTTAAGCTGACGATGCCCAGCTTTGTGAGCTAGCTGGGGTGCATCGCTGAGACTGGGAGCCAGGAGCTCACCACTGCCCTTTCTCTTCCATGAGCCCCAGGCTCTGTAGAGCAGAAGCCCATTCCTTGCTATAGAAAGTGAAAAGAGGGTTACTAAGCTATTACTCTTCTAGCTGGAAAGAGCCACCTGTGACAAGGCCCAGGATGCACTACAAGGTAACTCAGACACTGCCCTTGCGTGCTCAGCCTCTCATAGATCCCGAGAAGTCCTGCCACAGACAACAACCAGTTCAATCTTGCACCATCCAGTGTCTCCTGAATGCACCTGGCTATAGAAAACCCTATCTACTCTGCAGAGCTGCCTCTCTTTAGACCACTAGTATGGGGCAGCTCCTTAAAATACTGGACTGGAAGTGTGGAGGTGGGGCCAAGGAACCTACATCCTCAGCAACTTCCCTGGAGCGGGGAATGGGGTGCAGTGTGGGGTGTGTAGGACAGGGGGAGCAGTAACTGTTAGTCAAGCACCACTTGGGAGCTGTTTGGGAGCTCTTAGTGCGGTGGACTTTCTAAAGCAAAGGGAAACTGTATCAAGAGCCATTCACAAGGTGGCGCTGTAGGATCAGGCAAGACGGAAGATGCCTCCTTCTGTCCAATGGTGACAGGAAGTAGAAGAGCGGGATTTATCTCCAGGCAGCCCCGCCTCCCTACTGTCAGGGTGAGGCAGAATCCATCTCTGGAACCCAAATGTTTTCAACACGGTGTCAGCTGTCATGTGGGAATTCATTGTCATCCTCCTCCCCCCCCCTCTTCATTCAACCGTTCTTAATAATCTTGACCAACATGAGATGAACAAAATCCTCATTCTAATCTTCTGATCAGTCTTTCACAGCAAACACTGTCAGATACCCTTTCTCACTGGGTGCAGTTCAGGTTATTTTTAGTGTTAGTACTGAGCCTAAAACCATCTTGAAAATGTATTCCCCAAGTTAGGGACCCTAAAAGCAGAGACGACCCCCCAGAGGCCTCCGCCAACCACTTCCACCGTCAGTGTCTACCCCAGCCAACACAGCAAGCACCAATTGTGGCCTGGGAAGATGGCAGCCCAGGCAGGAAACAACTGTGTGGCTTGAGGTGTGTGTACACATGTGTGGGGAAATGATTCGTGAATATCCCAGCTGTTCAAGCTAGAAACCTAGGGTTCTCCCAAGTTCAAAATCCCCAATCTCTGCAATTGGTCCCACTTTTCTCCGACTCTAAGGACACCTCTCTCTAAGCCACTACCTTTCTTCTCTGGATCCTCCTAACAGTCACTGTGGCTGTCCCAATCTTCTTATGCCTTCAGGGACTTTCGAATATGTTTAGAATGAAGCTCCAAGTCCTGAGCATAGACTACAGGAGCCAGGCCCAGCACCCTGGCACAAGCTGCGCAGCCCCCTCCCACTGTCCCCAAACACACATGCTCCCACACCTCTGTCAAGCACAATTCTTGCTCTCTCTTTCTAGCTTCTTTCTCTCCCAGCCTGGACTACTTCATCACTACATGGGTCAAGGGAGGCCTCTTCCCTCCGGGAGTCTTTGAACTCAGCAATTTTTATTTATTTATTTTTAAATATCCACCACCCTATGCCTGTAACAGACTCTTTGCTATCAGAGGGAAGAAAATCTTCAAGCATGGAGCCACTGCTTTTGGTTACTGGGATTTATTCACTGAGTAAAGGACAAAACCATATTCATCCCTGTCGTTTCACTGGGTCAGGGCCTTTCCCTTCCTTTCTCTCGGAAGGAGCACCCTCCCACACGCAGCACCCTGGACAGCTCTGAATCTACAGACTCCCGTCCTCACCTGGCATCAAGGATAGTCCGAGTGAAGTAACGAAGATACTTGAATATGGACATCGAATCTTGCAATTTCAGAATCTCCTCTTCCTTGTATTTAAAAAGTGCCAGGGCAAAACGGAAAATAACCTGCGGGAAAACCACAATTGAAGACACACTGTGGCTACAGGCATGAGGCTGGGCTTTGGGGGGGCGGCTGGAGGCCTCCCTGGGGGAAGTAAACACTTCCAGGGCTGGACAAGGCCCTTTGATACAGGAAAACAAATGCTTGTGGTCTCCAACAGTTCTGCCCCAACTAGAAATGTTCCTATGAAGTAAGGAGGCTTTTCTAACCTTTAACAAAGACCACATACCTAGACACTAGTTTTACATCAAAGCCTGGGGTGTTTTTGACTGAGAATGTGAAGCTGCCAAGTGCAGAGACAGGCGCAGTCTCGGCTGGTGAACAGGGGTCTGACTTTTCAATACAGTGAAATCATCAGTGGGTTTTGCTGATTTGTTTTTGGGGTGCTCTGGGCAAGGCTAGGGGGAATGAAGTCCTGGTAATCTTACACGTACAGGCAGCTTTGGAACAAACTGCTTTTTGCACATCTAAGAACCCTGAATGGCCTGTGCCAGCCTACACTGTATCATGCAGGTGCTACTTACAGGATCACACACTCACCTTTGGCCTAACAGTAACAGTGTTGATGATCGTGGTTGAGGATTTTTTCTATCAATACAAATTAGACTATAAAAGTGGTACTACCTGTGCTGGATACTGAATCTGCATATGGGATACCATGTACACTCAACTGTTGTGGGAGTGTCAACTCTAAGGCCCCTTTGAGCGGCAATCTGGTGTTACCCCAATGCTACTGAAGGACCAACCTTTGATCCTGTAATTCTAGGCTAAATCTATGATGCACTTGCACACGTGCAGAAAAAAGAAAGTCACAGGAGAGCTGGGTTCAGCTTACTCTGAGGTAGCAAGAGATTGCAAACAACCAAAGCAGCCACCATCAGAGGCTGCTACGTACAAGGGAACACCAGTAAGTTACAAACCGGCCCTGTATGTGCTCATTCAGAACTAGCTCCAAGATGCAGTAAGCTAAAACAGCACACTTTAGATACACTTAGAAACATGGAAGACAGTAAACTGAAGCGAAAACAACACAGTATCAGGAGGAAAGAGACCGTTTTCTTACTATATATCCTTAGTTATGCTTTGTTTTTATTTGTACTTAATTAAAATTTATTTATTTATTTGGTGTGTTTATGTGTGTGGGCATAGGCTTGTGTGCAGAAGGTCAGAGGAAAACTTGTGGAAGATGGTTCTCTCCTGCCTACATGGAATTCCAGGGATTAAACTCAGGCTGTGAGGATTGCTGCACTGGCTTGCTGCTGCAGTGTGCTACACGTTGGGGGGGTGGGGTGGGCAGGAGCAGTGTGCTACATGGGGGGGGGCAGGAGGAGGGTAGGGATGGAGCTTAAAGGCCTCACAAGACCAAAGCAAGCACCAGACCACTAAGCTACTGAGCATGTTTTGTAGGTTTATTCTGTGACAGGGTCTTCCTCTGAGCTACCATGCCTAGCTTCATGCAAGTAACTGCTGTTTCCCAAGGCCTACAGGAGCACATCACACTGAGGTAAATTTGGTGCTGTGGTAACCTCACAAGTTCTAGGTGAACCAGTCACTCTGTCACTACTGACATGGTCTGTCACAGCCTGGCAAGCATGTGTATCTGGAAGAGGACACTCACCTTTGGTCCCTCATAAAGGAAAGAGTCCCATATTTTAAAAAGGATGTCACTGACAACACTGTCCACAAACACCACCAGAAACCAGTTAAAGGTGATGAGGGTATAGTCCACTTTATACTGTTCCAAATGGGTGTGCAATCGAGGCAGCTTCTCACTCATGAGGTCTCTGAACACACGCTGGTCCACCTGAAGAGGAAACAAAGGGGAGAAAGGTTTGGAATCTGCCAGGGTACTAAGCAAGCAAACCAGAACGGCTGCTTCACCTGAGAAGAGAGGATGGAGCCATGGGGGACATGCAGCGACACAGCTATTTTCAGATATCCATGTGAGGCACATCACAGAGCTAGGCTGCTCTCTGGCCCAGGAGTAACCGACCTTACGTGCTGCATGGCCACTATGTGTCACTCTCCCTAGGGCACGGGGAGAAGTGAACAGTCTGCAGCCTGAACGAAGCTTCTGTATTCAACATCTCATGCGGCAGCTGGCTATTGAAAAGAGCAGGCTGGCTGGTGTCAGTTTGCTGATACTCTATGAGCGCAGGCAGCCTTAGGTGCATGAGGAAAGATGAGTCACCGAACAAGAAATATAACATTACTACCCACCCATGCAGCAAACAGGCTTAACAGGCAGGGCGGGTAGAAAGAACACCTGAGTCAGAGGGTTCCAGGTGATCCCAGCTCCAGCTTATTAGCTGGGGCTACCGCCTACAAAGGACTTCGAAACAGCTCTGAACTCTTCAGGAGGACA
>OU015755.1:30686641-30714712 GCA_907169655.1 Acomys percivali | reverse complement strand
AGAGAGAGAGAGAGAGAGAGAGAGAGAGAGAGAGAGAGAGAGAGAGAAACAGAAACAAGCTTCACAGTGGGACTCATGTGCATTTGGTTATATATAGTCTAATCTATTTTATTTGAAACCGGTTTTTCTACCCCCAGTCTGCAAACAGCAGAGAAGAAGTATTTCAAGGCTTTCAGCAGGATGCCGAACAGTGGGCAGTGAGGCCTCTCTCTAGGTCCTTCCTTCCAGCTGCCACAGGAACGCGGGACTGGACGCCTGAGGGGCCCCTGGCCAAACTGATGAAAATGGAGGAGGAGAGTGCACTGAACTAAAAACAACTTGAAGGTAATTCCCCTTTGTATGAGAGGTAAGAGAAGGTGCTCAGAACACCCCACTTCTGAGTCTGGCATGGAGAGGGCAAAGACGTGGAACACAGGAGTGGACTGGGGAGATGGGTACCCCATGGCACCTTTAGGAAGAGACCCCTACGGTGAGAGGCCCAACTGCATGAAGGGGTGGGGAGGAGCAGGCTGCAAAGGCACAATGCCAGGCCCTGGAGGATGAAGGCTCTGCTCTGCCCATGCTGGGTGTGGGGGTGTGTGGGGGAGGAGGACACCCCCTCTACAGCAGCTGAATGGCCACTCCGAAGGGGCTCATATGGAGCCCACCCCAGACTAATCTGCAAAGCTGTCAACTGTACCCCTGTGCTGGTTAGTTTTATGTCAACTTGACACAAGCTAAAGTCATCTGTGAGGAAGTAGCCTTGACTGAGAAAACACCTCCATAAGATGGGGCTGTAGCCAAGGCTGTAGAGCAGTGGTTCTCAGCCTTCCTAATGCTTTAATACAGTTCTTCATGTTGTGGTGACCCCAACCATAAAATTATCTTCATTGTTACTTCATGACTTTAATTTTGTTGCTGTTATGAATTATAATGTAAATATCTGTTTTCTGGTGGTCTTAGATGACCCGTGAGAAAGAATTGTTTGATCCCCTGAAAAGGGGTCATGACCCACACAGGTTGAGAACCACTGCTATAGAGCATTTTCTTAATTAATGATTGATGAGGAAGGCCCAGCCCACTGTGGGTGGTGCCATCCCTGGACTTGTGGTCCTGGGCTCTATAGGAAAGCAGGGTGAACAAGCCACAAAGAGCAAGGCAGTAACTGGTACGCCGCCATGGCCGCTGCGTCAGCGCCTGCCTCCAGGTTCCTGGCTGCTTGAGTTCTTGTCCTGACTGCCTCTGATGATGATGAACAGTGATATAGACGTGTAAGACAAACCTTTTCCTTCTCAAGTTGCTTCGGTTATGGTGTTTCATCACAGCAACAGTAACCATAACTAAGACAACCTGTCAGGACAATAGGTGTGAGTACTCCTGGGATTCCTAACACAGCTACAGTCCAATCAAATGTTAACACTTCAAAAAATATTATTCTACTACCAAGAAGAGACTTGATACCCTATGAGCACATACAGGGGGAGGAGGTCCCCCTCAGTCACAGTCATAGGGGAGGGGAGTAAAGGGAAAATGGGAGGGAGGGAGGAATGGGAGGATACAAGGGATGGGATAACCATTGAGATGTAATATGAATAAATTAATAAAAAAATATTATTCTAAATGACAGTCCAAAGCTTTTAAAATGGCAATTATTTGCTGGGAGTTCTTTTTTCTTTCTATTTTCTTTCTTTCTTTTTTTAAAAAAGTAACTTCTATTTGAACTTTAACTTTTTAAAAGGCAAGGCTAAAAACTAGCAGGCATGTTAGTGAACGCTACATACACTCCTCGTACCTGGGAGGCTAAAGCAAGAAGATTTGGAGTTCTAGGCCAGCTATACAACAAAACCCTTTCTCGAAAAATCGAAAAATAAATGAGTAAATAAATAACTAAAACGAGTGCTTTTTATAAACTAATTCTACACATCTTAACTGTAGATTATAGGTGGATGAAGAAAAACAAAATACAGGGATGTGGGGATTAAAAATGCACATTTGCTTCCTAACAAGAACAAGAGACATAATCAAAGGTATAAACTGCTGAAACAACAGCAATTTTCTTAATATTTAAAAAAACAAAAGTGCACGTAAGAGTCTGCAGAGCCTATCTCAGCTCTCGACCATGTCTATCTGACCTTGTCAAACTCAGGTGAGATGTAAAACCCTGAGAACGATTCCAAAAGCTGCCAGTCCATCCATGGTGCCCACAAGTTGCCTGAGAAGTCAAGCTGGACCTGGTGTCCATGCACCAGGAAGCACTGCTCTCTTGCCCCCCAGAGTGCCATCCCTGACAGGCAGATCACACACTTTCTGTTCATTACTTCGGCCTTCAACACTCAAACAATGACACATTTGCCAACATTTCAAGCCCCTGGTGATGGGCACCAGGTGCTGCACTGAGGAAGCTGGAAGGTAGCAAGAGAGATGGACATCTGAGCACGACACCGAGTGATGACACAGGATTTATTCTATCTGGATGAGGGTCAGCTGAAGACATCTGCAAGCACAGAACATCCATCTGGCTTTGAAGTGGGAGGAAAATCTGTGTACACATCTCTTTTTCCCAACGAGGTGGCAGACGGCGCCTCACTTGAGGCTGGCCTGGGGTTGGCAGAGGGCTGGGCATGGAGCAAGCTGCCAGGGAATGCTTGCTTGGGCCTCTGTTTTGCCCCTCCTCCACTGAGCATTTAGAGGACATGGGATAAGTGTGTCATTCATCGGTGTCTGCAGGGCCTGGTGAGGTCCTGGCACACAACGTGCACTTCGAGGATGGCAAGACGGGAATCCTGGCCAGTGGTTGGGTCACAGCAGCAGGCAGCGGGTTCTGACAAGGCCAAGTGCTGGGACTGACGGCGTTCTTATTTTAGAGGCAGCCTAACAAATACTACTCAGAGACACTGTAGACAAACACATGTGTTATAGACACCCGAGAGAATAGGGATGAGCTTGGGGGTGAAAAAGAACCTAATGTCGCCCCACTCAGAGTGTTTGGGGCAGCAATCTTCAGTTTTTCTATTCCGAAACTGAGTCATCTGAGAGTTTACGTTTGAGCCTGGAGGGCTGCTCTCGGAGCTATGAATACACAAAGCCCTAGCCACTGAGTTTTAAAATGCCAGGGACTGAGAGCAGCGGCTCATCTGTCCCCTTGTTTTCTGTATCCTAGTTTTCAAACTCAGGCTGACAGGGAACCAGCTCCCAGGCAATTAGCAAGTGAAGGATTGCAAGGAGGCCTGGCAGGCTTCTTGGTGTCCATGGATCCATGCAGCTGAGACAGGGACCCGGATTTGGCAGCTGTGGGAAGGCCAGAACTCAGCTTCTCACCACCCTCCAGTGACTCTTTTTTTTTTTTTTTTTTTTTTTTTTTTTTTTTTAAATACCCATCTTTTGGGGTGTGTCTACATGTACCATGATGTGGAGATGAAAACTTGAAAGAGTCACTTCTCTCCTTCCACTATGTGGGTTCTAGAGATTAAACTCAGGTCATCAAGCTTGGCACAAGTGACTTTATTCCGGTGAGCCATCTTGCTGGAAAGCCATCCAGGAAACAGAAAAATAGGCCAGGGCAGCAGAGAGAGCGGAGAGCATCAGCACAGCCCCAGCCCCACAGAGGGGCCCGAGGAGGACCAGGTAGAGACAGATGCTCTGGCCTCTTCCAGCCCATGCCTCCCTTCTCTGTCCTGCGATGTCAAGTCCTGATGTGACATGGAACATGTACCACTCAGATCCTCTGATGTGGGAGGTGACTGCCCGTCCTGCTGCTGCTCTTTAGGATCTGTCATCGTTCCTAAGAACTGGGAACAGGCAGGGCAGGGTGCCAAGGAAGCTGCTCCTGAGCTACCTCTAACAGCTGAGACTCTCCTTTCCAACTTTTCTTTCTTCCCGGCTGGAGACCCACACAGCCTCATCAGTAGCCTAAGGTCACATCTCCTCCAGCAGCATCATGTCAGCATCCTGGAAGACCTAACATACCTGGCTCCCCCAGCATCTCTGCTCTATGACAGAGTGCCGGGGAGGGCTGTCACTCAGTGGTACCCAGTGAGCTGAAGGAGCTGACACAGTTGATTCACAGAGATCGGTCACTGAAGTCACATGCACAAGCCCCTCCTCTCCCAACTCAGGTCACATGACAACTATCGGTCTATAAGACAGTGACCCCGACATACCTGGGATCCTAATAAAGTCTTTGTGTAATAGTCTCGAGGCATGAAGACTTCCACGATGGTGACGAGACACCAGAAAGCGTCTTCTTGTTCCAGGTAAAGGAGGGCCACTGCCACCAGCCTGGGGAGGACAGGGGTACGGTCAGTGCAGGCGCCTGTTGCTGCCTTTACCAAGACATCCGCTCAAACCACTTTTTTTGATGGCCAGAGCAATTTCTACTTCTCTAATGAAGAAAGATAAGAATTTCTGGGCCAGTGAAGAAACTTGAGGAGAAAAGCCACACTCCTCTGCTCTTGTCATTTGGTTTTTGTTCAAAGTTGAAACTATTTCCCAATGAAATCACCTCCCTGTGATCCATCCTTCTTTTGAAAAATGGAGGCCTGGCGGGCACACAGAGGAAGGGGAAGCAGGCTATCCGGATGAGACCGGATGATAGGCTGTGGTCATATGGTGGGGGAGGAGGTCCCCTTCCATCAGAGGTCTAGGGGAGGGGAATAGGGCAGAAGAGGGAGGGAGGGAGCGTGGGAACAGGAAGATAAGAGTGAGGAGGATAACAATTGGGATGTGATGTGAATAAATTATTTTTAAAAAAAGTTTCACTCAAGCTAGGCATGGTGGCACACGCCTTTAATCCTAGAACTCAGGGAGGCAGAGGCAGGCGGATCACTGTGAGTTCAAGGCCAGCCTGGTCTACAAAGCAAGTACAGGACAGCCAAGGCTACACAGAGAAACTCTGTGTTGAAAAAAACAAAACACAAAACAACAAAACAAGCTTCCCTCTACTGTTTTGCTAATGCACCTAAGTCTTTGAGCTCATTACTTAAAATGTTTTCATTGATAATTTTATGTCTAAAAAATAATGTGAATATAAGGTAGCATGAGGAGGCTTATGAACCCGACTTTAGCCACTGTCCGTCTACCTCACTGGAGAGAGGGAATGGGGCTGCACAGGACCCAGTGAGGGGCCTTTGGAGCTTCATGAGGTGTGTACATGGGGCAGGGGGAGGGACTCACACATACCAATTGGTGTTACTCACAGTGGGCCCACTCCACCCATTTATTTATACATTGTCATAATCAAGAGGTTGCTAATAAATCCTGACTACCTGGACTCGGAGGAGCATGGGGAAACCAGAGATTGAGGCTCATGCCTGTCTCAGAGTTTAAAACTCAGGTGTGCGTGAAGAGAGGCTAACTAGGGATGCAGCTTACAGGTGCACCACTTGCCTCGTGAGCCTCTGGCCTTGGGTCCACTCCCTGCATCACAAAACAAGAGTGAGGATGCGGCTGTGCTCAGCTTGTGTGCTCAGTGGCAGAGTGTGTGCTTGTGTGTGAGGCCCTGAAGTCCATCCCCAGAGATGGGGCGGTTGAGGAAAAGTGCCTCTCCCCCTAGCTGAAATCCAAGAACTTCTGCCCTAAATAAAGCTTATGTACATTACTCACAGGGGAAAAAATGCCCTTACTCAGAATTTGCTCTTCTCTTTTTCTTTGATAAAATTGAAGGAAACCAGCAAATCTCAAATTTAAAAAGCAGGATCTGGGTAGGGGGCAAGGGGATGACCCCGGCTTTCCTCAAAGTATGGAGGGTGGGGAGGTGAAAACTGAGGGACAGCACAAAAACCAAATAACCCAAGGCACAGCCCGCGAGGGCACCAGAGGCAGGGTGAAAGTCCACCCCGGAGACTGTGGGGACATTTACAGCGAGGCTGAAGACGACAAGCACAGCCCCGGGAAGCACTAGTGTTCTCATACCCAGCACTCAGGAGGCAGTGAGATATGCCAAGTATTGGGAGGAAAAAACCCCACACCACCCCAACTACTGAAAATTCAGAGCTTTAACAGGACAGGAGTGAAGGCGGGTCAGAGCTCTCTGTGCCCCGAGGATCACAGAACTGGTTCCAGGAGAGCACTGGCCCGGGGGTGGGGGGTAGGGGTTCAACTTCTAGTAAGTTTCGGAGTCAGCACAGTGTGAGCTGTGGCTTTAGGTACAACCGGGACTGCTTTAGGTGGGCTTTGGTATTTAAACAGAGACTCTCTGAGAAGCTAAAGTCTTCTTTAACCTCCCAGTGGCACAGAGTACCACCCTCATGGCTTCCTGGTTGCCACCGGGCTTCAGCTGGCTTGTAAGTAAGTAGGCAGGCAGGCAGGCAGGCAGGCAGGCAGGCAGGCAGGCAGGCAGGTAGGTAGGTAGGCAGGCAGGCAGGCAGGCAGGCAGGCAGGCAGGTAGGTAGGTAGGTAGGTAGGTATTGGGCTTCATTTAGCCCTTCCCTCCCACAGAACTCCCATTGCAGACAGACAGCTCAGCCGGGAGTCAGGAGCAAAACTCAAGCACATGTGCTCTGCTTATGGAAGATATGCTCAAATACATTCAGTGATCTCTGTTCTTTTGTTTTAATCGCTCCCCCTTCACTATGGAGGCAGAGTCTTAACTATCTAGACCTCACTACTATACAGACCAGGCTAGACATGAACTCAGAGATCTAGTTACTTCTGCCTCTCCACTGCTGGGGTTAAAGGTACGCGTCACCATGCTCAGTGTATTTTATCTTACTGACAAGCTTGGTTACCTACTCCCCCTACCTGGAAAGGAATCCAAACACAGCAACTGCAGTGACAGCAGAAAACAGGAGAGATGAGCCGTGGTAAGGTGCGACTCATGGCAAGAAGCTGGTTCCAGCATCCAGTGTGTGGTGCTGGGAGGGTTGGAGCGGGGCAGACAACTTTGGTAGCCCACAGCCTTCTCCTGGCTCAGCACACTACTCAGGATGACTAACAAAAGGTGAGAGGCCTAAGTATTTTCTGTTTACGGAGGCAAGAAAAATATTCAAGAGCTGTAAGAGATTCTACTTAGTGGCTATAAAATTAAACAGACATGAATGGGAGAGGGATTTATGGAGGCGGGGGTAGACAGGGATGGGGGGGGTTGGGAGAGTGCTAGGGACAAGAGTGATTAGGGTACACTGTGTACACGTGTGAAATTGGCAAGCAAAAATTAATATATATGGGCTGGAGAGATGGCTCAGAGGTTAAAAGTGCCGCCTGCTCTTCCAAAGGTACTGAGTTCAATCCCCAGCAACCACATGGTGGCTCACAACCATCTGTAATGTGATCTGATTCCCTTTTCTGGCCTGCAGGTGTACACGCAGGCAGAACACTGTATACATAATAGTAAATAAATAAATCGTTAAAAAAAAGTAATATATATTTGTAAAAGGCAAGTATAGGTCCTTCAAAGGCTGTGTTTTAATCAGCGGATAAAAATCATTTAGGACCCTGTACAAACAAATACCACAAGCTTTTACTCCACCATTTATCAACCAGTGCCATCAGATTCTTATGATTAAAATGCAAGCGTGAAGAGAAAAGCAAAGGAGGAAAAAAAAATGAGACTCTGTGATGCTTCAAATGAGCTGATTTCTGTGCTTACTAATCCTGGTGCTGGAGACTGGGCCAGGGTCACCCTTGTGCCAAGAGCGCGCTCTACCACTGAGCCACACCCCCAGCCTGCTTTTGTATCCCTTATGCTTTCTGAAGCACAATCTGCCTGAGTTATTCTAGAATTGGGGACACTGCATCATAAAATTCTTCTTGCTGCCATCTCTCCTGTGCCCCAGAACACAGGCTTTTCTTAGTAAGCCAGGGCAGAGGGAGCTGCCAGGCAGAGCCCGGAGGTTGCTGCAGTCAGGAGCAGTCGACACGCACCTGTTTAGGCCTTGGCAGTAACCGATATCTGGATTCCGCCAGGAGAAGGCGAGCAGCACACTGCGCAGCTTCTGAATGCCCTCGGATGTGGGGCTGCAGTAATGCTTGTTGTTGGGCAGAGTCCGCAGCAGGTCCAGCTCGATCTGCTTGGAGGCTGGGTTCTGTTTCTCTAGAGCCTTCTGGAGCAAGGCTTGGAAGTAGCCGGGCTCCATGCTGTCCTTGAACTTCCTGGTGTGCCGGTCGATGCACCACTTCCACACCTTAGAGCGGTGCTCGTGGGGAATGCCTGCTCGGATCAGGTTTTTCAGCTCGGGAGAGCATACCATCTCCCTGTTCATCGTGCTTGCAAAATAGTTTTCCCACTTGACCCCAGTGGAAACTTCCTGGTTTTCTGTGAGGTACAGAGTCTTCAGGTCCAATGCTCGGACCTTGGCGACCAACTTCTCTTCCTCATCATCGTCAGGGACAGTCCTAAACCCGTAGATATCAAACTCACTGCGGATAAACAACAAGAAGGAGAGCAGAAATAGTCAAGGATGCAGTGAACCAGGAGACATTTCAGACCATAAGACATATGACACGCTTCTTGATGAACAGGGCCCGGATAATTGGCCATCCACATGGAAAAGCCCAAACGAGATCAACTCTCATAGTGTACAGGGAAAAC
Source organism: Acomys percivali (assembly GCA_907169655.1). Lineage (NCBI taxonomy): Eukaryota > Metazoa > Chordata > Mammalia > Rodentia > Muridae > Acomys > Acomys percivali. The sequence continues at coordinate 30,706,206 of OU015755.1, read as the reverse complement.
TCACTTCCAGGTGGGCTAAAACCTCACATATGAAACCAGAAGAAAATACAGGCACTATCACCAAACAAGGCTAACTTAAGCTGGGTCCCCTGGTGTACACCTCTGATCTTAGTGTTCAGGTGGCTAAAGGGGGAGGGGACTGTGAGCTTGAGGCAAGTCTGGGCGTAGTTAGAAAGACACTGTCTCAGAAAAGAAGAGAAAAAACAAAAGAGAAAAAAAAAGATTCACCTATGTGGCTATTTCAATGTATATGTCTGTGTCTTTATATATCACAACTTGATGTTTCAAAAGGTATTATTTTAATAAAAAACTCTTCCTATGTTTACCAGCCCAGGCATCTGAGCATCAAGGTACTCCTTTTCCCTTACCTTTCCAGGTAGTTGGGATTACAGGTGTATATCCCACACCTGTCCAGAAAGTGTCACTTTAAGGTGATGACAAGGAAGAGGATATATGTAGGATGTTGGGTATGGACATTAATCAAGGCTTTGGTGGACAGGATATGGGCCCATCTGTCAGGGCATCTACTAAGACACACGGTGTTAAGTGCCCTGTGAGTATCTACTGCTGTGGAAAGGGAGCTCTGGAAATGGATGGGCTGACCCAGCAGACTCAAGCACATTTACCTGACCAGATGAGGCTTAACAAATGCTTGCTCTGGCTGTTCTTGGCTCTCAACCTGCAGAGCATCCTCCAACAGCTGGGCTATGACATCCCTGGCAGGTCCCTGCTCTTCTGAGCACACTGGTGTCTTCATTTCTTGAAGCAGTATCAAGTATTTACTTTCCACCTGGCAGAGCTTGGCTTCCAGGCTAGAATACTGCAGAGAACGTAACGTGTTACCTCCATCCAGAGACAGGAAAAGCAAGCCTTCAGTACCGCAGGCAACTGAAGGGCCCAAACCAGCATGCCCCAAAAAGATGAACAAGTGAGCCTGCTGCAAACTCTAACACAGGCAAAAGGTTAAGTCATGCCGCAGACCCTCCCAGGGTTAAAATAGCCTGCTATGGTTCCCCTTTCTTCTAAGTTGCTGGCACAGGTTAACACCCTTTAGCATGGTTACAATGAACACCAGAACTGGGTCATGAGCCAGTTACTGAGGTCAAGCCTAATCCTACGTGGTTACATGGGCCATGAATGCTCTCTACTCCCAACACTCCCACACTGTGATGTCTATGCGCAGCAATTTCATTACGACATTATGTCCAGGCATGACTAGTTGCTATCTGCTATCCGATCAGAAAAATCATCTTTACCTTAGCAAATATGCAGGAATAAGGTTTAGAAATGTACTTGGAAGGCGGCTCAAAAATAGTATATGCAAACAACAGCTGTGTTGTTTGTCAGTGTCAGACACTGATAGCTCACTAGCGTACGGCTGGAATGCTTGTGGCCCCTCATAGCTCCCGAAGCCCTCTGCGGCCGTCACCACGGATGACTCTCTAAGCCTGCCGGATCTATGGGGATGGCAAAGCTCTCATCATTTCTGTCTCACACATGTGAGACCAAATCTCAACAGTACAGACAGAGATCTAGGTAATTTTAATTTGAGGGACCCCTATAATTGTACTTTATTTTTACCTCTGAAAACACCATTAAAAATGTATGAAGGAGGCCACAAGTGAGAGTATTTCTTTGTCATTAACAAGGAAATGTACTGTACATACTTTACATATATTTGATACGTTTTCCCAATCAGGGTGGTTGGGTAGGTTTAAAGCACATCCACTTAAACATGGTCTCCACCCTCCTCCCATCAATGGGAAAATGTATCCATCCTGACTTACCTTTGCCATCAGATCCCTCTCTCTCCTTTCTGCATTTCTCCGTAGAGCTGAGAGTTCCAAAATTTCCTTGTTTAGAAATTTATTTTGGGTTTTGTACCCTTGCAGACTATCCTGTTGGGGAAAAAAATTTTTTTAATCAATTCATGTGGGTTGCAACTAGCATATTTGAGTCCTGCTAAGTGAGAGCAAGTTCTAAGAAATCTGGAAGATGTTAGTAGGAGCTTTCTGATGAATCTTTTTGACCATTTGGGGCATGAGGAAGAGGTGGGAACTGCTGTTGTAATGAAGGAGGCAGGGGGGAAAAACATTTACTTAGCAGAAGTAAACAGGATGTATTTAACATTCTTTTAAACTAGAGAAATTGAACATATTCATTAGTTCTCATTTTCACTTAGATAGCTTCTATTTTTAAAAGGCTATAAAAATATACAAAAGCTCTTAATTAAGAATGCCACGTAATGATGGGTACGACAGCCTACAATGCAGGAGGCACTTTAGAGGACACGTTCTTCACTTTTGTACAGGGCAAAGTTTCAAAAGTGTGGAAAAACCGAAGACGACAACAGGGCAGAGGTCAGTGGCAAAGCACTTGGCTATCAGGCACAAGGCCCTGGGTCCAGTCCCCAGCACCACCGCCCAAATTACCAAGAACACAGTAGGCCTTTCACTAGATTGGCCAATTGTTTACTTCTGTGACATTTATTTTGTATTTAGAGGATGTACAAGTTGGAGAAAAGGTTTTTATTTTTGTAAAGACGGTCTATTACACATCCCTTGCTGTCCTGGAACTCACTATGTAGACCAGTCTGGCCTTGGCTTGCCTCTGCCTCCTGTGGTTACAAGGTTTGCTCTGTCTACTTGAAGTACAGGTGTGGCTGAGTAGAGAATGGTTTTTAAGCAAAGGGTTCTGAGGGTAAAGTCTGCAGACTCTGTTAGATCATCTTCATGATAATTCAAGGAAGCTTCTAGATAAAGATGGATTAGAAGCATCTTTAAGGCTGTGGTTTGTAACCATGTCCTCCCTTGGGCCCTGACCATTTCTGAGCATCTCTCTAGACTTGCCCCAGTCTCCAGACTGAACTTCCTTGAGGATGCAGTCTGTCCCCACAGGATGCAGAAGAACTGGAAAGGTTTCCATGGTGCCCCTGCTTTGCTGGCACCCATGGAGCAGATGCCATGGGTCAGAAGCACTCCGGGCAAGGCACGTGAGCTTCCTGGTCTCACTTAGACCTCCAGAGTCCAATGAGCCATTCTTGTCATTATTTCCCAGACTCCCCTGGCCAGGGAGGCAAGCATCCATGAAATGCCAGCCTCTGAGCTCTGAGGCCTGGGCTGAGGACTTGAGCCTCCCACCTGCACCCTAACCACTGCCCTGCATAGACTCAGCCTCAGCAACCCAAGTTGTGAAAACATCAGACCCAAAAGGTTTAAAACATTCTTTTCTGGCCCCAAACCAGGGCATCTTCTCCCTTTTGTTGGCATCTTAAAAATACTGTATTTGGAAGCAATGAACAAACACATCATTGTAAGGCAGGTCAGCTAAAGGGAGGTTGGCTGGAGAGAAGCCAAATATACTGAACTGTGAAGGGAAAGACTATGTGACAGGGGCTTGGTCCCCACTCACTGCATGGATTTGCACCCCCATCTAAGTAAATTCTGTCCATTTACCATAAGTATACTAATACAACAGTAACATCTAGCAGTAAAGACTCCATGAGGTGCCAGGCCCAGATGTGGACTACTTCCTTTGACCCTCATAACACCCTCTGGGGGTGGGGTGGGCGTAGCACCGTTTCACAGATAAGGCAGAGACTCGCCACAGTCAGAGCTCACAGTGTAAGGCTGGCTGAGCTCCTTGCAAGCCGCCTACATTCTTCCACATCCTCTTCCTTCACCATGCTCACGACAGCGGCTTCTCTACTTGTGGGGAGGAATGCTCTCACTGCAGTAAGAGGCCCAGGAAGAGCAACACCCACACCATGAGGGCCTGACCTAGGCGGGCTGCCGCTGCCTACCAGGAACGTGCCAACAATCTGCCACTTATGAAGTCCCTATCCCCGCCAAGCTTTACTGTGTAGACACAGCTTTAAAACTGTTGAGAAAGGTTGAGGAAAAAGACCCTCACCACTCACTCAAAATTATCCCAGCTATACAAGGAAACAGGAGATGACCTGCCTGCATGAGAAAGTCTCCAAAGAGTCGGTGTCACAGTGGCTACATGGCTCAGCTTCCTAGGGAGCTGTGCGCTACACTCTTCTCTCCTGCCAAGGACGAAAACCACTTTCTGGAAAGCCCATACTAAAAATGCCAACACCAAGTGTATCACTACTTCGGAGACACACAGTAAGGGACAGAACATTTTAAGGTTGAGCATATATTTAAGGTTGACATCTACAGGAAACACTAAAATCTCTTGCAAAAAGAAAAATGAAACGAAAACAAACAAAATGCAGACAAATATGGTAGCTCACACTTAGTAGGTAGTCCCAGCACCCTGCACATGAAGACAAAAAGAATTACCTTGAGTTTGAGGTCAACCTGGGCTACAGCGAGTTCTGGGTCAGCCTGAGCTACAACATGAAACCTTATCTCAGAAAATAAATCAAGTAATAAAGTCTGTTTTATAGCAGATATGAATATTAAATAAGAGGTGTTTTGGCTTCTCATTAATAAATCTTACTGGGAGCTGTGGAGAGGGCTTAGCTGGTAGAGCATATGAGGACCTAAGTTTGGGCTTCCAACACCCATGTAAAAGCCTACTGTGATGGTGCAGCTACAACCCTAGTGCAGGGAGGGAGTGTGGAGACAGGAGGATCCCTGGGGCTTCCAGGCCAACTAACTGGTAAGCTCTGGGCTCAGACTCTGTTTCAAAAAAAATAAGGTAAAGAAGTACGGAGGAAGAAGAGCAAATCTAGCTTCCACATGCACGAGCACACCTGTGCATGTATACCTGCATGCACACCTGTGCATGTACACCTGCACCCATACATACACCACACACATACCAAAACAAAGCAAAACCAAACCAAACCATGCTGGCTTTGTGTATCCAAAGGATGTTGTCACTAAAACAGACCACCCACACATTGTGACAATGCTGCCACTGTTTCAGTGTTCATGACTCTGAAGTCCCCAGCCTGCCGGGAACGCTCTCAGCTAACTGCTGCCAAATGAAAGGTGCTGGAAGCTATGAAGCACACGCCCTGCAATGCTCTCAACAGTAACACGCCTGAGACCTTCAAGGAGAAATTCCTTTTGGAACTGAAACACCTGAAACCAAAGTATTTGCAAGGAGACAGTGGCGGTGCGGATTCACTGGAACTCGTAGTTAGAGCCGATTTGGGGTCTGCCCAAGTCAGTTGGGCTCCACTGAATGGCCATGTCCCAGAGGAGGCTTGTCTACCTAAAACTACTTCTCCAGTAAAGTCCCAGGAGCCGCTGATAGCGAAGGTGTGTTAGTCTTCTCCACAACCTTACAGCAGCCAACGGTCCAGCTCTCACTCTGGACCAGCAGCGTGCTCTACAGGCAGAAGAGGAGACTGCCCTTGCTTCCCCACAGGGCGAGTGCGGCCTCTCCCTCATCTGCTGCTTATCACCCCGTTCCCTCCTGTGGGCTATCTCAGAGACAGGCACTGGGAAGACAGCTCTGTCCTTCCAACTTCTCATGTTGGGCACTGACCCCGACTGAGTAGGCTTCTTTTCTGGACTACCTTTCCCGGTGGCCCTACTCTGACCCCTGGGACAATGTCCGTACCCAGGTCTGTGGGAGGCTATGCAAATTAACTCTGCATTTGCATTTATGTACACAGAAGGGTAACATGACAGCCTCCATGTGTTCCATGGCATCATGAAGTCTTGAGGGTAGGAGAAGTAAAAGGGGAGGGGTGTTTCAGCCTCTCCTAAGCAAGGAACCGGAAGAGCTGAAAGTGTCCCAGGCAGTAGGAGCAATGGCAACAGTGCTGGGAGGTCCTTCAAATGCCTGCAATAGAACTGTAAGGTCTGTTTCTGTGCCCCACCCCCAGCTCTGCTCTCTTACCAGATTAGCTCATGACAACAGTACCTCTAGGGATCAATGCTGATGGAGCTAACAGAGTTTGGGATGTCTGTTCAAAACGTCAGCCCACACCCAGCTCTTACTTTTAGCCTGTCCAGCTCCAGCTGGTCTCTGCTGGCTGGGGTGGGCAAAGGGGAGCTGGGCCCCACGGTGGGCGAAGACACGCTGCCCTCACATTCGCTGAGCTTGATGATGACCTCGTCCTTGGCCTGGATGGTCTCCATCAGCATCCCCAGTCGCTCATTGAGCTCGCCCACCTTGCTCTTCAGCGTCCTCACTTCCTGCTGTAGACTCTCTTTCTCCACGCCGAACCTCTCCAGCTGGCCGCTGAGGCCCAGGATCTGCTCGTCCTTTTGATGGAGAAGCTCCAGTGTGTCCCTTGGGACCCCTTGGCTGATTTGGTGGCTAGTGAAATACTTGTCATATTGGGATGACCGGACTGTCTGCTGGAGCAGCCGAATGAGCTCCTAAGAGCCAAGAAGATGATGAGGTGGAGGGTAAGAAAGGCGGGGTGTTGGGGGGAGAAAAACAGAAATCATAACAGTGTTACATAAGTAATCATTGGAATTTGAGGAAACGCAGAAGCAAACCTCATTGCAAACATTTTAATACTGAACTTCCTCTTGAATGATCTCAAAAATAGAGAGGAAAAAAAAAATACCTGACAAATACAGCCTGAAGAGAACAATAATAGGAAATGGGAAATAATGGATGTGCAGGCTGTAATTAGCAATGGCTCCTGGCACATGCTTATCAGTGCTAGGGATCTGTGAAGTGCTGTGTGCTGGCACATGCCTGCAATTCCACTGCTGGAGCAGGAAGGTCAACTGTTCCAGGCCAGCCTAGGCTCCGCATGGAGATGCTGTCTCAAATATAAATGAATAGAAGTGTGTGTGGGTAGCTAGGAAGACAACTCAGCTGGGAAGAACACACACCGCTCTTGCTGATGATCTGAGCTTGGTTCCAAGGTCCCAGGTTGGGAGGCTCACTGGACTTGACATCACTTTCTGGTCTCCATGGGTGCCCTGCATTCACATACTCACACACATAACTAAAACGAAAATAAAATGGGCTTGTGGGGTGGTGGGAGAAATCCAGGCTCTAAGACTCACTGAACTGTCCAGTGATTAGGTAGAAGGATGTCTCACCAGCTTAGAAAAATACCACTTCTGACAAGATGCGGAAACTTCAGAGAACTCTAGGCTGAGGAAGTGGCATGGGTACCGAGAGCAGCTCCCTGTAACCTTCCTCAGAGGACCTTCCCGTCCCCATGGTCTAGGGTCTTTGAATAAATGATAGCACAGCTCAGGGCACAGCAGGATGGTGGCCCCAGCAGCATGACCTTCAGGGAAGGGCTCCAGGGGAGCCAGAGACGGCTCCGTGGTCTTTGGCCCCCTGAAGGGCACACCCACGTCAGGAGACAGCTACCTTCTGACTGGACAGGTCCTTCTTGAGTTGCTCCAGCTCCTCCTGCTGGCTCTGAATCTGCAGCTGCATCTCGGAGACTGGCTTTGTGAGACCTCCGCTGCCTGACGCCGCCGTTCCCTCGATCGACGGATCCCCACTGCTATGGCGATTTTTGTATGACCCAATTATGTCTTTTAAGGGGCGCTTTCCTTTGTAAGGGTTTCGTCCAAACTCAAAGGGGAATCCTGAACTAGTGACTCCTATATTAAAAACAAAACAAAACAAGCTTTGTGAGCAAGTCAAACCTTCTGGTCTTCTTACAAGTCACCCTCTGGGGGGTGTGGACTCACCAACCCATAAAGAGAGCAAGGCAGTAGGTGTCCCTCTGCCCTGCCTCACCGTAGAGAATACACAATAGGTCTAAAAGGTCTTATTTTGACTAAAAATAAAAACAAAATCAATGTTTTTTAAAGTATTAATACAGTTTTTATATAAGTACATTTTAAAAGTATAATGTTACATGTTAAAGGATCCAAATAAATGTTAGTATGAATGGCTTCAAATGTATACTCAAAAATACAAATGGGAGACACAAAAGTAGAGACAAAGGCACCTATGCAGTTAGAAGCATACAGTGCCCCTGGGGTCAGGCAGAGACTGGCAACAGCGTCTGGCACCTACGGGGCAGTGGATGCCTGGTGTGCCTGCTTAATGGCAACTTACCGAGGCACATGTTTCTGACTTGGGATTTGAGTGGATCTAGGGTGTCTCCTGAAGGCCCTGCAGGTTAATGCCTGCAGTCATCAGTTTGCTGCTACTGGGAGGTGGTGAAAACTGGCAACTAATGTGTAGTCTTCCAGAGAGTGGTACCCCAGCCGTCCTTCTCTCTTTTGCTCTCTGGCCACATGTTCCCACAATGATGCCTCTCCATAGGCTCAAAGCAATGAGTTCAACTGGTCATGGACTAAAACCTCTACAACTGTGAACCAGGAGGAACCTTTTCTCTACACAGGATAGTTTCCCCCAGGTTCTTGTTACAGTGATATGATTGATCTAGCCCATTCTCTCTGATCTATGATACTATGTTATCTTCTTTTGAGTACATCTCAACTTTCTGTAAATAAAGTGTGTGTGTGTGTGTGTGTGTGTGTGTGTGTGTGAGTGTGTGTGATAGTCTAGGGTGCAACCCTTCTGTTTCAGCCTCCCAGGCCCTAGAACCACAGGTGAATGACAAATAATAATAATAATGAAATAAGCACAAAGCTTCTTCAGTCAGCTTTTCTGTGCTGCACAAAGGCCTGACAGGCATTCTAGCTCCTGGGAAAGGTTTGCAGCCACCAGGCTAGACGGACACTTATTCCTTGCAGCACTTTACAAACCTTTATGCATTACTGCCCCCCAGCCTCTCATGCAACGCAAGGTCGGACCGCACTTCATGCTTCTGCCAGTCAAGTGTCTCTCCTGTGTCCCTGGAGGTGGCAGATGGTGGCACAGAGAGCAACAGAGCACGGGTGCATTCCGTACCTTTGCTTCCCTCAGGCGCCTGCTTTTTCCTCTCTTCCTGCACGAGGGACTCCTCCAGGTCCTTAGGAGGCGGGTCTAAAAGCTCCCACTCTTCATTGGTGTAAAACACAGTCCTACGACTCTCGCTGTGCCCTCTCCCAGGACGGAAAGATGACATTGAATTTCTATTTAGAAACAAGGAAAGGCAAAACAAAAACATAGCTGTACATAGGACTGATTAAAAAAAAAAAACCTGAAGATTTGATAATACCAAATGTTGGTGAGAATATGGAAAATGAGAAGATATACACTGCTGCGTGAGTACACGCTGATCCTAATATCACAGAGAACAACCCAACATGCAGAGTTAAATCGAAGAGGAGCCTTCCTTTTTCTTAAAAAAAAAAAAAAAAAAAAGCCCCACACTAAAATTAACGAGGCCCAGTCTATCCCTCCCAAAAGACTTCTGTACAGTTAGATTATGAAGCGGGGGAGGGGGGGGCGCTTCACATCAGCTTTTATACTCTTCCCAGAGAACATGTTTTTACAAGAACTGCCTTTCTCAAGATGCCAGCATTTCCCAAGCAAAGTTCCAGCGCACAAATACAGGGAGACACTAAACAAAACTGCATCGCTCATGCCGGCCACGCCTCACACTGATGGTCACTTGACCTTCCACAAGGATGTTAAGAGATTCAAGGGGGGGGGGGCAGATGTGATTGCAAGAACTGGTTATATATAAGAAAAAAAAAAACCTTGAAACTTACCTCACACCACACATAACAATTAATTAAAAAATATACATAGAGGCAGGTTGCTGTGGTACACTCCTATAATTCAAGCACTTAGGATACTGAGGCAGCAGGATCATAAATTAGTGAGATCCTATCTCAACACAAAAACAAACCAATCACACACCCGCACTCCCCCCCCACCCCCCACCCCCAGATCTAAATATAAATGCAAAACTTCTAGAAGAAAACAATGGAGAAAGAGCTTTTCACATTAAGTTAGGTAGATTTTTTCCCTTTTTTTGTATGTATGTGCATATATATGTTTGTATGTGTGCATATACACATGTATAGGCCAAAGGTCAACTTCAGGTGTCTCCTCAATCACTTTCCAGCTTAGTTTTTTGAAACAAGGTTTCTCTCTAAACATGAGGCACCCACTCGGCTAGGCTAGCCAATGAACTCCAAAGATCTGCCTGTCTCCAGCTCCCAATGCTGGGATTACAGGCACACATCTAGCATTTTCTATGGGTCCTGGGGGCTCAAACTCAGGTCAAGTTTATTTCCTGACTAATCCATCTCCATAGCCCCAAGTTAGACAGATTTTCTAAAGAGAACTCAGGAAGCAAAATCTATAAGAGAAAATGAGAAAAATTAAGTTTATTCAAACTTTTCTCCTTTGAAAAATATTTGCAAAATACATACCTGACAACAGGCGCATATTCAGAACAGTTAAGATACTTTAACTGGGTGGGAGTGGCTGCCAGCGAGCCTCATTATCTCAGGGGTGAACAGAACAAAAGAACAGAGTACGTGAAGCTAAGCCATGGTGCTCACTGGGCTGGGTATATAAAATGCATGTTTGCCTCCAAGCATTTCAATGTATGTTGGGCTCACTAGGGCATAAGCCTACTGACATCTGGGTTGGAGAGGTGGCTCAGCAGATAAGGGCACATGTTGTTCTTGCAGAAGACACCGGTTTGGTTCCCAGCACACACATGGCGGCAGCTCACTGCCACCTAGAACTCTTAGTTCCAGGGCATCCAACCTCTTCTGGCCTCCACAGGCACTAGGCATGCTGTGGTATAGATACACGTAGGCAAAACACAAACATAAAATTGTCTAATATATATATAGCACCGTTATATGTTAGTTTAAAAAAAAAAACTAAAGTTTGAAAAAACCCAGCTAAAGTTAAAAATGACGGTAATTCCGAGTGTCAAAGAGGATGTGGAGCAACTGGAACTGGCCTGAAACGTTGGTGGGAACGTGAAAAGAAGCGCTTACCGTGAAAGGTTAGGTCAAATAACCGATGAGGGTACTATAACAGCCCACAGGTCAAAAAGCTCACTTCAAATTCTTACAAAAGCACAGCTACAGTGAAAGAGAGCCGCTTGGAGGTTGTCTGCGGCCAGGGAGTAGGGGAGGGTTCATGAGGGAACATACACAAACTCTCCCTCCCTCCCAGCCCCACTATCTGAGACAGGGTCTCACTGTGTAGCTCCAGCTGGCCTGGAACTAGATATACAGGTCAGACTGCCTTCAAACTTACCGACACTTGCTTGCCTCTGCCTCCTGGATACTACGATAACAGGCATAGGCCCGGACACGCAGCTATAAATTTTGATTATGGAGGTGTTTCTATGAGTTGTGACTTTTTAGCATTCGCTAGCCTGTACACCTAAAATATGTGAGTCTATAGGCAAGCTACATCTCAGTATGGCTGCTAAACTAGGAGGAAAACCTGTGCATTACTGGTGTCCTCTAAGGCTGACTACAGGGGAGAAGGGGAAGGTGATTTCCTATCCAATTTGAACTCGACTGAGGACACTCTTGTATAAGGCAGCTGTGTGTTAATATTTTATTTCTGATGTGTGTTGCTATGTGTATGTACACAAGTATGTGCAGTAATGTTTTCCTGTGCACACATGTGTGGGAGACCAGATATCAATATCAAATATCTTTCTCTACTGCTAATTCTTTCCTCCTCCTCCTCCTTCGGCTAGAGGGACAACTTAGTAAAGAGCACTGGCTGTTCTTCCAGAGGACCAGGGTTCAATACTCGACAGGCACCCACATGGTGGCTCACAACTGCCTATAACTCTAGTTTCAAGAGGTATGATGCCACCCTCTGGTCTCCCATGGGCACTATGCATGCATTGGCACCTAGACATATATACACACAAAATACGTATAATCATAAAGTAAGCATTTTATTTATTTACTGGGAGGACGGAGGAGGCATGTGCACATGATATACATGTGGGGGAGGCCAGAGGACAATTTTCCAGATCTCAGGTAGTCAGGCTTGGTGGTGAACGCTTCCACCTGCTCGGTCATCTCATTAGCCCTCTCCACTTTATTTTAGACTAAAGGTCTCACTGAGTTGGAATTGAGTTGGAATTCACTGTTTACATTGGCTGGCCAGCAAACTTTCAGGAGCATTTCCCCAGTACTGGGGTTAGAGACATGGACTCTAATGCTTGGCTTTTACATGGGTACTGGTGATCCAAAGTCAGGTCCTTGTGCCTAAGCAGCAAGCATTTTACTCACTGAACCATCAGATGCCTTAATATTTGTGTTTTTACATAGCCCTGGCAGTCCTGGAACTCCCTCTGTCCTCAAACTCACAGGGTTTTGCCTCTCAATGTATTTTTCTGTTTGATTTTGTTCTTAGGGTTTTCCTGTGTAGCCTTGGATATCTTGGACTCACTTTGTAGACCAGGCTGGTCTCAAACTCACAGAGATCCGCCTGCCTCTGCCTTCAGAGTGCTGGGGTTACAGGTGTGTGCCACCAAGTCTGGCTTAATATTTGTGTTTTTAAAGCATGGTTTACTCTCTTGTATTTGAATTCCACTAAAGTAATGTAAAGTTTTAGAAGATCACTTTATAGACACACACACACACACACACACACACACACACACACACACACAGAGAAGGGGGGGAGAGAGGGAGGGAGTGCTTTAACTTAGTGGAGTCCCTAGAAGCGGGTGATTACACTTGTCTAACACCTGGCAGCTGTTGTCTTAGGGCTGAGACCAGAGGTAAACACAGAGAGAGTAAGCATGCTCCGTGTTCCCTACAGCCTGATCCCATCTAGGGCATAGCTCTGTGCACAGGGAGGCTCTATCAGCTCCCAGGGGACCTAGTGAACACACTACTGCCACGGTTATCTCTGAGTTTACAACAATCACGGAACTGTGGAGAAAATGATTTCAAAACAGCTGCTCTGGAAGAAAAGTAAGTCTCACAAACGCTTCCCTACTCCTGTACCCTCCCAGTACCCCCGAGCCTGCCCCAACAGTTCCAGTGACATTTTCCAGGCTGGGAACTCCCTGTGTCCCACACTCCTGCGACATGTTTCAGGAGCTAAACTCTCCTTGCCATTGGATGTGGCTTCAAAATGTGCTCTTGTTCTTTTCGGGAAGAACAGTGTGTGGCACGCACAGCCCGTGAGCAGCATGCTGAGGGGTGGTGAGCTCTGCCTGCTGCTTGTGTTCTTAGAGTCAACACAGAAAGGAGAAATGAGAGCTGAGAAGACCCAAACACAGCCCAGGGAAGGGTGAAAGGCACTTCCAGTAACTAACTTCCATGTACTCTGCTTTGCCCCAGGGTTTCTTCCCAGGCTGTGGCTGAGGGACAGCCTGGGGGGCTGTGACAACGGCCAAGGCTTGGGTAGTGGAGAAATGAGACTGGCTCCAAGGTGAAGTCTCTTTTAGCTAAAGTATTATTTAATCAAACCCTGGCTGAGTGTGTTCTAGGCAGAAGCCAATTCTTGATTGCGCAAAACACTGTGCCTCACTTTCCAAAACAAATATAATTTAAAGATATTCAACTAACACAGTAAGTATCTACTCAGTAACTCACTGTAGTCTTGATGAGCAAGTGGACTTTTGGAAGTTGAGAGAGGTGGTTGGAAATGTCTCAGGAGATCTTTCCTGAGCCCACAACTTCACAAGCTGCCTGCACAGCCACACTGTGACCAGCACCCCAAACTCTTTCAGGGGTGAGAGGCACGGCTGTGGTGGAGGTTTGGACTCACAGAAGGCTGAAGGCAGTAGTAAGGTAAGCCACCCAGGGGCAGCACTTAGCTCCCTTGTCAGACCACGGTCAGAAAAGCAAAACAGGAGGGGTCCTTTCATGGAGAGCCTCCGCAATGAAGCAATGAAGGTGACTTGGCCCTTCCTCCTCAGAATTGATGAGCAGATACCCACAACTAGGGATTAACAGGTTAAACAAAGCAGGGTATATCCGTACAGATGAGCTCAGTGGAACTACAGCTCCAAACAGAGCTACTGAGTTAGGTCATTCCTTCCGGACTCCACGGTGCCTCAGCACCAAGAACCCGGACACTGTCATCCACACCCCATCACTGCAGGTGAAAGCACAGCTCTGGTACAACTGGGCCTCATGACTTGGTGGACGCCGAGAGATCATGTCTAGGGGAGAAGTCAGGAGAATGCTAAGGCCTTGAGCCAGTGTGCACCACAGGGTTTCTCTTAACAGGTATAGAGAATTCCACGGTGCTTATATATACAATTCCATTTGTAGTAGCTATTTCCGAATGTGGACTGAAAGAAAGGCTTCATCCATGGCTGAGCCCCGCAGCATGAGCAGGCCTCTCTTTACAAGCATGCCTGCCTTTCACCATCAAGAAGAAACACACGACTAACAAAAAGGACAGGTTGAATGAAGCCAGTGGGTGGCAGCACTCAAGCCAGGTGGCTCTGGGCTCATCTAGGCCAGAAGGTCCAAGCTCTGTGTATGCCCAGTGTTCCAAAGGAGAAGTGCTAAGAAGGCTGGGGGGAGAGAAAGTAGGAACCAAGGAAGAGTGCCACCGTGTTGGGATAAATAATGCTCACAACGTCCACATCTATGTCCCAGGAAAGGACCTCTGCTCTTGTGATTGCAGGAAGGAACTTAAGTTGGGGAGGTCCTGCTGGGCTGTCTGAGGCTACAAGAAGCCTCTGAAAGGCTAAGAGAGCAGGACGCATTGAGCCGGGCCACTGAGCGCATGGCTCCTGCAACAAGTGGACGCAGCAGGACCAGCAGAAGAGGCAGACTGCTCTCAAACCGTAGCTCCCAACTCTAAATAAAACAGGAGACTCTGCTCAGCGGCTCCTTGATGGCCTCGGATAAGGCATGGGTGGCCACTCTCGAGCCTGGCTTCCTATGCCGAGTCAGATGTCATCCCAGCCATGGGTAAGGTCTTCCAGTTCTGCAAGCCACAGCCATGACTTGTCTGAAGCTACTCATGTCCTGATAGCGAACAGGCCCTGGAGGTGCATGGTTCCAATCACGATGGGAAGAATTGCTGGCAAGAACTGCGAGGTACAAATAACCTATGTTCCGGGAAGCTGTTAGGAAAGACTCGGCATGGACGCGGCAACACACACGCAGCCGGGCCAACTTTTCCCACACCTTCCCCGTGCTTCCCCTCCAGATGGCCTCGTTCTGAAAACACCCGTGAGATAGCAACGTGACCACACTCCTCATCTTTCTTGCCAAAGACTGCCTTAAAACAAGGAAAATATAAATGAGTGCAACCAGGCCACAAATGTGAACGCCTTCCCAAAGGCACCAGGTATCTGGGCACTGACACGGGCTAGGGTGGCCTTCTCTGTGAAATGGGCTTGTGAAAGAGATGAGTCACACGCAGGCATAGCCCTAGAAGGCAAAACTGGTCGATTCCTGGGAATGTCATACAGTGTCAAGCATGGAAGTGAAGTTGCTACCAGGCTTGAGGGGTCATGAGGAAAGCAGAAGCAAAGGACTAGGACACGGCCGGCAGCAGAACCAGCAGAAGACCAGCAGAGGTGGCCTCGAAAGGTGAGCACACCTTCCCATGCGTCTGTCTGGGAAGGGGGAGGGGCTCCCCACCCGTGAGGGGACAGTGTGAAATTTAAACCCTAGTTCATCAGGGGAGTCTCATAGAAGGCCCCAACTGAACTGGCAAATATGATAAATGCACATCCACGCACATGGTTATCCTCAAACCCTGACCACCATCAATTTCAGTACTAGTCTGAATCCATTACAAAATTATGACTTTTGAGCCAGTCCTCTTAGGGAAAAAATACCTTTACTACTTCTGAGGTCGGGAAGTTCTCTCCAGGTTGGGGCTACAGCTCAGAGGACAGCACTTCCTTGCTTAGGATGTTCCAATCCCTGGGACCATAAAAAAGGCTTCTCCATCCATCCAGATCATTTTGTTTTAACCTTCCTGAAACAGGCCCATGATTAAAAAGAAAAGAAGAAAACATAACCACCGGATTCCTGTCTGAGCACCCTGCTTCTCAGAGAGCAGTCCTGTGTAACTCCACAGACCCAACAATGGTGACATTCACTTTCTTAAAACTGAAGCCCATGGTGTGGTTCCATCTTCGCTTTTTATCATCCAGGCCATCTTATAAGCTTCTCTCGAGGAGTTTGCCTCTCACAGCACACTACAACAGCACAGCCGGTGTGGCTCCTGCTGAGAACAACTCCAAACTTGCTCTGAGAGTTGTCACAAACAAAAGTGACATGTGTTCTCTTTTCTGGGCAGAGACACTTACCAATCGCTCTAAGCTCAAGGAAACGGGAAGTTGCTAATACTACAGGCCTGTCTCCACCTCACACATTGCCTACTCCAAGGGCAGACGGGGCGGCACAAGGGTAAACGCCAGACTAACTAGTCCTCCACACATGTTCTTGTTGTATTTAGACTCTATTTTGCCAGGCAACCCAGGCTGGCCATTGTAGGTATGGTGCCCAGCTCCCAGATGAGTTCTCATTTGAAGAGTGAAAGGAATACAGAGTACTCAGTTAAGGGACTGGGGGTGACTTTCAGTTCTGTCACACACTCCTGTAATGCAGCCTTGAGCAAGTCACTTTAATTCTCTAAGCCTCAGCTTTTTAACATGAAAAATGAAGCAAGAGTCTTTGTGGTTTCCTGACATTTCTAGGAGCACAGAACGGTTTCTTCACTCAGAAGCACGCTATGGTGCAGGCCCAGGGGAGGCAGCTCATGCTTGCCTCCTGCCCCCTTCCCCTGGGGGGTTGGGAGACACTGAGGGGGGCTCTATCAGACCACTCAGATGTCCACAAGGCAGCTGGGATTCTATGGGATGGGACAGGGTCCCTGCCAGATAGACAGGTACATGGTGAGGAAGAGGCTCTCGGTTGGAGAGGAAGGAAGCAAGTGGCCAGGATGCAGAAGCTCAGGGAAAGAGACTGTTGGAAAACAGCTAGCCAACGGACAGACTAGAGTCACAGCGTTAAAAACCTCAAGTGTCAAACGAAGAGGCTTGGAGCAGCTGCTACCCATGACTCTTTGATGCAAGGTGAGCACGTGGTCAGAGGCAAGAGGGGGCAGAATGGGGTGTGTGTGGAGCAAAGCAGGAGCAGGAGATGGGGGGAGGGCTGGGGGGAGGGAACAGGACCACTGCCCAGGCCAGAGGCAGAACGGACAAGCCTCACAGCCATCGCTTCCACAAGTGCTGGTCTTCTGAAGTCTGGAGACCCCTGCCACATTTCACTCAGTTATAATACAAAGCTTTGCCTGAAGAGCTAAAACACACCCAAAGTGACCTTATATGCAACCAACCACAGAGGCACATATAGGAAGAGGTATGAGGAGGACACTTGCTGCAACAGTGTCTCCTTAAGATGGTGGCTTCTAGGACAGCACAGCTGGCTGACAGAACACGGGTCATGACCTGGGTCTTACAGTAGAGCAGAAAGCTTTCAGGTGTTCCACAAATGCAGAATACAAACCTTCCTACTAACTCCCATGTCTAACTTCGGCCAAGTATCCTAAGATTCTGTGTTCACCAAATGTACTGTTGCCAACATCGATGAATCTTCTCCATTCAAATACACACAACTCAGTAATAAAAAGCCACTGCGATTAAAAACAGGCAAAGGATCTGGACAGATCTAACATAACGCTGCTCCAAATGGCCACGTGGGAAAAGATGCTCAACCTTGTTAGTTGTCATGGGAACGCAAACCAATTCCACAATAAGATATCAGCCAATTCACACTAGTAGGATGGCTAGGCTCAAAAAGGATAGTTTGGGCTGGGGAGATGAGATGGCTCAGTGGCTAAGAGTATTTGCTAGGCAAGCACGAGCACTTGAGAATCCAAGCTAAAAAACAAAACAAACCAGGTGTGCTCCTGTAACTGAAACACCATGTGTGTGAAAGCAGGAGAATCATGAGGACTTTGAGCACTCTCTCTCTCTCTCTGCCCCCCCCCCCCCCGAGTGTGTGTGTGTGTGTGTATGTGTGTGTGTGTGTATGCATGAATCCAGGAGGGTCATGAAGAGCTGGCTCCCATCTTAGCTCGATGTCTGAAGATCTATTTCAAGGGAAAAAGACAGAGGGGGCTATAGTAGGGACTCTGATGTCCACAGATGGGTGTAGAGATGTGCACACAGGTGAGCATATGCCACACATACATAAAGAGAACTCTCATGCACCACTGACACAGTGTGTTAAACAGAATAACTGGGACAGTCCACGGTCCTGACAACTCACCATGGATCTAGCAATTGTAGGTATTTAGCCAACAGAAACAAAACTGTGTCCATGCAAAAACTTGCAAACAAGTATTTGTAGCACCACCAATTGTATAGTGGACAAGTAGAGGGGCTGGAGAGATGGCTAAGCAGTTAAGAGCATTTATATGCTCTTGCAGAGGATCTGGGTTTGGTTCTCAGCACCCACATGTCAGTCTACAAGCACCTGTAACTCTTGTTGCAAGGAATTGGTTGTTCTCCAAGGGTTCTTACATGTAAACTCACATACCCACACATGCATAAATACATACATACATATGTATGTATACATATGTATGTATTTTTTAAAATAAGAAATGAAAAACAACTCATGTTGACCAACTAATAAACAGTAATAAGCAAAATAACCAAACCGCGGCTTACGCATGTCATAGTTTCAGCCATCAACGTGACATGATGTAGAGTCAACTGGGAAGAGCGCCTCGATGAGGGCTGCCTAGGTGAGGCTGGAGCGAGGGGGCTGTCTTGACTACACTAATTGACGTGGGAGGAGCCGAGGGGGGCTTGGAGGACAGACAAGAGGAGGAGTGGACTGAGCACCATGCAGGCATCCTCCCTCTCTGCTCTAGTCTGTGGACTTGCCTGGCCGCTTCAGGCTTTTGCTGCCCTGGCTTCCCCACAAGTGTGGAGTATAAGTTGCAATTGTAAGCCGAATAGAGATGCTTTTGTCACAGTGCTTTACCACAGCAGCAGGAAATGGATCTAGGATAGAATACAAGGGGATACCACGTAGCTGTAAGAGGAAGTGAGATACTCACACACCACTGCCTCGATAAATCTTGCAAACATGCTAAGCGAAAAAAGCCACACGCTAAAGGGCTCATAGTGTGCCATCCCACTCACACCAAAGGTTCAGAGTAAACAAACCACACAGATAGGAAGCAGGTGAGTGAGTGCCTAGGACTGAAGTGGGGAGGGAGGGAAGAAAGCAAGGGAGGCAGGAAAGGTGGCAAAAACGTTTTCTCCTGGGGATGAAGCAAATGTTCTAAAATTGAGTCAGGCCTACACAAGTCTATATCCCAGACTCAGGAAGCTGAGGCAGGAGGATAGTTATGAGTTCAACACTAGCCTTGGCCATTTAACAAGATCCTAGATAAGAGAGGGGAAAAAAAAAAAAGCAAAAGAAACTCAAAGAACAAGAACAAAATGTTCTAATATTGATTGTAGAACTCTGGATATATGAAGAACCACCAAATACTATATTGCAAATGGGTGAGTTATATCTCAGCAAGGCTTTCTTAAAAACGAAGGAAGTAAAAATAAAACAAGTAGGACAAACAAACCAAAATCCACCTCCATTCTCATGGGTCCATGAACAGACAGAGACCAGAACCTCACAGCAGAGACTCTAGGCCAGCCCTAAGATCTGGGAGCAGGGTGAGGCTGGAAGGGCAAGAAGCCAAGCCCTGCATCTGGAAGGCTTGTGACCTCAGAGAGAGAGAGAGAGAGAGAGAGAGAGAGAGAGAGAGACACACACACACACACACACACACACACACACACACACACACACACA
>OU015755.1:30670972-30683520 GCA_907169655.1 Acomys percivali | reverse complement strand
TCACAGCCTGACTTCCAAAGGACCTGGCTCTGAGAACATCTGGTTTCCTAAAAGGGATGCTGAGATGCGCTGAATCATGGTGCTACCAGCCTCTCAGAGATAACAGTGCTGATTATCATGGCTCGTATGTGAAATACTGGACAGTATTTCATAGCATGTCACACATGGGGTAACAAAGCCACACGGCTGTGATGCTAGAGGACTATGTGGTACTGGTGCCAGTGCTGTGACCCACCTACAGGCCTCCTCAACGCCCAAGGGCCTAAGACAGTGGGTCTCAACCTGTGGGTCGTGGCCCCTTTGGTGGTAGTGTCGACCAAACTTTCCACAGGGGCCATCAATCAGATATCCTGCATGTCAGATATTTACATTATGATTCATAACAGTAACAACATTAGTTATGAAGTTAGTAGCAACAAAAATAACTTTATGGCTGGGGGTCACCACAACTGTACTAAAGGGTCGTAGCATTAGGAAGGCTGAGAAGGTTGAGGACCACTGGCCTAGAGGGCCCTCTGACTACACTGCTGAGTGCTCTCGCTCACACAGACCCACAGAAGGTGTGACAGTCACAGGAGGGGATGTGCTTCTGCAGAGGAAGTATGTGGTCACCTTGAGCTGTTTTCACAATATGATTTTCTTACGAAATACCATCCATATATGGGCAGTCAGCCCAAGGTAAGGAGTCACCGGCCCTGGACTAACTCAGGTGGCGGGGAGCAGAGACGACAGGGAAATGGGCACTTTCACACGCCTGACTCTCAGGAAGCCTCACCAACAGTAAGGCTCTGCCATGTCTGCTCTTTCTTCGAAGGTCTTGTGGAGGATGAAGTAAACAAGTGAATTGGACATCTACCTTGAATCTGTGTTTAGCGTGTGGATTCTCAAACACTAGGAAAACCTGCCCACAGACCCTTGTTACTTAATAGCTATGAAGACCTCTTACATGTGGACAGCTGATTTTTATCTTTCTTAAGTAATACTTTGAAGCTAGGTCCTTCCAAGCAAATCCAGCAGGAAATGGGGATTGGTGTTTGAGGCACACCTCAGAAGCCAGGCTGTGAAGGGATACAGACAGAACACATAGAGAGACACAAAGTCACTCCATTTTTTTAATGCCTGACTGAAAAACCAAAAAAAAAACCACACAGGTAACAGTCTCTTACTTTAAAGGCACAGAACACAGAAACAAGCAGTTACGTGACAGTGCCACTTTGCGACCAGCTGTTCATCCCAGCTTCCTAAGAGTCTGTGGTTTTGATGGCCGTGTGCTCAGCTGAAATCCTTGGCTCCCTATATTCCCTTCTGGACATCTGATGTAGCCACGAGGAAGGGCCACGGGAGAGTCATTGCCAATGAGAGGCTGAAGGTTTCTGTGGACGTATCCTCCTGTGATGAGTGTGACCCCAGGGACAGCGAGCATGAGCCAGAAAGTTAGTCCTAAGAACGGGACAGCTGCAAGTGGCTGAGGAGTCAGTACTCTAGCTTTGAATTGCCCGTAAGTGAGAGAAATAACGTTCTTGTTAATCCAGTTTCCTATTAAATACAGGGAAAGTGAAACACTCATTCAAAATCACATTATCGTGTGTGTGTGTGTGTGTGTGTGTGTGTGTGTGTGTGTGTGTGCGCACATGTGTGTGTGTATGTGCATGTTATCTCTATCCTTAGCAATGGGCTTTCCCTTTCAATCCTTGCAATATGGAAAGTGGACATACTTTGTTTTCTTGGCACATGTGTACTCCTGTGAACGTGGGTAAGTGGCTTGCTCAGAGCCCAGTAGACATCAGGGTCAAGACTTCAAGCCAGGCCCACAAAGGCTTCCAGACAGGATGGCCTTCCCAGGTAAGCACTTGGCTCTCCATGCAAAGTGTCAATTCCTTCTATTTTTTCCACACTGACTTTAGGTGCCGGGAGGGTCATGATGGGTGACACTCAGACTACAAACGAAGCCTTTTGGCTGAGAGAGGTGACTGGGTGACTGGGAGACAACAGGAAGGCCAGCTTTATTTTTCATGAAAACCAGTGCTATGAAAAAACAGACATCTTCTAGTCAAGCTAGAGTTAGCACAGTCAGGCTAAGCCAGGCCATTACCACAGCGTGACTACAGAATATTACAGGACACTGCCACATAACCACAAAATTTATCTTTTAACCAGTTTATCTTTCTGATGATGAAATTAAGGGGTCTGAAAAACAGTCTTCTCTTTAAACACATTTATGTCTGTATGTCCACTGTGTAGATGCCGTTTGTGTACAGGTGCTCACAGAGACCACAAGTGGACCTTGGATCCCCTGGGACTGGGTTACAGGCAGGTGTGAGCCAACTGACATGGGTGCTGGGAACCAAGCTGCAGGCCTCTGAAAGAGCAACAAGCCTTCTTAACCACCGAGTCATTTCTCCAGTCTTCTTAACTTTCTACTCTATGATTTTTCACTTTCTGGATAGCTATGGTTTTAAACTGGCTCAGTGGTTCAAGGTTTTGTTATTTGTTTTTATAAGCTATCTAGAATTTAGAAGACATTTAAAGTTAGTTATTTCAATACATAAAATTTTCAAAACTATAATGTTCTTTAGGTAAAAATCCCACATTTTAGCTGGCAGGCTCTCCCAGTGTGTTCCAGTGGGCTGGCCCCTGAAGCCCTACTGACCTGCAGCGGTGTGGAAAGGGTCCTTGTCTGTCTCTTTACCGGCTGAACCCTGGCCACTGTGTCCTTAGAGAGGTCCCCAACATCCCCAATGCTGAGTTCAGCCCATGCAGGCCCCAGGTTGCCCTGCACTTCCTCTCACTGACACTTGGTTTTCTCTGCACAAACAGTGTAGCTGACAGGAACACTGGAGGGGAGAAACTGGAGCCTACCTCAGGCATTTGATGGATGAACAAAAAGCATGGAATGAACTCTAAATTTCCATAGCTGGAATCCACACACCAGAGAAAAGGAACCAGCTTCCTTTGGTTCCCCATCCTAACCACTCTGGCTTGCAAGGAGGCAGGGCAGACATGACAGAGGGAGTCCAAGACTCGGCGCTACGTTTTGTCCTCCTTTCAGCTGTACACCTGAGTCTGTGCTAAAGAGGAGTGATCTGTGTGCCCAGTGTAAAGGCAAATGGAGTATCTTTAGTGCCAAAGGCATAAGCCACTGGCACAGAGGCTGCCCCTACAGTTTCTTTCCAGTGTCCAGAGTGACCCTGAAGCTGATACAGAGCTTCTTGTTATGGAAAGACCACAAGTGGTGGCTTCTGAGTACCTCAGGCTATGGGCTGGGAGGAGAGGCAGGAGGATCAGGAGTTCAAGGTCATCCTCAGCTACACAGTGAGTTCGAGGTTAGCTTGGGCTACACGAGACTCTGTCTCAAAAAAACCAATAAAAATAAACAAATAAATAAATAAAAAAAAGAGGCAGCTCCAATCAGTGGAGTGCTTGCCTGCCATACTCCAGTGCCCCATCAACCAATGCAGTGGTGCAAACATGTAATTTAATGTGAGGTGGTAGAAGCAGGGGGATCAGGCATTCAAGGCTAGCCTACAGAGTCTGCCTCAAAATGATGAAAATAGAAATTAATTAATTAAAAAACAACAAAACAAAACCCAAAAACCAAAGTAAGCCTCAGGCAACAGGAAGCCTCTTATAAACCAGAGAGGGCCATGCACTTGGACATGAAGACTTCTACCCCACTCTTAGGAAAATCAGAGTTCTAAGACTCCACGACAAGGCTGCTAGGAAACCATGCACGGGTACAAACATACGTGGTACCCCTCATTGACTGGATGGACAGTCTGCTAAAGGACGCCCAGCAAGGAACAGCAAGGCTGGCAAATCAGAAAGTCTAAGATGGTGAGTGAGTCCAGACAAAGGTAACTGCTCTGTGCTCAGAATTCACATGCCACTGTTCTTGTTTTGCTGAGTAGAGGGTCTCACGTGTTTTATGGAGTACAAACCACAGCTTTTCACAGAAGTGCCACAACAAACCCTGTACGTTTAATGCGCACTCCTCTGTAGTGCTAGTATAGGCCACATAGTGAGACCCTGTCTCAAAAGGACAGAATCTAACTGTGAATGCTAGGACAAGGCTGGCGAGATATCTCAGTGGGTGCGTGCGCTTGTTGCTGAGGCTGGTGACATGATTTGGGTTCATCTCGGGACCCACATGGTAGAAAGAGAAAAATGACACCTGAAAAGTTGTCCTCTGACTGTCACAAGCTCACCGTAGCACATAAAGGTGTGTGTGTGTGCATGTGCACGTGCGTATACACACACACACACACACACACAATTTTTAAGTTGCTAATTCAATGCCCTGACCATTTTAGAGCTTGCTTCAGGGCTAAGGCTCTCCAGGCTTGTTGTATCAAGCTAACAGGAGGGAGCCACAGACAGCAGCCTCTCCCTATAGCCTTTGGAAGGGGAGAGGTAGGTCAGCAAGATGGTCTGCAAATAAATGACTCATTCTTTCTGAGGGCTCAATACAATCAACAATCATGAGACGATCATGGGGTTTAGATTTTGCTTTTCAAGCACAGAAGCACATTCTCTCAGGGTGCAAATGGCCGGGACTTACTAGGACCTATGAAAATGCCATGAATCTGGAACAAAACAGAATCAGAGCTTGGCTGTTAAGCCATTCTAAGAACACTAGAAAATAACAGTGGAATGCTGTGAGATTACTTTCCTGGCACATTCAGAATGCAAAACTTCAGGAACTTGGCCCAAACATGAACACAAAGGTGAGTGTACTTCATCTTTAAGTATGGTAGAAAGTGGGCTAGCCTTGGAGGCAAATATGCCTGGATCAGCCTTGCTTGACACCCAGGCCAGTACTAGCTTGAAAATGGCTCTGTCCCTGGAACACACTTGGCTTTGTGGACTGAAGTCTGTTCATAAGGGATTATCATTATTTTTGTTCTGAATTCATTTTCACTCACTGCTAATTTGAGTTGCTGTGTCCAATGGCTACCCTGAAAGAACAGACAGGAAACCCTCTGCCTGCGTCTTACCTGTGTTATCTCTGGCTACAAGGCCCTTAGGAAAATCCCCTGGAGTTGGGGACACCCCACTGTCCCACTTCACCATGTCGAGGCTGTTGCAATACTCCCATCTTTTTTGCTGAAGCTCCTGTAGCCAGTAAGTCATGAGCTCACGATTAGGAGCCTAAAATGAGAGAGGGGAAACATTATTATAGCCACCAGTAAAATAAGGGATTCAAAAACGTCTGTGTACAAACTGTATGTATGGAAGAGAGCAGATTAAGTAGAGAGAGTCCGGGTTGCCTAGGAGAACGTAATGGTAAGACCCCGCTGCTGAAAAACCAACTACACAATTCAGACACAGAACACAGAAATGAAGCTGGACAGAGCTGCTTTCTAGCTTTCATTTTTCTGAGCCAGGCTGCTGAGAGAGAAAAGTCATCAACAGTGTCACCCCAGATGTGAACCCTGAGAGGTACACCACCACCCCGTAAGGCACAACATGTAACGTTGGCATGAGTGTGATAAGCGTAACCAACCACTTTTTGTTAGGAGTTGAGGCCTGCTACACAGGGGGATCCCTCTGGCTGAGGCAGTCATAGACCCCAGAAAGGAATCTACTATTATTGATTTGCTAAACGCACATGGGTTAAACTGCTTTATAAATACTCATATGTATGTGTGCAGATTAGTGCTGCTCACAGCCTTGGTCAGAGAAACTTCCTATAGCTGTGGGCAGCTGTTAACAAGGGAGCACAGCTGGGAAAAATAGCAAGAATTAGTGATGGTGAAGTACTCAGCCCTAACAGGATATCTGCATCACCTGTGAGCTCAGACAGCCTATGTTGAAGAGGGAGCGGAAAGAACATTAAGTGCCAGAGCATAAGGAACGATGCTACAAAAAGACATGACCTGGGCATGACAGGTCGTTGCAGTCATGAACTCACTGCAGCGTTGGTAACCTAGATAAGAGTGCAGCTGTCAACATTTCACCAGGGATGGGGAGGGCTCATGAGGCCCACAGTTACTGGGGCTATCATCAGAGGTGTAGTCACCGAAAAGCTGTGCTTGCTCCAGTGAACAGCCTCCTACCCGTGCTCACTTAAGTAACTCTGGTTAAACTTGGTGGGTCACACGTAAGAAGGCATGAAGGAGGGTTTCAGCAGAAGAGAGGGATGAGAGAGAGCAACAGCTGCCAACAACCCAAAACACACAGCATTGGGTGGGCGGATACACAGACTGGCAGAGCCGCAAAACGAAAAGAGCAAACCGTGGATTCACAGAACATACGAATATTATTTGCTTACTGCTAAGTGAAAGAAGCCAGATCACAAAGTTCACGTATTATATGTCTTCAAGCAACCAAAATGGCCAACTTACAAGGACAGAAATAAACATGGGGGTTCTAGGCTTGAGGGTGAAACAGGAACTGACTACAAAGGGGCAAAGCAGAGCAACAGGGATGGCAGGATTATCCCATATCACAACCGTTATGGTACAGTCAGGATTCTATGTACTAGTCCAAACCCATGGAACTTTATGCCCAAAGAGTGAATTTCATGCTGCAACGTAAGTACATTAGAAAAAAAAAATCAGTCGAGGGCTGATGAGATGCCTCAGTGGGTAAGAGTTCTCCCTGCATTAGCATGAGGACCTGAGTTCGAATCTCTAGAACCTATGTAAAAGGCCAGGCCCGGTCCTTCGTGGCTGCCTGTACCACCAGGCCTGGGAGGAGGGGAAGCACAGTCAGGAGAGCTTTGCTACCAGCCTGGTCAGTAAGAGACCTGCTTTCTCAAGGGAATAAGGTAGAATGTGATGGAGTAGAACATTTAATGTCCCCTTCCAGGAGGTGTACAAGCATGTGAGCCCACAAACACCACCATAAATGTACATATACCACACACATCACATATATGAATGTGCAATACAATCAACCAAGATACAAGAAAACCAAATTATGCAAATAAACAATGTTGGTCACATAGTTCCAGGCTGATCCCCTGCAAGAAGGAAAATGTTAAGTCACACCTGTGGGAATTTTGTTGTGTTGATCTTGTCCACGCTGGCATCCACTGTGGTGTGCAGACTTCAGGCACGGTGCTTCCTGGGTCACAGGTAACACATATCTGATGCCAAGTGATAGGCCCAGAGGCCAAACTATTATCATCTAGAACAACCCCAGCCACCGTGACTCTAGCCTTGGGCTCTTTTGTGCTAACATTTGCATACCTGGCCCAAGGTAAAGAAAGTCATGTTCTGCAGGATCTCTGAGCACTGATGGAAAATTCTTTCAACTATCAGCCAAGCACTCATTTCACCCACTCACTCGACAACTTTTACTGAGCACCTATCGAGAACTGGAGCCTGGCCCGTTGGGAAGAAAAGAAAACCAATCAATTGCTTCCACGAGCGGCATCAGGTGAGGCAACGGCGCTGCAGAAGGACCCAAGGCATGCAGCCCAGGTAAAGAGAGGGAAAGGAAGCCAAAGATCAGGACCCGAAGGCTTGAAACCTTCAGAATACAGTGCCTTAGACGATAGCGACTTGGGAGGAAGGTGCTAACTTCAGCTTACTTGTCCCGGCCACAGTCCACCACTGAGGAAAGCCAGGGCAGAAACCTGGAGGCAGGAGCGAAGCAGAGGCCATGAAGGGGTGCTGCTTACTGGCTTGTTCCCCATGGCTTGCTCAGCCTGCTTTCTTAGAGAACCCAAGATGGCCAGCCCAGAAGTGGTCAACCAGGCAATGCAAAGCCATCTAGAGATGGCGACCAACAGGGTTTAACTGTGTTTCAAAAAGAAATCTAGAAATCAGGGTTAGGGAGATTGTTCAGGGAGAAAACACTTGCTGTGTAAAGCGGGAGGTCCAGAACTCGACTCTTCAGAATCCATATGAAACCCATGTAAAAAGTGTGGCAGTTGCCTGTAATCCCAGCACTTGGGGTGGGGGTGGGGAAGTGGAGAGAGGAACAGTATCCTTTCCCAGAGAAAGCTGGGCCACCAGACTAGATGGAATCTCTGAGCTCTGGGCTCAGTGTGAGATCTTGACTCTCTACACAACAGTGTGTGGCGGTGACTGCAAAGACTCATAAACGGTCCAAGTGCTGAAGATAAATCATTATAAAGTGCAAAGCCAAACGTGGGACATTTTCTTAGCCCTTCCAGGACTAAGGGAAGAATGTAAAAGAAGGGGCAGAAACACTGTAAGCGCTAGAAGAAGGGATGTGAAGTGTTGGGTACTTTTCTGTTCATCTCTAAGACACAAGCTGAGCTTGCTGGTCTCATTGGACCAAAGAATTTGGTGCCTTGAACACAGAAGAGAAGCCAGGTATGTGTCTGGTTTCTTATGTTCATTTGTTGCTACTGTCTCAAGAATGCCCAAATGCCAGCTAGAATACAGCACTGATCCCCACCTAAAAGATGACACCAAGCATCTCGGGAAAGCACCCTGGTTGTCTCCTATACAGCTGGATGATGTGAGAGGTAGAAGCAGACAAGGGCTGTGTGGGCACAATTCTGGCATAGTAGCCATCTAATGCGTCTAGGAGCCGTGATATGAAACACCTCCTCTGTTGAGGAGGAACCGTTCTTGACAGTTGCCTAAGGAGTGCCATGTGATGCTCCAGCTGCGGCCCCAAGTTCTCATGCCTAGGCCAGTACAGCCCTGAATCCAGAAGCACATTTACCCAGAGATGAGTCAGGCTCTGACCCTCTGTGCCATTCATGGACCCTGTGGACCATCCTCCCTCCAAGCCAGCCAGCTTTCAACTTGGTGCTCAAAATCATACTATACTAAATCATTTAATCCCAAGAAATTTCCTTTTTAAATTAAAACAAATTGGAAGTGGCAAAAGAACTTATTGGCCATTTTCTATATTGACAGTCCACATATGCTATATATTGTATGAAACGAAATACTTACTGGTCCCTTTGCTTGCCTTAGACTTTTATGTCATTAACTGTAGAAATCTTTCAGCAGACCTCTCTTAAGGACCTACCACAGTAGGACACATTGCTGGGGAGCCTGGCTGAGGACTTAGCAGCAAAGCCAGGGAGCTGGGCTTCACCTGCCACCAGTCTACTTGTGACCACCTCGCCTCAGCTGTCCACTCCCTGGGGCTCCAACCCTCCAGTGGAGGATGTTCACCTATCAAAACGTGATACAGAGGGCTGTGGAGATGGAGATGGCTCAGCTGGGAAAGTGCTAGCCGTGTAAGTATGAGGACCTGAGTTTGATGCCCTGAACCCACATTACAAAAAAAAAAAGAGGAAGGAAAAGAAAAAGAGAAGCAGCAGCAGCAGCAGATGCTTGTAATCCCAGCGCTGGGGAGACAGAGCAAAGAAGTTCCCAAGGGCTTGCTGAACAGCTAGTCTAACCTACTTGAGGCCAAGGAGAAACCTTGTCTCTCTCTGTCTCTGTCTCTGTCTCTGTCTCTGTCTCTCTCTCTCTCTCACACACACACACATGAAGGAGAAAAAAAAGGTGGAAAACACCCAAGGATAACAGGTATTATTGTCCTCTGGCCTTTGTATGAATATACACGTATGTGCACACCTGAGCACATGCTGCATATGTCTGTCTCTTTCCTTTCCTTCTCACCTCCTCTCTCTGTTGTCCACATACAATCATAACAGTTGTCTGACCCATGCCCCATTCCTAGGAACTGATCCCAAGAGCCCCTAAAGATGAAAAGGGGACAGTGGGGCATAGATTAGTGACTAGCCAGGACTGCATCCTAGCAGTGAGCATTAGGGGCACAGACTTTAAGGAGACCTAATTGACTCCGGCTGCTGAGATGCTCAGAAAGCAAGTATCTTCTTTTATCTAGCAACAAACAACCAGACACACGCTCGCCACGACCAACATAAAATGCTCAGTTTGTTGGAGGTGAGACAAAGACAGAGCTTTTTAGCATGTGACTCCACCTCTCAGACTGGCTGCTTTCTGAATAAAACAGTTTTAGAGATTAATGGGGTATGTGGGGGAGCCCAGCTATATAATTGAGACATCCTTCATTCTATGGACTGAAAAAGTCTAGTCCAAATTCAAAGCAAGAGACAGTAAAACTCATTACAGTTCAGTCTGTCCTACCATATTATATTATTATATTATAAAGCCACAATAATTAAAGCAAAAGTATATACTGCTGGGAAATAAAAAACATTCTTAAATATGTAATCGAGTATTTAAATAACAATTCAAATCAAACCAGTGGAGAAAGACTTAACTATTGAATAATGGCATTGACAACCAGTCAAACATCTGGACAGAAAGTCACCAAGAATTATAACCTACATGAGAGACCTGTCATAGTGGAGAATTACCTCAAACTGAATACAAATAATTAGATGAACAAGTTAGTTGAAATTGCTAAATTAATGAATGGAATAAAA
This sequence comes from Acomys percivali, assembly GCA_907169655.1. Taxonomy (NCBI): domain Eukaryota; kingdom Metazoa; phylum Chordata; class Mammalia; order Rodentia; family Muridae; genus Acomys; species Acomys percivali. Next base: position 30,673,166 of record OU015755.1, on the reverse strand, counting down.
TTCATGAAGTTACAAGAAAGAGTCTACATAATTAAGGCTGTTTTTTTCCTTCTGCCTCTTGAGGCAAGAGATACTTAGATTTCTACTGCATTTTTAAGGAGATGAAGACATACCTGGGCTTACAGAGCCATGTCGTGGAGTAGAGACGCCTGGGGGAGGGTTTGGCAGAGAGCCTGGACAGAAAGCAGTGGGGTCTACTCCTCAGATGAGCACGATTCTGCCTGGATGTGAGCTGTGGTGCAGTGCGTAAGGCGGACAGGACACTCCTTTAGAGCTGAGCCCTGAAGTGACAGCTAGAAGGACAGACTTCAAACTGCAAGCCACCAGCTGCTTCTCCCCTAAAAGCTCTACAGGACCAGCTCAAGGCTGACAGTCACAGGGTTGTCTTTCCCCTAGGGATGTGGAAGAAACGTTACCTCATTTTTATTTCCTTGGATCAGAAAGTCTTTCTAAAGCCACAATGTAAGCAAGCAAAGAAAACGTGTGACTGAAAATGCCAGAAATAAACTGGGAAGAAGCCTAAGGAGTTTCCAAACTGAAGTCTGATGTGGAGTCAGGGCAGGAAATCCTTGCTCAGCTTGGACCCAGGGCAGTCCATATAAGTGCATTTTACAGACGCACCATGGCTGCGGTAGAGACTGGCTCTCAGCTGCTTGAGCGGCAGGAGCGCCTTCCCCAGGAGCTCACAGCAGCCCGCTGGCCCCTGCTCCATGGTAACCACGACTGACCGAAAGGCAGTGATCAAAACTGCATGGTGTTGGAAGAGAGGCAACAGGACCCGATGGAGTGCGCTACTCAGGTGTTGAAGAAGCACAACATAGGAAAGGCCCACATCAAGAAGGAGTCTGACAAGAGGCCACAGCTCCACCTGGCACGGCATTGTGGGGCGGAACTTTGGTAGCTATGTGACACATGAAACCAAACACTCCATCTACTTCTACCTGGGTCACGTGGCCATTCTTCTGTTCAAATCCGGTTAAAATCATGGACTGTGCCAAACACCCAGTGATCCATCCAAAAACAAGGACTGCATCCTAACTTCCAAATACCAGAGACTGAATCTTCAGCCTTGCTAAGGGAACACCTCATTTGAATCTGTTGTTTTGCACAGGAGGGCATCATCTCTGTATGAGTTTGTGGTTGTAAAATAATTAGCAAATAGCTTACATTTGTATTTATTTTCTAGTCCTTAATTCTGTACCCTGTTTTTTTTTTCTCCCATATGCCATTTCTTTCAAAATAAATCTGTTAGAGAAAAGGAAAAAAAAGTGCATTTTAATACCCTTTGCCCTGCTTCTGCCCCCCCAGGGTCTCACCATGTAGCCCTTGCTGGCCTGGAACTCTCTCTGTAGACTAGTCTAGATTTAAAACTCAGAGGTCTTCTGCCTCCTAAGTGTTTAGCCTAAAAGTACATCTTAGACTCCAGGGTTTTTTTTTAGATTTATTTTACTTGTATGTATAAGTATGTGCCTGGTGCCTGTGGCAGTCAGAAGAGGGCGTCAGATCCCCTGGAACAGAGTTAGAGATGGTTGTGAGCTGCTACGTGTGTGCTGGGAACCAAACTCACGTTCTCTGTGACAGCAACAAGTGATTTTAGCCACTAAACCATCTCTCTGGTCCCAAATTAAGACTTTAATGTCAAGTAATAATGACAAAACACACACACACACAAAACAAACAAAAAACCTTGATGAAGAATTTGGATAACCACACTGCCAGAAATGGTCCCTCCTAAAACTTGAGTGTACTGCTTCCTGAACATTTTTTCTACCCACAAATATATACACCGATTTCCTTTTAAAAACTGGAATCTCTGCATTTACAATGTTAGCTGTCAATGCCGAGCTTTTGTTCTACAGAGTCATTTAAGCCTGCAATACTCTCCCACAACAGCAGCATGTACCCCTCCACGGAACCTGCACACCAGCCTTCACATCCCTGCTTTACAACCTGACAGCTGGGGGAGGCCAGTACCTCCTTTCCCCAAGCCTCAGATGCCTCATTGGTGAAATGGAGATCACACTAGGCTCCCGCTTCAGGGTGTTAGGGACCAGGCGCTCTGCTCACATTCTGGGGCATCATGCTTACCAAGCTCTCATAGCCTGCTTCACTGTCAGATCCAAAGCCGAGTCTGCACGCCCCACTCCGGAGGAGGAGGAGGAGGAGGAGGAGGAGGAGGAGGAGGAGGAGGAGG
>OU015755.1:30645409-30661810 GCA_907169655.1 Acomys percivali | reverse complement strand
CTCTCTCTCTCTCTCTCTCTCTCTCTCTCTCTCTCTCTCTCTCTCTCCCCCTCCCTCATCCATCAAGCAGGCTTCGATGAATGTAATTCCTCTGTGTTTTTTTTGTTTTTGTTTTTTTAAAGACCAAAGGGCAGGGGGTGTGGCTTACTTGGTAGAATGCTTACCTAGCATGCATGAAGCCTGGGGTACATAAACCACATGTGGTACATCCCTCTACTCCTACCACTCGAAGTTCAAGGCTACCCATATGCTCAAGGCCAGCCTGGGCTACATGCCACTGTATGTCAAGGGAAAAAAATGAGGGAGTAAGGTGGGTTGAAAGGGTTTCTTTTGAAAGTGTAGAGGGTTAGTAAGCTCTGCCATGTGAGGACCCAGGCAGAAGGCAGGCATCATCTGCAAAGCATAGTGAGCTCTCAGCAGACTAAATCTGCCCACACCTTGGGCTCAGACTTTCTAGCCTCTAGAACTGTGAGCAATACATTTCTGGTATTTATAAGCTAGTCAGTCTAGAGGGCGTTGTTGCAGCAGTCCAAATGGATTAAGACAACCAGCTGAGGGAAATATTTCTCAATCTCTGCTTAGCATTTACTGAGTGCCTTTGGCTCTTAGGAACAAAGACCAAAATCCTGCCATAAACATGAAGATCACAGGCTCAAGTGAAGGGGACATGGCTGGGTCTCAAAATGGTCCTGGACTGTGTGAGTCCTCCCACCTTAGGGCTAGCTGCTATTTATTTTTGTGTTGTCTAAGAGCAATAAAATTTCAAAAAGTAACATTTTTAAATGGTTGAGAAAATCAGAAAAAAAATCTTTTGTGTGACATAAGGATACTATATGAATTATATTCAAATCTTGGGAATCTAGCTATACCAGCTTATGACTGCACTTGGACTAGTTTGACAGGATAAAGCAATGACGTCAGATGGCATGGCCTATGCAACCTCAAGTATTTACTATGTGGCCCTTTCCATAAAAGTTTGTCCTTGCTAAAACAGTGTCTCTAGATCCAAACTATGGCAAGAAATACACCACAAGTACCTCCCCCCCCAGCAAACTCTCTCTTCTGGGGAAGGCTGAATCAAAACCCTTTTCTGGATTCCTATTATCTGCGATATTTACTGGCCTTTTACTGAATGGCATCCACTTTGATTACATGTGGAAAACATGCTTTTACAACATCTGTATACTTGAATGTTCTAGACAATCCCTTCTAAAGGGCCAGAGTTCATGCTAAGGCCCGTGCTTACTGGGGATGACTACTCCTTCACTTAACAGAGGGCTGCTTGGGCTCCTGGCTTTAGTTTCAGTACTGAAAATAATAGAGTTATACACTGGGGCTAGGGAGATGGCTCAGTGCTTGCTATATAACCATAAGGATCTGAGTTTGAGTTCCTAGCACCCACATGAAAATGTGGGCATGGCTGTGTATGTCTGTAACTCGCACGCCTGTGCCCGCACGCGTGTGCGTGTGTGTACTGGGGGTGAAAGTAGCACGAAAAGGCAGATCCCAGGAACTTACTGGCTCATTTCAGTGGGCAACCCTGTCTCAAGGGAATAAGCAGACAGCAATAAAGGAAAACGCCCAATGTCCTCTGGCTTCTGCTTATAAAACCATTCATATGTATGTGGTACGCACACATATACATCATGCATGCAGATGATGGTGAGGGTGATGTCACAGACTGAGTGGCTTAAACAGAAATTTACTCCTCACAGTTCTGAATGCCAAAACATCCAAAATCATGATGCTGCCCAAGGGCAAGGGCCTGTGTATCTGTGATTTGGCACTGCCTGAGTGTAAATAACACAATCAGTCCTTATTGTTTGAAGAAGGACACTTTTATGCTTTGACCTTAAGAGGCAAATAATCTCTCTGGAATCTTTGTAAGGGATATAATCTCATTCATGAAGGCCCCACTTCCCAAATATTCTAGAGTCAGGGCTCTTCACTGGGTCTTTTGCACACGTACTTTATGCCAGGTACCGTCCTGAGAAGTGTGCAGAGAGCTAGTCTAGCCATTGCATGGTAGAGACCCTCCACAGCAAGGAGTATGTGAGAGGCAGCGGGAGACAGAGAGCTACTGTAGCGGGGTGAACAGGGGTGCTCACCTTTAAGGAACTGACTACCTGGGAAACCATAACAAATCTATGAAAAGCCACACTCTAAGATTTAAATAATGCTTCAAGACCTCGCACAGATGCCTGAATGCAGAACAGCTCAGTGAAACCGTTCAGCGGGGAAGGCCGCTTCGCCACATCTACTCTGAGTCAAGCACACTGTCATTATCCACACTAACAAATGTTCGTCATTAAGCTGAGAGCTGCTCAACACGAGGGAATGGGCACTTTCCCCCACACAATGGGGTAAAGAATAGGCATGAATAGTTGTTCAGTTATGTGCGGTTCGGAAACCAACATGCAACACACGCGTCCATGTGAGCACCAAATGCCTACAACCAAGTGGAAAAGAGGGAGTGGAATTCAACTCGTGGCCAGTCTGATGATCCGGTGATGTGTCTTGCTCCAAGGACTTCAGAGATCAGCCAGAGCAGGGTTAGCCAAACTTTTCCCACATCCAGTCACATGCTTTTTTTTAAATCCCGAACTACCACTTCAAGCCAAAAATCTCTCCATGCCTCTGATCCCAGGGAAGTTAAGAAAGAAGCCTCGCGCACTCTGTGCATACCACACAGGAAGCATCTGCCTCTTTTCCAAGCCTTTGCAGCAGTTTCTGCTCAAAACTAATGTGCATCCATCCTTAGTAGAGCCAGGCAGCACAATGCTCCAGGCTCTCACTGCATTAAAAAGACTGACCAAAACACAGCAAAGGCGGAAAAGCCACTACCCTTTACCTAATCCAAAACAAACAGTACCCCAAGTCTGGAGAGCGAGGTTAGCCAAAACAGATAACTTAAGTGGGACACTCCCTGTTTCCAGAGACTCTGCTTTCAGATGGTCTGACTTTAGCCTCGTGATCTCAGGCAAACCCCAGCCCCTTTTCTGGCCTCTTTTCCCTCATCTGTAAAATAGGACTCTGGACCAGATCCCTGACTTTAAGAATGGAGGAGTTTACCAAAAAAAAATTCCAGTCTCAGCTTTCATTAAGACTTCAGCAGGAAGGCATTCTGAAAAAGCCCAACAAAGCCACGGCTTCTCCAGAGAAGCCTGAGACATGCTTAAATATGAAACACATGATACTGTGATAAGCACATCACTGATTTTCTTCTCTTCTTAACTCATCTCTTTCAGGAGAAATGGCACCTGCAGCTATACACGCACTTGAATTGAAGCAGGGCTAAGTCCTCGCCAGCTCTTTGGAAACCAGGGTCTCGCCTGTGGGCGGGCAGCCCTCCTGTGAAGTCTCTGTGCTCACAGGAATCAGATCACACAAGAAGGAAGGTGACTGTTACTCTCCAGCATTTCCAATATAACACTTTGACTCCAGTAGACCCAAAGGAGTTACTGTGCCCTGAAGTGTATATGTGTATCTATGTACGTGTGTGTGTGTGTGTGTGTGTGTGTGTGTACACGTACCAGTGACTGTGAGTACAGAAAAGAGACCGATGTTGGGTGTCATCCTCAGTCACTCTTATGTTTTGAGACAGGGTCTCTCTCCCTGAGCCTGGAGCTCACCAGCTGACTAAGCTGGCTAGCCAGGGAGCTCCAGCTGGCTCTCTTCAACCTGATTCTGGGTATGCTAACACCATGCCCAGCTTTACTTGAGTGCTGGAGATCAAATTAAGCTTCTCTTAAGCACTTTATCCACCTTCCCAGCTTCTTAAAATGCACTGCAAACAAAGCCAGCCCGACTTACATCTCGGTTGCTCTTTCCTTTTGGTGAGCCTTGCCCTTTTCCACTCCCACCATTCTTTTGAGAGCCAACACTCAGTGATATCCTGTCACTGTTCTCAAATGTTACATAAACAACTGTCTTGCAGGAGGGCTGGAGAAATGGCTCAGTGGTCAGCAGGACTCGCTGCTCTTGCAGAGGACCTGGGTCCAGTTCCCAGCACCTATCTAGTGCTGTCTGTACAGCTGTCTGTAACTCTGCTTCCAGGAGCTCGGATTCATTCCTTGGGTCTCCTCCGGCCCAGCACACAACATGGCACACTTATGTAAACGCAGGCATAAAATAAAATGAAAATAAGTCACAAAAGTTCTGCATGAAGATTCACGACGCCTGTGGAATTCTATCTAGAAGGGCATCAGGTGGGTCAGTAACCCATATGTGAATGTGCTCCTCCCACTCCACCCCCCCCCCAAAAACGGCAAAACCAAACAGTCTCAGGGAGCCAGTGAGATGGCTAATAGGGTAAGAGAACTTGCTCCCACAGAGGACCCAGGTTCAGTTCCCGGCTCGCAAATGGCAGCTCACAAGCGTAAGTAACTCCAGTTTTCAGGTACCTTCTCTGGCTCCTGCAGGAACCAGACACAGACACACACACACACACACACACACACACACACACACACACACACACATATGTCTATATATATGCACACACATACACATTTATACATGTAAAATTAAAAAAAAAAAGTTTAAATCTGAGCTGGGTGTAGTTGCACACACCCTTAATTAATCTCAGCTCTGAGGAGGCAGAGGTAGGTGAATCTCTGTGAGTTTAAGGCCAGCCTGGGCTACAAAAAGATAAGTAGGGCACAACAAACCCGGTACAGCTATGGCCAAAGTCTAAGATGAAAAGGACAGCACCCAGGAAAAGTAGAAGCCCCAGGATTTCCACCTCCTCCCGCAATCTTATCTTCCTATTGGAGTTATGCACCAGCCTGAAACCAGGGCTTGTCCAAGCTCTGACAAGGCTTCTCAATGGTAAAATTCACATCAGACAAAAGCAGGAACTAGACAGAGAAGTGATAAAAATGTGTCCAGTGCACATGATCGATGACTCAGGCTGCAAGTTCAAGTCCATCCACGTCCAAAGCCATACCCCTAACGTTAAGTGCTGTAGCTCCACTTACGCAGACACTGCCATTGTTCCGATGTTTTAAAAATAAAAGAACCGATCGGGAGAGGGTTCTAAAGTTATCTGAGAAAAATCTAAAACAGGAAGCTCAGTTTTCTTTTTTAACAAGCAATTCCACCGGAAATTCACCAGTGTCTACATGAACTCAGAGGACAAGCGTCTGCCTCTGACAAAACTCCCTGTGGAAAGTCTGGAGTCAGTCCCAAGTTTACACAGACATTAAGTTACTTCAAAGTTGAACTGCAAGCCTGCTTGGCTTCCTTTTAGAGAAACATCTTATGGAGCTGCTCAGAGAAGGAAAAGAGGGGCCCAAAGAGAACCCCCCCCCCCACTCCCACTCCGCTGAGTGGACAAAGCCCGGAGAAACGGCTTCAGGGAACAGCTCCAGCTGTGTCGAATTCGGCAGATCTCTGAGACAGTTGTATGGTCGCAGGACCACTCTGCTCTCCCCTTGGCCAGCTTTGCGAGAGAGCTGCTGCTTCAAGCCCAGCCCTGTTGCTCTGGAGAAAGCCCAGCTTGCAACACGGAAGAGAAGCCAGAAAAAGAGAGAGGGTGGAGACTCAGGGAACTAAGCGGAGAGCAAGGCCCAGAGTGAGAGGCTGCCCAGCGCTAGGCCAGGGCCCAGACCCCCAGGGTGCTCTAAACAGGGCAACTCCTAGGAGATGTCACGGTCCAGGCGTCTAGAACTCCCAGCATCAGTAAAAGCTGCCCCAGGACTGGTGAACACTGCCAACCCTCTAATACTGGGGAAGCCTAAGGATGCCTCCCCCCGGTAAGCTGCAGCGACCCCCTCCCACCTTTCCCAAGAACCAAGAAAACAGGCACTGCCAGAGTGAGCACAGCTGGGGCATCTCTGACCTCTCTGGAGGGGGCTGTAGTAATTTATCTCCAAGGACTCTCTGCCATCACTTGCCTCTGGCTATAGCATTAAACACACCACATTCACTGAGCACTTTAAGAGTGGAAGTGACTTAATCAAGGCAACGCTATGAAATACCTATTACCGCTGTCCCCACTTTACAGAGCAGGCAGCTGAAGCACAGAGTGGTCACCCAATGGGCAAACCTAAGGGTCACAGGCAGAGCTGTAAAGGCAGGGACGGAGGATGGAAGCCTTCAACTGTGGGAGGGACTCCCAGAGCATCCAAGGGATGGTGAGGGTGGACACGAGAAGGGATGGAGGGAAGGCGTATTGGGAGATAATAGGTCAAAGTGTCAAAGATCAGCCTGAGTAACAACCCCCAACCCTGCCCCACCCTCATAGTCTAAGCACAGGTAAAGCGTAAAAGATAAGATCGAGGAAGGAATCAGAATGGGCAGTGGCGAAGGGAGGCTTGGGCAGGATAGGAGGAGGCCTTTGGGGCAAGGAAGGAAAGAAAGAAGGTGGAGGGGAAAATCTGCAGGCAGGACACGAGTGGGCACCGGGTGCGATCGTCCCACCTTGAGCACAGTGACTGCACCCGCGCTGTGCACCTGGAAGTGCGTGGGTGGGTCGGCTCCCGGCTCCGCAGCCTCATCGCGGTCCTGGTAGCTGAAGCAGGCGTCGGCGATGTCCAGGTGGCCGAGTGGCAGAGCGTCCTGCGGGCTCTTGAAGTAGTAGAGGTAGCAGCGGCGCGAGTCAAACACGAACCAGCGGCTGCGATAGCCGCGCAGCGGGCCCTTGCCGGAGAGCTTCTGCAGGTAGCCGCACAGCCGCGAGGGCTCCCGCCCTGCAACCGCCCCGGCCTCCGAACCGGTTCCCGGCGCCGCTCCCTCGCCACCGCCACCCTCCTCCGCGCGGGACCCGGCCCCCGGCATGGCCCGCTGCCGCCGGCGCCAGCGACCCGCGCCTCCGGGCCGCCGCCGCAGCGCCCACCTCCCCGCGCCGCGCCCTCCGCAGGGCCACGGCGCGCTGAGCAGTCTGGGACTTGTAGTCCCGCCCCCGCCGCGCCCCCGCAGCGTGGGGAGACGAGGTTCCTTAGCTACCCGGGTTGGCTCCTCCCTGGGCCTCTACTTTTCTTGAGGCTCCAAGGTCCGCCCTAAGCCAGGAAGCAAAGTTCTGTTTCTTTATAAAAGCACTGATTCCACGAGAGGGGTTTTCAAAGCCTGTGGAGGGTCCACGTAACACTTCCCTAAACTCTAAATAAGCTTGGATTTTTAAAATCTATGCCCAGCCAGTCATAGGCTGAAAGTGAGAAAATGAGAGCTTCTGTTGCTTGGTACAGTGTGGGTGTTCGGTAAATATTTGTAGAGTTTGTGAATGGAAGCCAATGTATTTACTGCCTCTCTAAATCCTGGTTTGTTCATTGACTTTTAAAAAATTATGGAGGGTGTTCTGTGTAGAATTCAAACACTGGGAGACAACGTGGCAGTGACAAGCCAAAGACTTCCTGAATTCATGGAGAATATATTCTAATAAGCAGAACTACAGTGCACACATTTTAAAAGGCAGACAAATAGAGCGACTGTTTTGCTGCATAAATGCTCTTATGACCTACAAATAATGCTTGCGGCTTAAAATATTACCACTGTACTAGTTAGTGTTTTGTCGACTTGACACAAGCTACAGTCCTTTGGAAAGAAGGAATTTTAATTGAAAAAAAAAATATCTCTACAGATTTGCCCTGTAGGTAAGTCTGCGGGGGCATTTTCTTAATCGATGATTGATGTGGGAGGGGCCAGCTCTTTGTGGGTGCTGCCCCCCCCCCCGCAGGTGGTCCTGGATGGCACTTGAGAGCAGGCCGGGGGGAGGGGGAGGGGGAGGGGACACTATGAAGGGCAAATCATGAGAGGCAAGCCACGAGGAGCAGTCCTCCAAGGCCTCTGCTTCAGGTTCCTGCCCTGACTTCCCTCAGTGAGGGGCTGCAATCTGTAAAGCGAAAACAAAAACAAAAGCCAAAACGAAAAACAAAACAAAACAAAACAAAAAAACCCTTTCCTTCCCAAGTTGCTTTTAGTCAAGGTGCTTTATTACAGCGATAGTAACCCCACCTAAACCAGGAGTGGTGGCACACACCTTTAATCCCAGCACTCGGGAGGCAGAGGCAGGCGGATCTCTGTGTGTTCGAGGCCAGTCTGGTCTACAAAGTGAGTCTAGGACAGCCAAGGCTACACAAAGAAATCCTGTTTCGAAAAAAACCAATAAATAAATAAATGAGAAACCCCACCTAAGATACAACTTACCAGTGATTACTTGGGGGTGTGAGGAATGCAGGATTGAGACTATTTCTCACAGTATAGCCTAGGCTGATATGCAGCTGGAGATAGCTTCCTGCCTCTACCTCCAAAGAGCTAAGATTACAAGAGTGTGCCAGCCTCACCCAGCCTCCCAGTACTTTTTCTGTTAACTCATTTGAACCCTCACAACAACCTCACAAGGTATTTTTAAATACTCAAAAAAATAAAAATAAAAAATAAAAAAGCATAGCCAGGCGTGGTGGTGCACGCATTTAATCCCAGCACTCGGGAGGCAGAGGCAGGCAGATCGCTGTGAGTTCAAGGCCAACCTGGACTACAAAGCGAGTCTAGGACAGCCAAGGCTACACAGAGAAACCCTGTTTTGAAAAACCAAAAAAAAAAAAAAAAAAAAAAAAGAAAGAAAGAAAGAAAGAAAAAGAAAAAAAAGCATGGTAAGAGGATGGAGTTTGCAGAGGAAGGTGGAGGCAAGCTACTTCTGTAGGTTGGTCAAAGGAATGATAAGAGGGAGAAAGGACCGGGGAGGGGACAGCATTGGCAGCAGAAGGAACGGTAAGTACAAATCTCACTTTTTTTTTTTTTTTTTCAACGAGAAATAGATATTCTAGTTATGTTTGTGAGGCCATATCAAATGTCCCACCAGAAGAGGGCGTCAGATCCCATGGAACTGGAGTTACAGATAGTTATGAGCTACCATGTGGGTCCTGAAAACCAAACCAAAGTCCTCTTTAAGAGCGGCTAGTGCTTTTAATTGCAAAGCCATCTCTCCAGACCTTTGCTTGCCTTTCCTTTTGCATATATTACACACACACACACACACACACACGGTGGAAAAGACAAGGACACCAGCAGTAGACCACCTCTTTGGAGCTTAGGACAGGCTGGTTAACCTCTTTACTGCAGTCTTTTACTTTTTTTTTTTTTTTTTTTTGGTTTTTCGAGACAAGGTTTCTCTGTGTAGCCTTGGCTGTCCTGGACTCACTTTGTAGACCAGGCTGGCCTCGAACTCACAGTGATCCGCCTGCCTCTGCCTCCCAAGTGCTGGGATTAAAGGCGTGCACCACCACGCCCGGCTTTGCAGTCTTTTACTTACTGCTGTTGTTATTACTGTTGTCGTTGAGCCCTTAGCGTTGCTTCGTGTCCTGTAAGCAGATTCCCAGAGGGAAATCTATCAGTCTGCCCAGTCTACCTGCACTGTAGGCTAGAGACTCCTGTGCTGCGTGCCAGCTGGGCTGCCCTAGGGAGTGAGGAGAGCCAAGTTCTGTTTGAGCCTCGCTCTGTGGATACTAGGGCTTATGACTAATTGGCTTGTGGAGAAGGTAGTCAGGATGGGGTATGACTTTGAAATACTGTGGAAAGAGGAAGAGCTGGGAAAAGTCCATCTTGGTGCAGCTGAGATATGAGAGGCAGATGGATACAGCCCACCTCAGCTAGTCAGTGGGCCGCTGTCTTAGAGGACAGATTCAGGATGTGTGGATGTCACTTGGGGGTAGACGTCTGGTAAATACAGAGATGACATCCTTTTTGGGCAGAAGGAGAGAGCCTCCTCCCTGGGAGAAAGCCTGCACTGGCAGGCTGGAGCGTGCAGACAGTACTGGGCAAGGGGTCCCAAGCTGGTCCTGGCCCCACTATGCTGCACCTGAATTCACTTTGCATGAGGTGGGCCCACTTTAGTGCTGCTGGGCCTCCTGGCCATCTTCCTCTTGGAGGCTACATCTTATATCATAGTAAACACGCTGAAATGCTCTCATGTTCCACAGTAAATGTTAACAAAATTTGGCTATAAAAATGTTCAAAGACCTGGGCTGGAGAGATGGCTTAGAGCAGTGGCCCTCAACTTTATTAATACTGAGACCCTTTAATACAGTTCTTTATGTCATGGTGACCCCGAACCATAAAATTATTCCATTGCTATTTCATAACTGTAATTTTGCTACTGTTAGAAATCTTAATGCAAATACCTGATATGCAGGGCCCCAGTGAAAGGATCATGTGATCCCCCACAAAGAGGTCGAGGCCTGCAGGTTGAGAACCATTGGCTTAGTGATTCAGAGCACCTGGTCCCAGATTTGATTTCCAGCACCCATGTGGCTCATAAGTCCACTTCCCAGGGGATATGATGCTCCTCTGTGGGCACTGCATACATGGAGTTCATGCAAACACATCCAGGAAGACACTCATACACAGGAATAACCATTTAAAAAGTTCTATGATACATTCACAATTATGTTCTTGCTGTTTCAGTATGATGAGCTGTTCATTTTAATTTCCTTCTTGATTGTTAAAGATAGATTTGTTTATTTTATTTTACATTGATGAGTGTTCTGCCTGCATGAATACATGTGTACCACATGTGTGCCTGGTGCCGGCACAAGGGAGAAGGAAGGGTTGAGTCCCCTGGAGCTAGAGTTACAGATGGTTGTGAGCCACCACATCTGTGCTGGAAACAGAATCCTGGTCTTTCTGCAAGAACATCAAGTCCTCTTAACCATTGGGTCTATCTTTCCAGCCCCTGGCTATGATTTCCTGAGAATTAATATGCTTCATGGCCAACTGAAAAGCAAAAAATCTACAGGGTCTTTTCAAGAGTAAGGCGTGGAGATAATGTTGCACTTTACTTACAGATATTGAAGTAAATGTTTATTAGTTTTGATTTTGGCCTTCTTTGTAGATTTTGAAGTCAATACATTTCTGTTTTCTTTCTGCCTTTTGCATGGCAGGGCAGGTTTTCTCTGTGAAGCCCAGGCTAGCCTAGAACTTATATTTTTGCCTCTGTCTCCCAAGGGCTGCAGTCACAGGCATCTACCAACAGAGCTGCATTTTCCTTATGCAACAGATATTTTACCAGTCCTTCAAAAGCCTGCATACCAGGACACTGGGTCACTGAGCATATATGGATAAACTGACTTGGCCCCTGCCAGAAGGTGGCTCTCTCAAGAAGTTGAACAGAGAACCCTGAGACCCCCAGTGGTGACGTAAAGGGTCATCTTGGCAGGGGTCCCTGGAAAGTCTGGATCCCCCTGAGCCAGGGGAATTGCTGAGGCCTCTATAATCAACTCCAAATTCAAGTTGACCAGGCCCGTTCCTCTATGACACCCATTCTCTGAGCCACTCGAGGCTGCTGCTAATTTCGTGATTTCCTTGTCTCATCTAGGACACTAGGTCAAACTCTTTCTCTATACCTCTTTTCACCTTCACTTTGGATACTTGTTACAGTTTATGTAAAGCGCAAACCAAACAAATGTAGCTTCGTTTTTTGGTTTTTTGGGTTTTTTTCCTCATTTTAAACTTGGAGTCAGAGGGCCTGTCATCTGTGCCATGTGAGTCCCTGCCCTCGCCAGCTTCCTGGAACCTAGTGACCAGGAGGAAGTGGCCACTGTTTACCAAAAAGAGGAAATTTGGGAAATGAACTTACTCACACGAGGCTAGTCCCTGGGTAAACCCCGTGGAACACACATCCCGGGCTTCATTGCCAGCCAGTTTCTCCTGTGAAGGAGAGAAACCTCAAACTACGTGCTGTCTTTGGGCCTATGCTGGTCAAGATGCTCACCTGCCACAAGAGGAGTTCTCAGTCATATATAAGTCCCCTGCACAGGACCCCAGTTCCCAGCTGTGTAGCAGGTCCTCTGTACAGGACCCCAGTTCCCACTTGTATAATTAGTCCCCTATAGGACCCCAGTTCCCACCTGTATAGCTAGTCCCTTTCACAGGAACTCTGTTCCCACCTGTAAAGCAAGTTCCCTGCATGGGACCCCAGTTCTAACCCATTTCCAGGAAATGGATGGATGAATACTGACCCAGGCCCAACTCTGCCTGCCCTGGAACCTAACATTAGCAGGAGGCTTAGCTGGGGGTAGGGGATGGGTGGGCTGTGGTCATTCTTCTGTGGCTCCCCAGGCCAGTTCATATGTTTGTGCTTAAAGCCCTCTTGGTCTCCTGTGGTCTTACCACCCACTGGTCAGGACAACCATGAGTACTTTGTGGGGGGAGGGGGTGTAGGGTAACACGCTGGCATCTTCCCTGTGTCCTGCTTGGGAAGTCATCCCAACTCTTACCCCACTGATACACAATTAAGGTCTCTCTGTTCTTGGAGCAGTGAGTGACAGAGACGGCATAGCTTCTTGCGCGAGCGGGGGTGGGGGGTAGGGGGAGAGCGGGGGTGGGGGGGGATGGGGCACAGTTTGAAGAAGCTGGCCTGATGGAGAGGAGATCAGTGGAAGAGGAGGAGGCTGGGAAATTGAAAGGGTGGGAGGGTATGGGGAAGAAGAAAGTCATTCTCGGTGTAATGGCCCCGTGGCTGCAGCAAGTGGCTCTCCAAGCTTCCCACGCTGTGTGCATTGTTCTGAAGGAGCAATCTGCACCGTGCCTGAAGCCCAACCAGGAGGTTGGTAGAGAAACTGGGAAAGATGGAGGGTGCTGCCAAAATAAGACAAAGCACCCCCGGGTGCCTCAGCTTCCTCGTTGGTGGAATAAAGCAGAGTTAAATACAATGGCCTCTTGGAGCTGGCCTCAAGTTATCTGAGTACGTGAACGCAAACAGGGGCAGGTCCTTGCCAGCCAGTTTAATGTCAACAGTGCCTAAGATATTCCACAAACCTTTCCAGTCCCCGTTCTGTGCCTCTGGCTGGGGTGCGGTGGCTCTTGTGCTGTGTGTGCTGGCTCTGGGCCTATTTCCCACTGTAAGTAAGACACTAGGGTAGTTAGGGAGCTTCTGGGGGAGGGGGGGAATAACCTCTCCAGGGGAGGGCTCAGCTTCACCCTGCTGTCCAAGGGGCCTCACTTTCCTAGCAAACCAGTAGGCAAATCTACATACCTCACGGTTCTCTTTCTGAGGGAGAAGGTACCTCATGACTTCCTAGTCCCCTAGGGTCAGGGAAACCAAGGTGTGGGCAGAGGCCTGGATGTCTTTGGAGCTGATGAGGGTGTAAGTTTACCAGGAGCCCCATACCTAGTGAGTAAGGATCTCTGAGCAGGTAGGAAAGAGCCATGTTAGCCAGAAAGCAGGGAAGGACTGGACCCCAGGGGAGGCAATGGCACTGCAGTGGCAGAGGCCCTAGGTCCTCCTTGTTTGTCGCTGCTTCATTCCTAGAGCCTGGCATCATGTCCAGGACACTACAGTCCCCTCTGCCTTCACCTCAGCCATCCCCACGCCTGTATCACTCAGTCAATCCTGATCTCCAGTTCTCTAGGTCCAAACGCAGGGCCTCATGTATGCTCGGCAAGTGCTTAGCACTGACCTGACTCCCAGGCCCTTCCTTCCCTTCTCACATAGGACTGGGGACTGAACATCCTACTGTCCACGTGGGAGGAAGCATTGAACCGAAAGCGTGAGGAGATCTGCCGTCTGGTGGAGGAAGTTCAAGCAGCTCTTGGTTCAGACAGAGTCCACAGAATGACTTTCAAACGTGCTTAACGCCGGGCGGGCGGTGGTGGTGCACGCCTTTAAACCCAGCACTCAGGAGGCAGAGGCAGGTGGATCGCTGTGAGTTCGAGGCCAGTCTGGTCTACAAAGTGAGTCCAGGACAGCCAAGGCTACACAGAGAAACCCTGTCTCATAAAAACAAAAACAAACAAACAAACAAACAAACAACAATAACAAAAGAATCAAATGTGCTTATGTAAGCAAAGTGATGTAGCAAGACCCCAGAGGACCAGAGATGATGAAAAGGGGGCTCAGGAAAGACCTTGAAGAAGCTGATGCTAGTGTGAAAGGGGAAATGTTTTCAAAGTTGGTTTCTGTTTTGCGGTTCAACTAGTTGGAGTTAACATTAATTGGATCATTATATACTAAAAATACTTCCAGCTGCGTGTGGCACCACATACCTTCAATTCCAGGACTCAGCAGGCAGAGAAAAGCAGATCTCTGTAAGTTCAAAGGCAGCCCAGTCAGATAGAGAGTTCTAGGCCATCTGTGGCTTCATAATTAGACCCTAACCCAACACAACAACAACAAATAAATAAATAGAAGAGTGTACATCAGAATCTTGGCAAAAGGGGGGCAAGGCCATGACAAGTTGTATAGCACGAGTACAGGGAAGAGCCTGGGATTCCCCTATGTCTTGGGCGGGCAATATCTAGTTCTGAGCCTCAGTTTACCTGTTTTATAATGAGAACCGATGAGCCGCGACATTAAATGCACGGCTGCTATAAAGGCAACGGAAATCATATGTGCTGATATTTCACCCACTTGGCACATGATAGGAGCCCAAAAACTCTGTGATGTGAGCTGATTAGATGGCTGCAGGTCCAAGGGAAACGTGGGCTACAAAGAGAAACTCCCACCTCTAAAAAGGAAACAAATAAAACTAATTAGAGAGAAACTGGGAGCCTCTCTTTTCTCAGCAGTAAAGTGAAGAGAGGACTGTCTGGGCTGTTGTGAAATGTCAGGCAGCTCCTGGGTCCCAATGAGCTGCAGTCTACCAGATGTAGCAGCCTACCTACCTGGGCCCCTTGGCAGCTACCTGGCCTCCAAGAAGCTGCAGAACAGGTTTCTTCAGGGTCTGATCCTTAGCCCTGATTTTCCTAATGGGCTCTAAATGGATCCTAAAATGCTCATCTTCTTTTAGCTGTACTGAGCAGACAGCTCCGTAGAAGGTCACTGTTTCCTTCTTACAAGTGAAGACCTAGTGAAGCTGGGGTCTCTACAGAGACATTCGCTTGCGTGCTTTTACAGAATGTCTCTCTCTGAGCAAAGATTCTCTTCCTCTGGGTTGCTAGGATCCCACAGACCCAGAGTAAGCAGGGTGATAGCTTCATGCATCAGATGGGGCTGGCCGTGACGTTGAGATGACAGTAGGTCTAAGGCTTTTTGACCTTTGTAGTTCTCTGCTAACTACACATCAAATATAGTCATTCCTCAGCATCCTCAGGACACCTTGTGGGTATCAAAAAGCCTTGGATGCTCAAGTCCATCAAATATAATATAATAGTATAATATAATTAACTATAATACAATATAATAATATATAATATAAATATATCATTGGCATATAACTTGCACATACCGCCTCTGCTCATATACCTTATCTTTTTTTTAATATTTATTTATTATGTATACAGTATGCATCAGATCACATTATAGATGGTTGTGAGCCACCATGTGGTTGCTGGGAATTGAACTCGGGACCTCTGGAAGAGCAGTCAGTGCTCTTAACCGCTGAGCCATCTCTCTAGCCCAATGCTTTTGTTTTTGAGACAGGGTCTCATCTAGCTAAGGCTGGCCTTGAACTCCTAATTTGCCTGCCTCCACCTTCTAAATGCTAGGATTATGGGCACATACCACTATACTGGCCTTATTTGCAACTTAATCTAATATGAATGCTATACAAATAGTAGCTATGCTGTATCATCTAGGAAATAATGACAAGAAAAAAATGTCTGCACATGTTCAAACAGATGTGATTTTGTTGTTGTTGTTGTTGTTGTTGTTATTTTTGTTTTTGTTTTTGTTTTTTTAGTTTTTTGAGACAGGGTCTCTCTGTGCAGCTTTGGCTGTCCTGGACTCATTTTGTAGACCAGGCTGGCCTCAAACTCACATCGATCCACCAGCCTCTGCCTCCCAAGTGCTGGGATTAAAGGCGCGTGCCACCATGCCCGGCTTTGTTTTTGTTTTTTGAGACAAAGTTTCTCTGTGTAGCCTTGGCTGTCTGGAACTCACTCTGTAGACTAGGCTGGCCTTGAACTCACAGAGATCCACCTGCCACTGCCTCCCAAGTGCTGGGATTAAAGGTATGCGCTACCACCGCCCGGCTCAGATGTGATTTTTTTAACCTAATATTTCCCATCTGTAGTTGGTTGAATTCACTGCAACCAACCGTCCCACATAGAAGGCTGGCTGTGAAATAATATTCGAATGACATGGCTACATTAAAATATGTGGAGGGATTGGAGAGATGATGGCTCAGCGGTTAAGATACCTTACTGCTCTTGCAGAGGACCTAGGTTCAGTTCTCAGCCCTAGAATGGCAGCTTACAACCATCTTTAACTCTACAGAGGATATGATGCTCTCTTCTGGTCTCCTTGTGTACCAGGCATGCACATGGTGCACGGACGTACATGCAGGCCAATACTCAGACATAAATACACATCAAATGCAAAAAAAAAAAAAAAAACATTTTTAAGAACATGTGGAAGCTGCAGAGATGGCTCAGTCCTGTGAGCATGAAGACCTGAAATTACAGAATACATGTACAAGCCAGGTGTGCCACATGCATATCTGCAACCTCACCTCCAGAATACATGTA
>OU015755.1:30613342-30635244 GCA_907169655.1 Acomys percivali | reverse complement strand
GTTAGGGTTAGTGTTGGTGTTAATGTGATGGTTAGGGTTAGGGTTAGGGTTAGGGTTAATGTTGGTGTTAGTGTTATGTTTAGGGTTAGTGTTAGGGTTAGGGATCAGGTTGGGCCCCCCGTTCGGGTTTGGGTTAGTAGCACAGGCATTAAAACCAACAATCAGTAAATGAGACCTCATGTAGATAAGAAACTTCTGCACAGACAAGGACACCATCATTTTAGGACAGTGGCAGTCTACAGAATGGAAAAAAATGTGCCATTTATACATCTGATAGAGGGTTAGTATGTAGAATATATAAAATTTGAAAGTAAAAACAAACAAACAAACAAACAAACCTCTCTGATCATCCAGAAAACTATTGTGGGGCTTTCTCGGATCCCTCTTGTGGTTTAATTAAGGCATGGAGACTTCTATATAGTTTAACGATGTTGGCTTTTTGTCAGGACAGACTTTCAGCTAGCCATCTAAACTATCCTGACTTCTTCGTCATACCGTCTCTCCATGTGGCTCTGCCTGCTTCCGGTTCTGTCTCCCTTTGGCTCCCCCCGGAGCCCCCCAGCCTCCCTTCCCCCACGCAGTCTTTTCTAGTCTTCACAAGTCTCTTCCTCGAAGTCCTGCCCCCGTACTTCCGGCCTTAGTTCCGGACTATCAGCTCTTTATCACAGAGAAAGCCACATTCCAGTTTGAACTAATCAGCATCAAGACAACGCCTGATCCATCTCTTATGAGTTGCCCTTTGGCAGGTGAGGAACGACAAGCATTTACATATAGAAAACTGGTGATGGGCCATAGAAATCAGAACACCAAAATCCTACCAGCACTTAGCTCTCTGCTAACATTTGAACATACAGGACACACTGTCTCAATGTGAGGGAAGGTTAAGCCCACAGAAAACAAATAAGCCAATTAAAAAAAAAAAGTGTACAGAACTAAACAGTTCCAAAAAGATGAAATGCAAATGGCTGAGAGATAGTTAAAATGTTCAACAACTTTAGATATTAGTGAAATTGAAACTAAAACTCTTTTGATATTTCATCTTACACCAGTCAGCATGGCCAAGATCAACAAAACAAATGGCGGCACATGCTGATGAGGGTGTGGCAATATGCAGACATTTATTCCTTACTGGTGGGAGTGTAAACAGGCACCAATACTACAGAAATCAATGTGGATATCCCTCAGAAAGTTAAAAGTTGATCTACCACAAGATCCAGCTATACCTCTTGGGAAAACACCTCAAAGATCCCACATCTTACAGCAGCGATACATGCTCAGGAGTTCATCCAAGTTCATTGCTGCTCTAATCAAAATAGTCAGAAATTGGAAATAGCTTAGATGTCCATTAACTATTCATCCGTTGATAATGAAAACGTGGTACATAGAACACAGTGCAATATTATTCACTTTATAAAAAAAACTATGAAATTTACAGGGAATGGACAGCATTAGAAACAGTTATCCTTAGTGAGGTAGTCCAGGTGTCAAAAGACAAACATTACAAGTTTCTCTTTTATGAGAATGTTAGCTTTCAGGCTTCAGATATGTGTGTACCCAGAATAAACAACCACAGAGGTTAGGTAGCCAGTAAGGGACCAGGAGGCAGGAGGTGATCTTCCAAGGAAGCAGGAATAGATTAGAGTAATATATAAGACACAGAGGAAACTAGAATGGAAGGAAATCAAACAGAAAGGAAATAAAACTGCCAGACAACAAATGGACAGATCAATTGAATAGACAGTTTAAAAAAAAACCCCACAGATAGCCAATTAACTACTTTTAAAAAGCTCTTAATATCGCTAGTCATCAGTGAAAAAAATGAAAATTAAGACTATTATAAGATATCCTTGGTCTGAATATCTGCCTTCCCTCCCTTTATAGTACAAATATTGTGTGTTTTCGGTTGTGTCCTGCTTTACCAAGTACACAAAGAAAAATGCCAGGAGTTGCAGAATGAACAACCTTTGATCTCTTTCTACCTCCATTGCACAAAGCATTCCATTTTATCTCAGGTTGAGAGGAATCTGTGTGAAAGCTTGAGCAAATATAGCATGTTAAGTAAACATGCTATTAAGACTGAATTCAAGGACTGTATGCTCTTCTTTGTTTTTCTGTTGTCTTTTTGATTGTATTGAACACAGTCATGCCAAAGATAATCAATTCTATTGCATGTGTCTTGAAATCTTACCCCTCATATGCAGTTAACACTACTGAAAAACCTTTCCACAATTAAACAAAACCTACATAAATTTTATTAATATCTTTTCATTTCTCTTTTCTTTTGGTAACTAGAAACAGGATTATAATCGGGATTATATTATAATCGAGGATTATAATTAGTGTGAATTTATCATGGGTGTCCTTGCCAGTCTTGGCTCTGACTTTTCTTCCAATAACTACACAATGGTCCATTGTACATGTATTGTGGTGATCTTTCAGACCAGCCTCTTGCAAAGGGTATGACTTGCCGGCATTTCCCATTATAATACACCTGTTACATCAGCAAAACTGCGATAGGCGCCTGTCTCCAATATCTCTATACGTTGATACTGTTCTTGTTTCTCCAGCATAAAATATCAGTGAAGTATATATTTCTTATTGTATTTTCAACAATAGATCAGTTCATAAAATGAGTTTGTGGTCCCTTATTCCACCAGTAATACAAAACACTGATAATTATTTTAAAATTTTATTAATTTAATGACTGAAAATGAAAAAATTGTAGTTAAATATGTATTTTTCTGATTACTGTGGATTCTGAGAATCTTATTTTATTGTTATTGCTCATGTGTATTTCCTCTTCTGTGGATTTTTTTCCTTGCTAACGTATATGTATGTTGTAACATTACAGATATTAACATTTTATCATACACATGACAGCTTTATATGTATAATAGTTGCTAAGGTATGTATATTAAGTCTTATAGCCATACATTTTTCTTTCCTATTGTTATGATTTGGGTTCTATTCTATTGGGTGTTTAAGTTTAAAATCAAATATTTTCTAAAATTTTCCAAATGATAAAGTTTCTCCCAAACCACAGAAATTTATTTTAAGTATTTTAATGGCCTCAAGAAGAAATTATGTTTAATTATGATGCTTAGAAAGTAAAATGCTTTTTTCCCTGTTTTTGTAAATATTCATTTCTGTTGGAAGATTTTCTAACCCAATCACAGTGATTTATTTTTCCGTGTCCTTTTTTCTTTAAAATTTTATTTATCACGTACATGTTGCCACCGGCCAGGAGTGTGGAGGTCAGAGAATGACTTGGGAGAGTCATTCCTTTCTTTTCACCATGTGTTTTAGGAAATTGAAATCAAGCCAAAGTTGGCATCTGGAGCTGTTGAGCCATCTTGTTGGCCCTCTAGGTGCTCTTAAGTATTATTTTATTTCAATACTTTGGGTATTTTATAAGATGGTTCTAATTTTTTCCAATTAAGATATCACTTTTCAAGCTTTTTTAAATTGGTTTATATTTTATTTAATTCATGGTTTATCTATCTATCTATCTATCTGCTATCATCTGTCACCTATCTTCTAATCAAATATCATCTATATATGCATATATAAATATATGTAATTTTTTAAATTATGAAGTATTATTAAGGAAGACGGCCAGGGTCTTTAACAAACTTTTATAGAGTTTTCTTTTCTTTCTTTCTTTTTTTTTTTCCCAAGACAGGGTTTCTCTGTGTAGCCTTAGCTGTCCTGGACTCACTTTGTAGACCAGGCTGGCATTGAACATACAGTGATCCACTTGCCTATGCCTCCCAAGTGCTGGGATTAAAGGCGTGCGCCACCATGCCAGCCTGTGTTT
This sequence comes from Acomys percivali, assembly GCA_907169655.1. Lineage (NCBI taxonomy): Eukaryota > Metazoa > Chordata > Mammalia > Rodentia > Muridae > Acomys > Acomys percivali. The sequence goes on along the minus strand of OU015755.1, from coordinate 30,631,427 downwards.
TCATAGAGTCTATTCTTGCTTCCAAAAAATTTTCTCTGAAGTTTTGATTTGTTTGCTTACGTAAATGTTTTTCCTGCCATTTCCAAGGTTCAACGTTTTATTTTGTGTTGGGCACACACATTCATTAGATTTCATTGTAGCTACCAATACATAAGAGTAATACTGTTTGTCTGAAAAAAAAAGTTGAATATTTCACATTTAAGCTCAAGGGGGAAAAAGACAGAGAAACACTAGAAGGACCACAAGTGTCCATAGCATGATCTTAGAATGGTTGCTTTTGGCCTGGGCAGGCTAGCTCATTAGACAACTGACAAGAGGTGAAGATATGGGGGAAAAAGTGTGGAAAACAAAGGGAGGAAACTCTTAGTTTATTGGTCTAAATTCTGGAAGTCAATGAGGATGCACATGTCACCCTCAGAAAACCCCAATTCCATTAAGATAATAAGTAAAGGTTCCTATGAAGAGGTGTTAATTGGTGAAAGTAACCAAAAAAAATTTTTGTTTCAAATTCCCTGTGTAAGAATGGCCAGAAATTCAATGCTCATTCTTTGTCCCCGTCTATAATGGTTTTTGATTAGTATATTAATTACTTGACTCACACTGAGTTTAGTTCTTAAATGATGAAACCTCAAGTAAATTAAGTCATTTTTAAATATAAAGATAATCAATTTAGTTATTTTATATCTCTTAGTGGAAGTCAATTTTTGCAGTAATTTAGATATAGCTTACATCGGGAGGCAGAGGCAGGCGGATCGTTGTGAGTTCGAAGCCAGCCTGGTCTACAAAGGGAGTCCAGGACAGCCAAGGCTACACAGAGAAACCCTGTCTCAAAAAACCAAAACAACAACAACAACAACAAACAAACAAACAAGTAAAAATAAAAATAAATAGATACAGCTTACAGTAACGGAAGGACTACATATGTTATTTTTGCTTTTGGGATTATAATGTCTTTGTTCCCAATCATAGAAAATTCAGTACCACAAAGTTTTGAAAAAAAAAAGTGACTAAAGCATTTACTCTTTAGCAGTAAAGCAGGTAAGAGAAACATCTGTTTTGTATTTTTATTGTTTTAGCACCATTTATGATAGAGCAATTTCTTGGGCTATGTAATGGAACGCGAAGCACCAACACTTTAGGTTCTTTCAACAATTGCTGTTAAAGAATGGATACTTCTTATCTATTTGAGACTTGTTGAAATTTCCCTTCTTCGTAGACGAGTTGAACATATGACCTTTGAACACACGATCCTTCAACTCTTCAGCTCTTCCTCTAGAAAACAGTTTATATAAATTACAGTCTTCAATAGTTTTTGGTTATCTGTGGATTGTCAGTTGGACTTGCAAATTTTTCTAGGCAGTAACTTTTCAGGGAAAAGGGTGGGGGTTGCCTTCATGGACTCTTTTTTTTAAATTGAAAAATAAAATCATTCATATTACATCTCAATTGCTATCCCATCCTGTGCATCCTCCTGTTCTTCCCTCCCTCCCGCTTTCACCCCATTCCCCTTCCCTATGACTGTGACTGATGGGGATCTCCTCCCCTTGAATATGATGCTAGGGTATCAAGTCTCTTCTTGGTAGTCTGCTATCCTTCCTCAAGTGCCATCGGGCCTCCCCATCAAGGGAAATGGCCAAATAGCCTTCATGGACTCTTAACTGCAAACTTCCAGAGAGCAGGCAATCTTACACTCAGTATCTAGAGAAGTCAAGTATGAGCTAAATCTAGAAGCCCAAACACTGAAAAACATTTCACTGGCAAATGTCACAGTTTTAAAATACAGTGCCCAAATGCTTCTGTATTGCATTAATTGAAATACGATGCCCATGTCCTGTCCCTCTTTGGACTTTGAGCTTTGATACTGCTTGCCTAGAGTAGCATACTACAGGCTACTGCATCTGGTCCTAGAAATTTAAAATATCATATACTTCTGATTTTGTGAGTTTGAACATTCACCTCTGTAGCCTTGAGCAATATAAGAAATCTACACCTGCCTGCTGTGAAGAAGTAACCACAGAGCTTGGTGTTCCGTATAGCGTCTTGGTACACCTAGGCTAAGTACTGAGTGATGGCTAGCATGGCATCAGACACCATACCTGTGAATAAAGGAGCTGTCAAGGTGAGCCCAGCATCCTACCCTCATGTAATGACCCAAGTGCAAGAGAAAATATGCCCCACTATGAGCTGTTCTTGTCATATGCATGAAACATAATTCAGCAATCGAATGAAATGGTCAAACATGTAGAAGATCTTGATCTAACAGAGAAAATGATTCAGGGGAGCCCCAGAGAGGAAGGGATAGTTGAAGCCCACACTGGACTGTTTTTTTTTTTTTTTTTTTGTCTTAGTTACTTTTTTTATTTTGTATAAGTCACCATGATCTAAAAAAGAGTTTACTGGAGGTGTACTTACAGTAGTTTCAGAGGGTTAGAGTTCATGATTATCATGGCAGGAAACATGACAGCAGGCAAGCAGCGTGGTGGTAGAGCAGCAGACGAGAGCTCACATCTTGAGACACAACTCAACTCAGAGAAAGTTAACTTGAAATGGTGTGGAAACCATTGTAAACCTCAAGCCCTGCCACCAGTAACACACCTACCTCCTCTAACAAGGGAAGACCACCTAACCCTTCCCAGAAAGTCCCTCCAAGGGGACCAGCTATTCAAATATATGCATATTTGGGACATTCTCATTTGACGCAACAACATTGCTGTCAACAAGTGGGGCTGTGACACTATTAATGATACTCTGCTATGCTTGCAGACAGGAGCCTAGCATTGCTGTCCACTGAGAGGCTCCACCCAGCAGAGATTCAAAACCAATGCTGAAACTCACAACCAAACATAGGGAGCCTTGTGGAAAAGTGGAGGGGGGGAGGAGAAAAAGACCTGGAGGTGACAGGAGCCCCACAAGAAGACCAACAGAGCCAACTAACCAGGGCTCACAGGGCCCTGTGGAGACTGAAGCACCAACCAAGGACCATGCATGGGCTGGACCTAGGCCCCCTACACCACACTGGGCATCTTTGACCCTTTGCTAAGAACAATTTTGGTCAATAATACATATCCTTATTTTAGAACAGATGCTATAGTTTTTTTCCTCAAATAAAGGGTATATTTTAAAATATTGTGATTAAACACCATGGGTCTTCTTCTTGTGTGTTTTTTTAAAGCATTCTCTAGGGTAGTTTGATCTATAAAAAGTATAAATTAACAGGAAAAAGTATACAACTATATTTATCCTTAACTTGTGCACAAGGTTATGATAGAAAAAAAGTTAAGTGGTTTCAAAAGTTGTGCTATTTTAGAATTTATACTTAATCTTAATTGAAGAAGTAGAGAAACACTTAGAAGACTGTAAATAATTTTAATGGAAGCTATATGGGCCCTTAGAAGAAGAGGCTTTATATAATAGTTTGTCACAGTCTATTGCCCACTGACTGCTCTTGAATTAAAATCAATCTTCCTGGGCTGGAGAGATAGCTCAGAGGTTAAGAGCACCATCTGCTCTTCCAAAGGTCCTGAATTCAAGTCTCAGCAACCACAAGGTGGCTCACAACCATCTGGTGCCCTCTTCTGGCATGCAGGTGTACATGCAGGCAGAACATTGTATAAATAATAAATTAATAAAATAAATCTTTAAAAAAAAATCAGTCTTCCCTGTTGAAATTCTTTCAGAGAGACAATTGAGTTGATTTCCTAGCATGTATCTTTAGATTCCTGTACTGACTTGACACAGTCACATATCGGTGTCACACACACCTCTCTCTTTCCATATGTAAAGAACCACTGTTTACCTGATTTTCTTTCACCCAGTGTGATCACTATGCTTTCAATCACGGTGGTTACTGGTTATACCCATTTTTGCACAATCACAAAAGGAACATGAGCAACAACAATTTTGAGATGCATTACAATGCCAAGGTTTATATGCTCTCATTAAGCATTAATTGGTAGTTGATGGCTATTGCTATTTATATCACCATTAGTTCATAGCAGTATAATTAGTAATGCTAAGTACAGGAACCGCATTAATAGCGTTACTAATTGTAAATCTGGAGATAGAAACACAACATGACTGGTTAATTTCTCAGCAATATCTCATGATAATTAGCTAAAAGAATTTGTGTTGAACTACAAAAGTAAATAATTTAAAGCTTTCCTTCAATTTTCCTGCGTGTGTATGTATATTTGTATGTTTTGCAATACCATCCTTTCATGTATAGATTATGTTATACCATCCGATATTAACATTTTTTTTCTTTTACATCTCATATAGGGATGGTAAGCAATGGTTTATTTCTTTCAGGGAAAATGCAACGTCACTTTAAAATAAATATTATCATTCTACTTCCAAATTTCTGAAAGAAAATATATGAAATTCTGTACTGCTATTATTATTTTGTAATTGGTTCTCAGTGTTTTTATGAACAACCTCTTGTAACCCCCCTGTAATTCTTAGTTTATTTAGCAATAATATGGCCCAGTTTAAAAAATTATAATAATACAATTAAGGATAAAATGTTCTCAAACTGTAATTAATAAATATTGTAATGTGGACATTGTGGGCATTATATTCATGTTTGGTGGGTTAGTTCTTTTTGTAGCTATTGTGTGGCTGTTAACAGGCTATAGTAAAAATCAAAACATGGAATGATTGTCTTATTGCCTCATGTGTCTGCTAAATGTAGTGGATGTAAACAAGTTTTTGTTTTGATCCCAAGTGTGGGATGAGAAACAGACTGGTGTGAGGGCGTGTGCGGTGTTTTTCCACTGAAAACAGACTTGTAAGCGAACAGGTGATGTTTGTCTGCTGGAGGAAGAACCACCTCTTCCATGGGCATGGTCTTTTTTTTATTGTGTTTTTTAAAAATTTTATTTATTTTTATTAATTTATTCATATTACAACTCAATTGTTCTCCCATCACTCTGTATCCTCCCGCTCCTCCTACCCTCCCACCCCCCACCCTATTATCCTCCCTTAGGTCCATGTCTGAGGCGGGATCAAAGTGGGGGAGGAGATTCCCCTCGAGCATGGTCTTCTCCAACTGATAAACATCCTAGTACAGGCTCTCCTGGGTTCCAGCAGCTGCAGTTACAGTCACCTTCGCTGAACTGCTGGTTTGCTGTTTAACTGTCTATTGGAATACTGAGGACTATGGCAGTGGAATTGCTCCAAGGAACTGAGATAAAAAAGGGTCTATTTCTTCTGTTCCTGTTAACTTCTTTGCTCTCCTGTCTAGGGTAGGTGGGTTGGAAGGGAGGTATAAGCATTAAGGAACCCCAAATAAAGCAGGTTTGAAAAAGTGCAAAGCCACAAAAAAAAAAAAAAAAAAAAAAAAAAAAAAAAAAAAAAAAAAAGAAGAAGAAGTTCAAAGCCTACAACTAAAGAACAGGCTTTAAATTGTAACTTGCTGATTTTTTTTTTTCCTTCTTTGTTTTAGTGGAGCACATGTTAAGTAAATCAGGAACAATAAGACAAAATGCAGTCATACATAAACTTTTGAATTGTTATATAATTTTATGTTCATCTTTCTAATGGTTTTTATTTAATCTGTAAAACTCTTTATAGACAACATAGAAAGTGTACCACTTCAGGCTTATGTTTGCTTTTGAGTTTTTAATGAACTACATTGCATTTGAAAAACACTGATTTTCTTGACTTGATTTTCTTTATTCTTTTCATACCTGCTAATCACCACATATGTTTTCCTACATTATTGGTAAGAAAATGACCAGATTGATGGTTTTAGCATGTTGAAACTTGGAAAGTCGATATACTTTATGACTTAACGATTTGACAAAAATCAGTAAAGATGAGTTGAACTTGTTTAGAATGTTAATATAAAGTCACATGGTTTTTGTGCGGTTGGAGCTGGTCAAGAAAAGAAAGTCAACCTGGTAACAATCCTACAAGAGTTCATTTTCCTTATTGGAATCTTGTGAGTACCAGCTTGATCATTCTTTCCTGAGCTTTCAATTCTTGACTAGATGTGTGTTAACCTGTGAAAACGTGCAAACGCTATTATTTAGTTGTAGTTAATGATTGCATCATCTCTTTCAGCAGTAAATGCCTTAGCCGATGGACATCTTCTATTATCTTTGAAAGTTACATATATAAATAATAGGAGACAAAAGCATGTGATGATTAGTTTTCACCACATTAACCAAGAAATGTATGGTGTGCTTAAAGAACTAACAGGAACAAGCTGCTGTTGCATTGTGGGTAACATTAGCTTTGATAGGGCAATTTAATTCTAGGATGATAATATCTGACTTAACCCAGCACTGGTTTTCCAAAAACAGAATATAAAGATGACTCTTCTTCAATCAAACAAGAAAAGAGAACCAATTATTTTATCCTTTTTATTTTGTGATGGCTAATGTTAGCAGAAAAAGTGGCACCGGTTTCTTTATTTTTCATTAATTACTCCATTTTAAAGTGAAAGGTAATAATTGGCCACAACTAATTTTCACTGGCTCGAGAAACACAGGACTTCAAAATGATGTAATATTTAGACTTTTGACAGCTACGAATAGTGTGAAGCAGACACTTGGGGTGCTGCAGGATCCAGCTCAGGCTGAGAGGCCTGTATCCCATTTTTTCAGACCGTTTTCTTACCTGCCAGCAGATGTCCCTATAAGGCAAGAATATCTTACAGTTAGGCTAGCTGATTATGAAAATCAGAAACTGAGCCACTCATCCTATTTCCAAACATCAATGGGGTTAACTCCACCGTGAACTTCAAAAATGTTTCCAGAGGTTGGTAAAACGCAGTGTACTGTAAGAGAACCTTTAATTAACTTCTGAAAATCAAGTGGAACTACATTCTTTTACCTTTTAAATTTATTTTTTATACACTTATCAACAATAAACTGACTGTCTAAAATAGAGTTCTCAGGTGTGTGTTATCAGTTTTCTTTCTCTTGAGCGTACTTTTTTTTTTTTTTTTAGCTTCTTGAGATTTTCACACAATGCATTTCGATCATACCCACTCCCTCCCCCAACTCCTGACAGACCCATCCCCATTTGTTTACACACCCAACCACGTGGCTTCTTTTTATCCCATTTATTTATTTATCATTCATTCATTCATTCATTCATTCATTCATTCATCTTTTACAGTATTAGGAATTAAACTCAAGCCCTTACTAAGCTAAACAAGCACTCTACCACTGAGACACATCCAGCACACTCCCCGTGACCCAGAATCCATTATGTATAGGATGTACTGCCTCCAAATTCTTGGATGTGTGGCCCTCAGTGGAGCAATGGAGCACCACTGGGAGCTGCACCTTTAAAGAAAAACAAAAACAAAAAACCCCAAAACAAAAACTCTTCCTTTCCCGGAAGCCATCAACAGCCAGTAGCCTCTTCGCTAGCAGTGAGACTTTGTGCCCTCATCCTTTCTCCGTGCCGCAGTTATGTCTGGCCTGAGCCTGCACAGTTCCTGCACGTACTGTCTCAACCACTAACAAGTCACAATAGAAATTATTATTATTATTATTATTATTATTATTATTATTATTATTATTATTATTAATTTTTTTTTTTGCTTGGCTCACAGGCTTTCCTGATACTCCACATTTACTTCCGGTATGCTGCTTGTCTATCATTTTCTTTTTGTCCTTCCTTCTGTATGTCTGGAAGAAACGCAGGTGAAAGCACAGAGGTTCCTACATAGACTGACAGGCCCAGCCTGCTCTGAGCTTAGCGCTTTCCTAGCAAGAAACCAGTACCTGTAATCACAGAGGGTTTATGTTAGACAGTCCATCTTTGAAAATAAAGATGGTATTCTTCCTCATCAAAGAGCTGCTTAGTATTGTTCATCTCACCTGCTTTAATGAATGCATAAGAACCAAAGTATGCTGCTCTTTAATTTATTTTAAGCAAATGCAAAGTGTTTCTACTTAAAATAATCTGTAGTCTCTTGGTAGGTTAAACAGGGCTTTGTTTCTTTTTAATTAAAATGGCAAAGCCTTCCACATTCTTTTTTTAATTTAATCCTCAGAATAACCTGGTAAGTAGGTAGCTTCCAATTCTGCAAATGAGAAGATGCAGGTACAGTGAGGTACATAGCAGAGGATAAAGTCACACAGGCAGGAATTAAGGGGCCAGGCTTACATCCTGAGAAACTGACATCCAGGGACTAATCTCAGACCCACTCTGATACTCATCTCCTCTATCAAAACATACTAGGTAACATTTTACAGCAGTGAAATAGAGTTTGTTACACTTGCTGGATCTAGACTATTTGCAATGTAATATTGTACTATTTACAATGGTAAATTAGTGTATATCATTTATGTACCATACACACAGCATTTAACTTAGATTGTAATATAATTTTCTTTTCTTTTTTTTTTTTTTTGGTTTTTTGAGACAGGGTTTCTCTGTGTAGCCTTGGCTGTCCTGGACTCCCTTTGTAGACCAGGCTGGCTTCGAACTCACAGCGATCCACCTGCCTCTGCCTCCCGAGTGCTGGGATTAAAGGCGTGCGCCACCACCGCCCGGCTTTGTAATATATATTTTCAATAGCAAGTAGTAACCTCAATAACAAATAATAATCTTTCTCTGTCTCTCTCTCTCTGTCTCTCTGTCTCTGTCTCTGTCTCTCTCTGTGTGTGTGTGTGTGTGTGTGTGCATATGTATGATTTTCTGTCTTCTCTTTGGGTTGACACACTTGAATTCTATTTTGAGAAATTTTCAATGTGGGAAGGTCTAGTACCTTCAGAAGCATATTTCAAATGTCAGAGCAAGCACATGGTGACGGGGAATAATTTTTTTTTTTTAAATAAAAGATGCACTTTCTGATGATTAGGTTTTTTTTCTTTTTTCTTTTTTTGTTTTCTGAGACAGGGTTTCTCTGTGTGTAGTGCTGGTTGTTCTGGAACTAGCTTTGTGGACCAGGCTTAGGTCACCCCAAATTCCATGTTCATATGTGGAAACAGTTTCATGAAGCTTTATAGTTTTACAGAGCAAAAGAGAGTCATAAATCAAGGCAAGTGTAAAATTCGCTTGTGCGTGCATCAGAGAAATGGTTACGGCAGGAAGGGGAAATCTTTCTGTGGGTCTCAGATGCTGTTGGGTTGGTGAAAGCTTGTAGGTCAAGGAACTGGCAGATTTGGATACACCTTCTTGCTACATCTTCACACGGCAGGAGAAAAAAAAATGGAAGAGCAAAAAAGGATAATGGATTCATTTACTCAAGCTGTTAGAGACATTAATCTCTTCATGAGAAAGAAACTCTCGTGGCCTACTTCAATCCCCAAAGGTTCTAATTCACAGTGGGGTTTGAATGAGATTGGCCCCCAAGGTTCATGTATTTGAACGCTAAGTCCCTAGTCTGTAAACTGTTTGGGAAGGATTAGGAGGTGTGGCCTTGTTGGAGGAGGTGTGCCACTCGGGTGGGGTTTAAGATTTCAAAAGCCCATGCTATTCCCAGCTAGCTCTCTCTTCCCCCCATCTGCCTCATACCTAGGGATTAGATTTATGCTCTACGCTACTTCATCAAGCACTTTGCCTGCTTGCTTGCTTCCTGCTGTGATGGTCATGGACTCACCCTCTAAAACGGTAAGAAAGGCCCTGGTTTATAAGTTGCCTTGGTCATGGTGTCTCTTTGCAGCAATAGAACAGTGACTAAGAGTGTTTTACTGAGGACTAGGTTTCAACATGAGCTTGGTAGGAAGCAGATTCGTACCACTGCAGACTGTGTAAGCGTATCTTTTATCTTCCATGGTCATATTTCACAGGGTGATGTTTTCGATGGTTCGGTTTGCACCTCTGGATGAGGACACTAACTTGGGATGACCCTGTGGCAGTAACTAAAGATAAATATTTGCTTCCCTTGTGTTAAAGCACTAAGGTTATTTCTTGAGCCCTCATCATGACACTGCCTTCTGTGAAGCAGGTTCTTAGTTAGCAATAAGAATAACATCGAACCTTTCAAGTTGATAAGTCAAAATCTTCCACCCTGTTCTGTCCCAACTCTCTGAGACTGTCTATTCTGCTCTTCTTAAATGGACTCTCCTTTTGTTTAAAACTTTTTTGTTGGTACTTTGTGAATTTCACATCATGCAACCCAATATGACTCCTCTACCCCTCCCCTCATACCTGCCCTCCACCCTTGAGAGAGAGAGAGAGAGAGAGAGAGAGAGAGAGAGAGAGAGAGAGAGAGAGAGAGAGAGAGAGAGGGAGAGAGAGAGAGAGAGAGAGAGAGAGAGAGAGAGAGAGAGAGAGAGAGCTCTCGTTGTGGGTGCTGTAGTGTGTCACAATGTGTCCCACAGCATTCCTTTTGGTCCACACTTATTTGCAAGTGTTCATTGCAACAACTAGTTGGTCTGGTTTGAGGCCTCTGGCTTCTGCTACTCTATCAATACTGGAACCTCATTGGTTCTCCTTTAATATATCCTATTGTTTCCCTGTGTCATGGAGATCCTGTAGTTCTGGATCTACAGGACCGGCCCCTTCATACAGTTCATTCATGGGGTAGATTTTGGGGTGGGCTAATTCAGATACCAAGAGGTATCTGAGCTGGTGAGTCTCATGCCCTTGGGGCTGGCTCACTGGCAACCCCTGTCACGAGGGCCAACTCTATCTACCCTGCTGCCCCGGGGAGGTGCAGGGTCTACTCTCCAATAGTTACAGCTGGTGAGGAACATGGCCAGTTCTCCACTCTCATGACCCTGGGGACAGTTCTCCTGCCTGCCCTAGATGGCAAGGGATAAGGGGGGCTGGGGGTGGGGAAGGCACCTTTCCCTCATTCGTCACTGCCCAACCGACAAGAGGCAGGGCCAGTTCTCTCATTCTCACACCCTCGGGCTAGCTTACCCGTCCTTCCACCATCAAGGTCAGCTTCACTGTACTGCCCAAGTGAGGTGCAAGGTCAGCTTTCCCAAGTGTTGCAGTTGGTGAGTGGCAGGGCCAACTCTCCTGCTGTAATGACTCCAGGGCCAGCTCTCCTGCGATCCTAGGTGAGGGGTAGGGCCAGTTCTACAAAGTCCTCAGACGTCAACATGTCCCCGGATGGCAGCTTAGACCAGGGATATCCACCTGGCTTGTGGTGGAAACAGACCCCTACTGTTGCAGGGTTATGAGCCCAGATGTGCCTCCTGGGGGCAACACCGCTACGGTCCCAAGTGGCATCACAGGCTCCTCACATCGGCTGTTCCTCACTACCATTGAATCTCCAGTTCTGCCTCTCTTCGTTATGCCCTAATCGTTCTGTTTCTCTTTCTCTTCCATTTCTCCACCACTTACTTGCTCCTCTTAGTGGTGCCCATGGTCTCTGAGTGTCTGAGATCATCTCAGGAGTGGTCTCAGGAGTGCTATGCCCTGTATGGATTATGGTGTCCAGCAGGGGTCGTATCGGGCATGATCTGTCCTCCTTGGTCGGCTAAGCACCGGACTGGTGGTCATCTCAAGCTAGCTCCCATTCTCGGCCTCTCATGCGCTTGTCTGGTGGTGTCTTCGGCTCACTCCTTGTCTGCTCGCCCAAGTGGCCCCATGTGAGGGTCATCTGTCTCTGGCTCATGTCAGCCCAGGGTCCCCAGTCCCAGGCTGGATTCTTCTAGTCCCTAGCTCACCTCCCATCTTGGCAGCCCTTCTGGGCCTGTGGGCTCCAGATTGGTGTTTGTCTCAGGCTTGCTAATTTCGGGGAATGTCAGGCTCCTAATCATGCAGATGTTCACAGGTCAGAGCGCTGAAAGTAGCCATAGCCTCTCTCTCCTCTGTGCCACCTACTGACGCCCATGTGACACAGCATCTAAATCTGTAATACCTCAGATCAGATTAACTAGAATCTGATCTCTTTGTTTCTAAATAATTCATTTAAAGCCCTCCCTGTCCCTCTCCAGCTCTCTTCCTTCTACCTTCCTTCCTTTACCTCCTCCTCCTTTCTTTTTTTCTTTCTTTCTTTCTTTTTTTTTTTTTTTTTTTTTTTTTTTGGTTTTTCGAGATAGGGCTACTCTGTTTAGCTTTGGCTACCCTGGACTCACTTTGTAGACCAGATTAGCCTCCAGTTTACAGAGACTTGCTGGTCTCTGCCTCCCTGAGTGCTGGGATTAAAGGCGTGTGCCGCCACACCCGGCTCTTCCTTTTTCAATGTTCTTTATTGTGTTTTTGGAGACTGGTCCCAAATCAATATTTCTGCCCCAGGCTCCCTAGTATCAATATTTCAGAGTTACTTCTGATCGTGGATTTTCTGACAGATTTCATCTACTCATTTAAATGATTTGTTTTTATTGAGGTAAACTTTATTTTTAATCAAGTTTTTTTTGACTACCCTGAGGACCAGAAATTTTGAAATCATGTCAACTTTTAGAGTTAAGTGAACTCAACTGAACTACTATTCTGCTACTTAATGCCTATCTCCAAATGTCTCAATATATGCTTATTCCCGTCTTTGCCTCTCAGAAAGGAGTATTATTATATTCTATAATAGGGTTTCAAAATTACCCAATCTCATACAACTCTTCACTAGGAAACGATGTGTTTATTCTCCCATATCAAAGTATTAGTAAATAATTGCTACATAAATGTTAATGCTAGCTAAAGACATATAACTAGTATTATATGTGTAATATATTTTAATATTTACAGTTTTAATACTGTATATTTAACCCAACTGCAGCTATTTATTGTATGCTGAAGTGTAGGAACCAGGCCCGACTGGGCTGCCTGCCTGTCTTGTTGTTTCATGTCCTGTTTCTAGCAACTTCCATGCTTGTGTTTATCTTGGTTAGCTAGTCATGTTTACTGCTCTGAGAACGCACCCTTTCCATCCTCAAGACTTTTCCTCCTGTGTGCAATCACCTCTTGAGGGATTTCACCTGGGAGGAGGATTCCTGTTTTGCTGCCTATAAGAAGGCTCTTTGGAACACTGAAGGGGAATGAGAATAATAAACCGCTGCCACCGCTGCTGCTGTAGCTGCTGCAGGCTTAGCACAAAGGACCCGCTGTGTTAGTGTGTGTGTGTGTGTGCGTGCATGTGCATGAGTTAAATCCCCAGTCTCTCACCCTCAATTCGGTACCGCGGTGGTGCGGGCGCCACACTGAAGCACCTATATCTCTATCAACAATTTATTATTATATGTACAATTATATTTCTTTAGAGCACTGTTTATTTCCTTTAGAATTTTTATCTAAGATTAGCCATCCAATAGATTTATACTCATATTTGTATATATTAATATTTTAGTGTTTTCAATGTGCAAATACAATTTTAGTTAAACCTTATAGCATTTTAGTTAAAGTTTCCCAGTTTTATTTTCCCTTAACTGAAATAGAAGGGTAACTTTATGAACATGGTTTACTGATAAAATGCACAATTTATGAAACAATTTGAAGACTATTATTAAAGAATCACTTTACATTAAGTAATGTCATTTGGTATAGCTTAGTTTCATTTGTATGTACAGTTTCGGTGGGAAGAGAGACAGAGAGAAAATATACACAACTTCTTTTTTCTGCTCAAGTCCTTTTGTTATTTGAAATATTTGTAATATATCTTCATGATTATTAATTTTAGTTAAAACTTAAAGTTTAGAGTGTTTTCCTAGATATTGCTGTTGTCTACTTTGTAACTTTTGTTAAATTACCAAAACTGATTTACTTTAGAGTTTCCACATATTCACTTACCATACATCTATTGAACACCTAATAGATGCTAATCATAGTGCAAGTCACTAGGGGTATAATGATAAATAAGGTATGGGCTTTGGCTTCAGATTCTTCACGAGCTAATGGGACCATTAGTGTTCAAAGTATTTTTACCCTTTCCTCTAACTGTCATGTGATTTCTAGAGTAGTTTCCAAGTTTAGAAATTTCGATACTATCTTTATCTTCACATACTTGGACAACTGGGCTAAAGCAAACAGTAGTGAACATGAAGTACAAAGTTGGAAATTTGTTTTCCAGCTTAGCTTCCTCACAATTGGCTAACTTTTTGTAAAACAATTAAACTCTGAGTAATTTTTCATCTTAAAGTTGATTCATTATTTATCCTCATAGACTGTATATAGGATTTAACTCAAAGAGTTACCATCTTAATTGCTTTTCTAGTGCTGTATTGGCACATCGTGACCCAGAGAACTTATAGACTAAAGTGTTTAATTTGGGACTCACAGTTCCGTTGGATTCGAGTCCATGACCGTCATGGCAGGGAGCATGGCAGCAGGCAGGCACTGGAGCAGTAGCTGAGAGATTACTGAATCCTCAAGCACCAGGCAGAGAGAGCTACCTGGGAATGATGCCTGCATTAAAAACCTCAAAGTCTGTCCCCACGGGTACAGCTACCCCAACAAGTCTACACCTCATCCTTCCCAAGCAGTTCTGCCAACAGGGGACCAAGAATTCAATTATATAAGTCTCTGTGTGTGTGTGGGTTCTCATTTCAAACCAAGTTTTAAAGTAATCTTCATGTAATGTATATGTTAAAAATCTGGAGAAGAAAAATCTCATTAAGTCACTTTTGCTGGCTGAATTATCCTTTTGATGACCATCAAGCTAATTACAAACGAGTCATACACTTCTTTAGACTATGTAATGTGTTAGACTACATGTTTGATCAGTGTTTCTCAAACTTAGCAGCACATTACAATCATGTGACTAACATTAAAAGCCAGTGAACAGGCTTTATTTCAGACTAATCTCAAAGGGATGGACTCAGTCATCAGTACTTTGTAAAATCCTCCAGATGATCACAATTAATTTGAGACTAAAAGTCTTGATTCATTATTTCATTATAACTTTATAGAAGGTATTTAAGTTAAGATGCCCATCTCTGTTTTGTATGGAGGAAATTTTCACTCAGTCAAGTGGGAGAATTTTCCTAATATCAAATGCACCAGCCAGGGGCTAGGATTCAAATCCAAGTCCTTCTTGTATCAGAGTCTCTGCTCTCCCTATGTTCACTAATGTGTTGTCAGTTCTCCTTTGCCTGTATTGTAAATGGAAAAACTAGGGTGGCAAGAATATGGTAGGACTAATCTCAAGTTTGGAGGAAATCTGTGTCTTTTTCGGAGCTGGGATGGAACCCAAGGCCTTGTGTATGTTAAGTACACTATATCACTCAGCTAAACCGTAAGCCTTGTGAGTTTTCTTTTCTTTTCTTTTCTTTTTTTCAAGACAGGGTTTCTCTGTGTAGCCTTGACTATCCTGGACTTGCTTTGTAGACCAGGCTGGCCTTGAACTCACAGGGATCTGCCTGCCTCTGCCTCCCAAGTGCTGGGATTACAGGCGTGTGCCACCACCTCCCAGCTGTGAGTTTTCTTTTTTAACATGGTATATTTTCTGCCCAGAGAGACAAATGTTATACTAACTGAAGTGCTAGGATATTTGGAAATTAAAATTCTCAGTCTTGTAACAAGGAGGACCTTCATTATTGACTGTGAATAAAACGGATGATGATTCTATGGAGACAAAAATGTGGTCAGAGTCGAGAGGAATGGCATGGATGTTTAATAACTGCCTTCTAAAAGGATATAAAAATGCTCAACTTTATGGTTTTCTGAAGCATATTTTTACATTTTATTTTTCAAAACTTTTTATGTACATCACATCTGTGTTTGCCTGCATGAATCTCTCTGTGTGAGAGTCAAATCCCCTGGAACTAGAGTTACAGACAATTGTGAGCTGCCACATGTGTACTGGGAATTGTACTGCTCTGGAAGAGCAGTCACGTTCTTAACCTCTGAGCCATCTCTCCAGCCTCATTTTTTCACTTTTTTTTTTTAAACTCTGAAGCTTACCTATTATTTTGTGTTCTGTTGAATATTGTAAATAAAAAGTCTAAGGTAAACTTTTAAAAATTCTATAAAACTTTTATTTTTTTATTTTTGACTTTTCAAGACAGGGTTTCTCTTGTAGTCCTGGATGTCTTGGACTAACTTTGTAGACCAGGCTGGCCTCAAACTCACAGAGATCCATGTGCCTCTGCCTTCTGAGTGCTGGGATTAAAGGCATGCACCACCACATCCAGCCTAAAGTTTAACAAGGTGACATTAATGTGTTACAGGTGTATTTGAATGTATTTCCATTTCTGAATATTACTCGTTGTGTTACTTATTTTATTTACTGTTCATTCAATTTATTTTACATTCTCTAAGTTTTGCTCTACCCATCTTTTCCAGTACAGTTTTGGGAGTTGTACTAGAATTCTTACTTATACGAGGCATAAACAAACTGTAATAGGAGCAGAAAAGGTGTTAATGAAAAACACTTTAAAAAGTGTTGAAAACAAAGAAGGAAGGAGGCAAGACAAAAGAAGGCTGGTGTTCTAAAACTCCGTAGACTTAGAAATTGCAGTCTAAGCTAAGACTGCACTACACTACAGCCGAACCTCACTCTCTCAGGGGCATGACTGTTAGCAGAAGCGTTAGGGGCAGAGACTGGAAATCCTAACAAGCCAAACTTGCCCATTCATCCTCAGTAGGTCAGTTACACAAACATAATGGAAAAAGCAGACAAAATGGATATCTTCAATGTGATCACATTTGTAAGAGGAATAAAGAAATCCAATGCTCTCCAAATCCATTTTGCGGGTCCCAAAGACACTGAAGATAAATAGAAAGCAACAGATATGTGTAGCTATGGGATCTTAGTCAAGGTATCGTCTCCCCATCATTATCTTCTTAGTTTTAGTCTCTCCTGAAGGGTGCTCTGGGAAGTTATTAAAAGTGTATGAAACACTTTTTCATTAGAAATGTCTCTCTCTGGCTGGCACCAAACTCCCCTCCTTTCTTCTTCCTCCTCCTTTTCCTCTTATTCTTCCTCTTCCTCGTCTTCCTCCTCCTTGTTCTTCAAAATGCAATTCCTGGGGAAATCCCAACGTCTTGGGTCCCTAGTTTCCATAGTCTGAGAGCTGGTGAGAGGAACATAAGCATCTTTCAAATTTAAACTTAATTCCTAATAGGACCGTTGAATCTCCACATTTCATTGCTACGGTTTATGTTTGCACAGTCAACAGACTCTGAATGCATCTACTTACGTGACTGTTGCTGCTGTCCTGGGAAGTTGACATCACTCCAATGTACAGATTGCTATATGTTCAAAAGACATGGATAGAGTTGCATATTTTGCAGGTCTAAGTCTTGTTCCTGTGTACTAGTGTCTGGAGGCCCAGGGAGGAAGTGATGTGAACATTATAGCTTCTAAAGAATTGACATGAAAAAGGGACAGGAAGTTTTAAGGTAGCAAATCAACAAACAGACACTTTATCCTTGAGAAACCTCATAGGTGCTCCTGGCACTTTCATTGATTTTTGTCTTTGCCAAAGGTCAGAGGTGCAAAAAATATTTAAGCCAAAACGTCTTTGGTTCTGCCGTGGCCAGAGGCAAGAGTGATACAAGGGAAGTCTCATTTCTCTTCCCCTGCCTGAGCATCTCTGCCTAGAATCTATATGTAGGGACATGACCAAAACTGAGAGGAAACACCTGGATGTCTTATGGTTGGACCACTGGGAGATGAACTTTTATTCTCCTCTCCAGGCCTCATGCCAGTTTTTGCTATAAGTTTTACACAGAACCCCTGGTTTCCAGAAGATGGGGCCATTTTCTGGGACTCATTACTGCTGTACAGGGAATCCACCCTCACTTTATTTCTAAAAGTTTTAATTATAAACTCAAATCAGTTTCCTAGGATCCTTCTGGCCTGGCATTTCACCAAAGCCAACTAAATTCCTTTTTAAAATGCATACTCCTCATTGTCTTTGAGTTTCATGCTACAAATTCATAAGATAACGTGGAGGCCACTGGCACAGTGTAAGTTTTGGGTAATCAAGAGCAGCCAGCTCTCTAAGTCCTGAATTAACACCCATCTGAAGGGAGAAAGATGCTTTTTGTTGAATCTTAAATATGTCATTTTTCTTTATTAGTATAAAGGGAGATCTGCTTCTTTCAAACACATGTAGTGAGGAATATGTTAAAGGGGGACATTAATAAACTAGTGGGTGGCCAAGAGTAATAGCAAAAAAGGCATCAAGAGAAAGAAAGAAAGACACACACACACACACACACACACACACACACAAAGGTGAGAGAGAGAGAGAGAGAGAGAGAGAGAGAGAGAGAGAGAGAGAGAGAGCAG
>OU015755.1:30564016-30608342 GCA_907169655.1 Acomys percivali | reverse complement strand
CTTTATATAAAGTTTAATCATATTATTTCAGGTCCCCAGAAGATACACTAGGGGGAGGAGTCACTGAGTATCTTTCTCCCTCTTCCCAGTGTGTCCACATTGAATACATCTTTTTAGTCTTTTCATTATTAAAAAAATGTTAAGGAAAAAGAAACATGAATACAGTCATTGTGGACATCATGTGAAATGCCTAGGATTTTAATATATATGACTAGAGAGTCATTAAACATCTATTCAGGAAATATGTACTGTTTAGGTAACACATTATGTAGGGAAATGTAGTTGGCATTACATATAAAATGTGCTGAAATCTGTGATTAAGGCTGACGTAGGCTATGGTATAATAAAGTAAATGAATGAATGAATGTATTATAGAAGAATAACTGGGTTTGAGAAGTTATTTAAAAACACAAAGCCCCAAGTGCCAAAGTGAAAAATTGATATCTTTGTCACATAAAATTAAAAAGAGTTTTAGTTTGTCCAAGTACATCAAAGAATGAAGACACAGATTTGGAAAACAGAAAACCAGTGAGAAACAATCAGTAAATAAATCTAACATAAGTCAATAAAACCTATTTATTAAACACCATAAATCTGTATTGGATTATATGAAATAAGACACATCAAATTGATGTAACTAGTTGAAAAACAGTTTGATATTACTGCTGCATTAATGAATGCTGGACATTAAAATTATGACCCTTTGATTCTATGTCTTAGTAAACAACCAAGAGAAATCTAGGACTTGTGTAGATGATTAACCAGAGGCATTTAAATTATCCACAGCAGTGCTACCCACTGGGAAAAAAATGAAAAGTGCAGTACAAGTGTGGAGTGTTCATATAGTCACATCAATTAGACTGACATATGGCCACAAGGAAGGAACTACAGTTATATCATGGTTGAATCCTAGCAGCATAATAAAATATTAGGTGAGAAAATGATTCCTAAAGAATCTGCGGTGTACAGTATTTTTATCAAAGTAAAAAACAAACTATTCTTTATTTTAAGTAGTTATATAAGAAGCATGTAAAAGTACATTTAGCAAAGTATTTGCAATCTTACTATATATAAAAACAACAGTGGGACAGTGATGAGTGAGAGGCTCATGAATAGGTACCATAAGATTTTGCTGTACATGATTCATATCTAGGTAGCATTTTGATTGGCTGTTTTCTTTCTTCAGTAACTTATCATGCTATTTATTAACCATTAGCTACCCAGGAAGCCCTGGGGCTCCATCTGTCTCAACCCCTCCACTGCTAGGAATATAGGCATGAGCCACCATGCCTGGGTTTTCAACTCGCTTTCTTTTGATAATGTTGTATAAGACTACACTCAGAGTCAAACAGCCACCATCTTGGGGGGGGCATTCAGCTGTGCTGGATTGCAAAAGACCATCCCAGCTGGCTCATTGACTGTTTTTACACCTCGTCAGAGGAGCCTGAAATTTCATGAAACCCTCACCTTAGCCTTTGGCCACTTTCTACCACCTGTTGTGTAGACCTTTTCTCTAACTGCATGCCTCCTCAGGGAGGGACTAGAGTAGATAGCCCCAGGAAGGCTAGGAAATGGAGACTCCATCTATGCGGCTAAGGGAAAGTCATTAGCCCTGCTGGGTAAAGACTTTCCAGAGAGGCCTATGTGGGGCAATTACCCATGCTCCAGTAAGTAACCCCTCATCTATGCTCTGTAAGTAAGCCTAATAAACTCATTATCAGCAGAATTGTAATGCGGTTTGTCATTAGGACCTTAGGAGGAGGGGTAGACATTGCTTGTGTCTCCCCTAGGGAAAGAATTTTAGCAGTACTTGGCGGAATTGGCAGGGTACTACACAACAGAGGAGGAGTTTAGGAAGAGCAATGGCACTGGCCCTTATGTGGGGAGTGAGATAAACAACCGAAGCAAAGGTCCATGAGGACAGGGTATTTGCAGAGATTTGGACATGGTGACCTGTTCCTCTAATGCTTTTCTGGAGGGAGTGGCATGTACATGGAGAGTGAGCTATGTAACGGGGATGATGCCACAGGGATCCTAGGATGGCAGTCTTCTTCTAAGTGGTATAGAGTGGCATGCCTGTGCTTTAAGGGTGCAGTCACACTAGGGTGTATGGTGATGCTTTGAGAACAGCCAAAGGTCTGGGACAGTCACTATGAGCCCTGGGAGTCGCACATCAGGGGCAGAGGGATCAACAAAAGATTGCTGAGGTGGCCTGGCCCTTGCTGTAAGTAGTAAGACATCTACCTTGGGTTACGGCGGCATCCTGGAGGGAGGCTGCATGAATATAAGAGAAGTTGTGGCCATAAAGGGATATGAGGGTGAGGGTGACATTTTCTATAGGTAAGCCTCCAACTTGGCTTAGCAGGTAGATTAGATAAAAGAGAAGGAGAAATGGAGGTGTTTGTTAGAATACACTTTTTTTATGACTAGGGTTCCAACCCCAAAACCTAGAACCCATGGAAGGTATCAGCTAGTGATGAAGAAGATAGTGACCTAGGAGCAAGAAAAGTCTAACCATTTATGCACAGAAAGGAAAAATCCATAAGTCAGCACGCAGATGGGGGTTTAGCAGTGGTCTGGCGGGAAAGACCCATGGTAGTCAAAGAATATTCAACAATGGAATTGCTTGAATTAGAGACAAGCTTTGAACAAACAACAAAATAATATCTGTGAGGTTGTGGGATACTGGGGGGCGAGGGGGAAGATGGGGTCAGTCAGTGCTTCCGAAAAAGAGAAACTGAGTGGTATAAACACACATCCTCCCTTGATAGACAAGTTGCATAACCTGAGGTGGTACAAGGGCAATCAGAGGAGCCGTTAGAAAATCCTTGCTTATCAAAGGTGGAGGTTCCCATGCGTGGCAGGGTCTGGAGGACGATAGAGGAGCTATAGGTCCTACAGAGAGAAGGAAGTATGAGGAAAGCAGTGCACGATGCCCAGGTCACAGGATCTTATAGGACAGTGTTCACCTGAAGCTTAAGGAGTAACTGGATTCAGCAAAGGCTCCAAGATCAGCATGGAGCTTCAGTGACTCCACGGAGACATTGGTGGGGCAGGATCTTCATGAAGTAAGAAAAGCTTTGACTGATCTAGTTGCTTAGAGGAAGATGTAAAGACTGTCTGTAGAAGCCGGGGGTGGTGTCGCATGCCTTTAATCCCAGCACTGGGGGAGGCAGAGGCAGGTGGATCGATGTAAGTTCGAGGCCAGCCTGGTCTACAAAGTGAGTCCAGGACAGCCAAGGCTAACACAGAGAAACCCTTTTCTTAAAAAAACAAAACAAAACAAAACAAAACAAAACAAAACAACAACAGAGTGTCTGTAGAGTAGAGTAATATTCTCAACCTATGGGTCGCGACCCCTTTGCGGAAAGGAATGACCCTTTCACAGGGGTCGCCTAAGACCATCAGAAAACACAGATAGTTATATTATGATTGATAACAATATCAAAATTACAATTATGAAGTAGTAATGAAAATAATTTGATGATTTAGCCTCACTATAACACGAAATCCACTGAAAGGTCACAGTGTTAGGAGGGTTGAGAACTACTGGTGTAGAGTGAGAGAGAAAAGTAGATGAGATGTGAGAAAAGAAAAATGGAAAAAGAAATCCATCTGGGGCATTCAAAGGCAAATATGGACAGGTTTTGTGATTAGCTGCTTAGGAAACAATTGACAGAAAGCTGAGTTCTGTGCTAAAGGACTTCTGGAAGGTTTAAAGTTCAAAGAGCAGTTCTCAGGAGGCAGGTGTGGTAAAACAGTACAGGCAGAATCATAACTGGTTTTGTTGTTGGCTCCTTCTGAGGAGGGGTAGACACTGCTGACTCCTCATTCTCCCAGAAGGAATTTCAGCAACAGATAAGGATTAGGCAATTCATACTTTTTGTAAAAAACCAGACCTCAGCACACCTCAAGATTGTTTTAAACAAGCAATCCTTTTTTTTTTTTTTTTAAAGATTTATTTATTATTTTGTATACAGTGCTCTGTCTGCATGTTCACCTGCATGCCAGAAGAGGGCATCAGATCATGTTATAGATGGCTGTGAGCCACCATGTGGTTGCCGCGAATTGAACTCAGGACCTTTGGAAGAGCGGTCAGTGCTCTTAACCTCTGAGCCATCTCTCCAGCCTCTTACACAAGCAATCTTGTCTGTTACTCTACATCCATTTTCTGGATCAGAGGCTGTATAAAAAATAAATTCACAAAGATTGCTGATTTCTGTCCTCTCAAACTTAGACATCCCACAGAAAACCATCCTACACTGCTTACTACCCACCTCTACTTGGATAGGACTTACCTCTTGATATTCTCTTGTCTAAATGGTTTCCTTTCTCACTAAGCTCCCAGAAGACAAAAGTTGATGTTTCACTCATTTTTGTATCTCCTTCATTTGACCCTGTATTTACATTTTATTTGTTTACAAGTGTATTTCTTTATATTCAATTATGAGACAAGTAGAAGAAAATACCCCACTATCTGGGTTTTATGAACGTTGGCAGTTATGTTTATCCCATGATCTTAAAGAGCTGCAAATTGTTTTTTGAAGCTGGTCGACATCTCTCCTTAGTGACAAACATGTTCTAGAACCCTCTACTGTTTTTACCATTTTGTCTGAAACGAGATTTGTTGTTTGTTTGTTTGTAACTGGAAAGGAACTCATTTTACAACAGGTCATAGTGAATCCTTAAGGTAGAGTTACACTTGAAAAATATTATTTATACTATTTTGAATTATGTGTGTTTGTATGGTCAGTGTGTAGGTATGTGTATGTAAGTGCAGATGCCCTCAAACACCAGAGGAGTCAGATGCCCTGGAGTTCGAGTTAGAGGTAGTTGTGAGTCACCAAGAGTGTGTTAGTTACTGAACTAGGATCCTTTGGAAGTTCACTATTTGCTCTTAACTACTGAGCAATCTTACCAACCCCATTGGGAGAAAATTATTACAAGAAGTTTATATTGATCTAACAACCACAGAGATACTTGTTGATTCTGCTGTTGATATTAATTTTGCTTCATTTTTCTGGAAATACCTTTTAGAATTTCTTTGTGGTATACTTCAACAAAATAAATTTTATTGGAAAATATATTCTTCACCCAAAAACTACCCAAAGATGTGAATTGCTCTAAGGCTTGTCTCTTTTTTTTTTTGTTCCAACAAATTATGAATAATGGTAGGATAAGGAGCCTATAAAATGTTAAGATTTCAGCCAGGCATTGCAGTACACACCTTTAATTCCAGTACTTCCAGAAGCAGATGGACCTCCATCGTTTGAGACCAGCCTGGCCTACATAGCAGGTTATAGGTTAGCCATCGGATACACTTTCTTCAAACAAACAAACAAACAAACAATAAAAAACCTAGACAATCTATAAAACTTAAAAAAAAAACCTTTGAACTTATTTTTCATTGTTCTTAGAAGATAAAGTTCTACTCTAATATTCCATAGGAAGAGAGTATAGGCATTGGAAAGGGAATAGGCTTTTTTAAACTTTAATTTAAAAAATTTTAACTTTTAATTGATTCTTTGTGAATTTTACATCATGTACCCCAAATAATACCACACATCTCCCCATTCCTTTGTACTTGCCCTCTGCCTTCGCAACCTACCCTCCAAAGGAAAAAAAAAAAAAAAAAAAAGATCTTGTTTTGGAAGCTGTAGCGTGTGACAGTGCGTCCCACAGTACGTCCTTTTGTCCGCACGTCTTTACTTGCAGATGCTCATTGCAATGACTTATTGATCTGGTTTGAGGCCTTTGGCTCCTGCTAGTCTATGAAAACTGAATTCTCACCGGGGCTTCTCTCACATATCCTGTTGTTGCCCTGTGTCATGGAGAGCCTGCAGCTTTGGATCTGTAAGGCCTGCCCATTCATACGCTTCAGTAGATTATAGATGGAGTAGATGTTGGGGTGGGCCAACTCAAAACCCTGGGTTTGAGCCTGTGTGGTAGCTGAGCTGGTAAGCCCTCCAGGTGTCTCCCACCTGCACTGCCAGGGCAAGCTCTCCAGTACTGCCTAGCTAGCTCAACCAATTCTGAAGTTGGCAATGGGCAGAGCCAGATCTCCCGATCTCATGTCCTCCTGTCTGGCTCACCCACACCCGCTCCAGCAGTGCCAGCTCTATTGTGCTGCCCAGTTGAGGTGCAGAGCCTGCTCTCTGGAGTGTTGCAGCCAGGGAAAGTATGGGCCAGCTCTCCTGCTTCTCGTATGGGAGGAGGTGTGGGGGTAGAAGGCATCTTTCCCTCACCCACGCCACTGCAGGGCACACAAATAGAGGGCCAGCTCTCCCAGGCTCATGCCCTCAAGGCTCGCTTAATTGCACCAGGGTCAGCTCTACAGTGCCACCCAGGTAAGGTGCAGGGCCCACTCTCCCATATGCTACAACTGGTGAGGGGCAGGGGCAGCTCTCCTGCTCTTATGATCCTGAGTCCAGCTCTCCTGCCTGCTGCTGGTTGCTAGGGGCAAGGGATGCAGGGGAAGCATCTTTAATGGAACAGGATTTGGCCAGGGATGAAGGGGGAAGCATCTTTAAGGGAATAGGATTTAATTTGAGACACAAAAGAATAAAAATCCTCCACAATCTATCAATTGAGTCGATGACTTAAATTGACGTAAGCCTTAGTCTTCTATCTGTAAAATGGATGTAATGGTAGCTTTGCTGAAAATACTGTTAAGGATAGAACATAGATGATATCTGAGCAGAGCATGAATTTAACAACTAATTACCTTTGTTATTAGACATAACAGGAACAGATGACCAATTACTTAAATTCCTGTATTTTATTTTTTGTTACCGCATGGGCTTAGGTTTAGATCTATAGCTGCCTCCTATTTCATAGAGAGCCTTTACAGAGATGAACAGTGAGATAGGGAAAATAACTTTTGTATTGACATGGTCACTTTCGGCTTATAACTGTTTTGATTATATTCAGTTTCTACAAATGGTTGCATGATCAGTTGAAAAAGAATGGTGTGGGCAAAATATCCCTCTTACTGCCTTGAACATTTATGCTCAGGCTACTGAATGAGAAAGCCTGCTAATT
This sequence comes from Acomys percivali, assembly GCA_907169655.1. Taxonomy (NCBI): domain Eukaryota; kingdom Metazoa; phylum Chordata; class Mammalia; order Rodentia; family Muridae; genus Acomys; species Acomys percivali. The sequence continues at coordinate 30,601,301 of OU015755.1, read as the reverse complement.
TATCCATAATTGAGCCCAGCAGAACCACGTACACAAAACAATCATGCCTGTTTATTTCTAATCTATATCTATCTATCTGTATCTTTGTTTATGAGTCTAGAGGTGAAATTTCTGGTCTGTGGTTACTGTAATCTAACAGTGATGGGAAATGGGCTGGATACTATGATGGGGATCTCTGGCCCCTCATGTGTTTGTCTCTTTATGTAGATCTAATTCTTTCAGCCTTAGGAATTTCCAACCCCAAACATTCCCTAACATATTGTTTCCTACCTAATATGTAGGTATTTTCTTCTACTAAAACCAACAACAAAAAACATTTTTTTTTTCTGATTCTGAATGAGATTTAGTTAAATGCCTGTTTAAGAATTGATGAGTAATTTAGCGGATTTAGGAGAACATTCTGTGTTATTATGTGCAAATACATAGCATGCCTGGTTCCCTATGTCATTAACCTGGCCGTCATTTCATGCATGACTCCCCATCTTATTAAACTAGCAGTATGGAATATTTGATTTACTAAACTGATATGAACAACTTACTGTGTTAATATAGGATATAATTTTAAGCTTCTTTGGAATAACTATCTTTGAAGGAGATTCTCAAAAATAATAACATTATTTTGGTAGCTCTGCTCAGTTTCTAAAAGCGTATTTTGGGAAACTTCTTGTAACCGGAGGAAATGTGCTGGATGATTCTGTTGAACCATATAATAATTAAAAATGAAGACCACTGTAGAGTAGAAATTTTTAGAATTCTGTTGCAAAAAATTCTTACAACACAGGTAGATAGATTTAATAGAAATATGTTCTTCTAGACAGGATATGCATAACAGTGTGTGGCTGCTTGACAGTCTTCCACCAGCTCCCCAGGTACCATGATGTTCTGCAAAGTCTTTATAGCTGATCCCCCAACACTCTCTTTTTCAGCTTTTGTTGCCATAGCAGCACTCATTGTCCATTGAATTTACAGTGGAAAAATGACGAGGAAGTTGATGCATGTTTGTGAAGTTGGTGCAGTGCCAAATGTAGCAGGGATTATGAATTCAGGATGCTGGAGTCTTCTTTTAGTGTCCATTTCAGCTGGCAGCTCATGTTGCTCACATAATCACAGACCACTCTGTCATAATTCAGACCAGCTGGATAAAATGAGACAAAAGGAAATTTGGCAGCAATGGAGGGGATGGTAATTTAAAAGGCTTTTTAATTATGTTTTCTGTGTTTTTCAATCAACAATAATTTAAAGCCTTTAGGTTTTCTTGTAATAGGATTTCTGTATTGTTTGTTGCCTTGGTTGTTAAGATATTAGCATGAAGTTTCCCACCAAAATTTCAAACACTAAACAAGAAAGCAAATCTAGAAACCCAAAAAGAATTGAAAGAAAGCATTTATAGTAATCACCACTTCTGTAAAACAATTTGCATTTAAATTACATAGGTAAATTGCCTTTACTCTTTTTTTTTTTTTTTTAAAGGTGTAGTTTTGGCTTGAGTAGTCAACATTTGCCAGGTATAACCCTCAGTAAATACTTCCAGATTTGTGATATTATGTTCATTCCCCTAAACTTGACTGTATATGAGAGTTCACAAGGCAGCAGAGAAAAAAAAACCCCACATCTTAATGTAGGAAGAAAACCAAATAAATAGTGCAGGGAACTTGGTGAGCTGTAACATGTGCAGGGTTCATGGAACCATGAACATAACATGTAAGAGAAACTGACTAGACCAAGAGGTGAGGTAGAGGGAGGGCTGTTAGTTAGAAATCGTTTTTAAGAGAGAGACCTACATTGTGTTTACTGGAAGCATTTCCATGATTTTTTTTTTCTGGGACAAACACATAGTTAAAATAATCTTTTAATAATAGGATAGTTTATGGTGAGATGGTTACAAATAGAGAAATTTGTAGCATTCTTCTGAACTTTTTTGTCTCAAATTTCCTCTAGCTCATTATCGACTAAAGCTACTACTGTGGGATTTTTTTTGGTTTTTCATAGTTTTTTTTTTTCCTTCTTTTTATCTCTTGTGTTGAGATTTGCTCATTGAAACATGGTTTATTGGTTGGACCTTCCCTCCCTCCTTCCTTCCTCCCTCCCTCCCTCCTTTCCCCCCTCTTTTGTTCAAGTCACATTTTTTTCCCTTTCAGCTGCGTGTTTTCAATTTGCAGAAGGGACAAGATCATAACTTAACTCTTCTGATTGTCAGCTACAGACTGATGCTTTCAGGAGCTTGATCAAGAAGCTTGGAACAGTTCCCACTGCTGTGTCCCATCCCGGCAGCTGGCAGAGCTCTGAAGAGTGCCGAGATGATGGAACGGCTTGAGTGTTCATGTCACATGTGTTGGTTATAGAGTTCCTTGTAGGGAGCAGCTTAAGAACTGGTGAGTCCCAAAGGGAGGGAGAGGTGTTGGCACGAGTTCTAGTCCCAGGGTGGATGGGGCAGCGGGAATGTGCTGGGGAGTAAGGATCTTACCTGTCTTTCCTTGCTACTTAGGTATAGTAGGTCCCTGGATTGGAGAGGTCTAGAATCTAGTGAATCAGACGGAGAGAGTGTTCAGGACTGCTAGAAAGCAGCTGCAGGGCGAATGGGAAAATGAAATGTTGGGGAGGAGATCTGTGCTAGGGAGTGTAGGTAACCTTGAGGTTAATAGTCCTGAGTTAAGAAATAAGCCCTTTCCTTCCCAGCTTGCCTTTAGTCATGGTGTTTTTTTTATCAAGCGATTGAAATTTGAACTAAGACAAGAGGTGAATAGTATTCTATTTAATATAAGTACCAGATTTTCAGTATCTGTTTGTCTGCTTATAAAGCCTTTGGGTGATTCCCATATCTTTGTGGTAGGGTATGGAGTTCTCCAGGCTTATGCATAGGGATGGAATAGCTGAGTCATGTGGTAGCTCTGTTTTTAATTTTTTGAGGAGGCTCAGAACTGATCTCCATAATGGCCTATTAACTTCCCCCCCCCACCAGCAGTGAATAATGGTCCCTCTTTCTCCATTTCCTCCCCAACATTTGTTGTCATGTTTTTTTTTTTTTTTTTATCGTAGCCATTTTTATTTTGGTAAGGCAGTGTCTCAAAGTAGTTATAATTTACATTTATCTGGTGGAAAGGGATTCTAAATGATTTTTAAAACAGTTATTAGCCAATTGAGTTTCTTCTTTGAGAGCTGTCCAATCCATTAACCCACTTGTTGATTTTATTTCCTTGATACTTAATTTTTTGCAATTATTTATGAATTTTTAGATATTAGTCCCCTGTATGAACTATATTTCTCCCAATATGTAGGCTGTTTGTTAGCCCTGCTGATAGTTTTTGTTGTTCGTTTTTGGTATGTAGAAACTTTTTCTTTCCATGTAGTTCCATCTCTTGATACACAGAGATAAGTCTTTTTTTCTGTTTGTTGTTCTATTCATCACATATATCAATATCTTCGAGAGAATCCCCTATAATTTCTTGTAGCTGTTTCAGCATTTCAGGTTTTAAATTAAAGTCTCTGGTCTATTTCAAAGTGATTCTTGTACAAGACAGATATGAATCTAATTTCGTTCTTTTGCAGGTTTTGTCAGCACTCTTTGTTGAATAGGCTTTTCTGTTTTCAAATGTAGGTTCTTGCCTTCTTTGTCAAAAATTGAGTGTAGCTTTTTTTTTTTTTTGGTTTTTTTGAGACAGGTTTCTTTGTTGTAGCCTTGGCTGTCCTGGACTTTATAGCCCGAGTGTGCTGAGATTAAAGGTGTGCACTACTACTGGCCGGCTAGTGTAGCTTTTAAATTTTATTTCTGGATCTTTTTTTTTTTTTTAAATTTTTTTCTTTTAAGATTTATTATTTTTTTATTTTATGTATATGAGTGCTCTGTCTGCATGTACACCTGCAGACCAGAAGAGGGCTCAGATCACACTACAGATGGTTGTGAGCCACCATGTGGTTGCTGGGAATTGAACTCAGGACCTCTGGAAAAGCAGGCAGTGCTCTTAACCGCTGAGCCATCTCTCCAGCCCTTATTTCTGGATCTTATATCCTATTCCTTTAGTCTATCTATTTTTTTTTCTGTTAGTACTAGGCTATCTTATCACTATATTATGTATTACAGTTTTTTTTTTTTTTTTCTGAGACAGGCTTTCTCTGTGTAGCCTTGACTGTCCTGGACTTGCTTTGTAGACCAGGCTGGTCTCGAACTCAAAGAGATCCACCTGTCTTTGCTTCCCTGGGTGCTGGGATTAGAGGCATGCGCTCAGCTGTAGTATAATTTGAGGTTGGGTATTGTAATGCCTACAGTAGCATTTTTACTCCTTAGACTTGCTTTGGCTGTTTATGGTCTTTCGTGGTTTTATAAGAATTTCTGGATTCTATTTTTAAATCTGTGCAGAGTTTAACATGCTTGGTCCACAGCTGTTTAATTTCAGACCTTGAAGTATTTCACTCTGTGCTCTTTGGACTTTTTCTGTTCCTGAGATAAGTTTGGGGAAGCTCTGATATTTCTGCCTTTGTCTGCGAGTTGACTTTTTGGTTGCACTGCTTTTAGAGTTACTCCCCTACTTTACATGTTGACGTCCTGACTATGCTGTTTCATGGAGAGTTTCTTTTCTGGTTGTGTATATTTTGAATGTTTTATACTTCTTGCATTTTTCTGGCTACATCTTTGTGCTAATTTGGGAAGTCTTTTTTTTTTTTTTCTGTAATTTCACTAACTGATTTGTTCATTCCATTTTCTTTTATCTCTGCTCTTACTTCTACACCATGGATTCACAAACTTGGCCTCTCGAATGTACCCTAAACTTTTTGAAGGTATCATTCACATTCTTTGCTTTTTTTCCTTTGTCTGTTTGTATGATTGCCTCAACTTTGTCCTCCATCCCTGAAATTTGTTTTCATGGTCTTATCTGTTAATGATGGTGTCAGTTGTGTTTTTTTTTTTTTTTTAAATTTTGTTTTATTGACTATATCAACAGGTCTCAACCTGTGGGCTGTGACTCTTTTGGGGGTAGAATGACCCTTTCACAGGGATCCAATATTGGGTATTGGATATTCACATATTGGATTTCCTTCATATCACACATTTATTATGACTCATAGTGGTAGCAAAATTACAGTTATGAAGTAGGAATGAAAATAACTTGGCTTCTTGTTGTAGTAAGGGTTTTTATTGCTGTGACAAAAAAAGCATGTCCAAAAGTAACTTGGGGGAGGATAGGCCATATTTCAGCTTAAAATTTTAATATCACAGTCTATCAGTGAAGAACACCACGGCAGAAACTCAAAGCAGGGATGAAACCTTGAGGCAAAAATTGCTGTGGAGGGTGTAAAAGAGGCTTCTGTCTCGCTTGCTCCTCATGGCTTGCTCAGCCTGCTTTCTTATACACCCCAGGACCATCTGCCCAAGTGTGACACCACCTACAATGGGCTGGGCATATATCATCAATCAAGAAAATGCCCTACAAGCTTGCCTACAGGCTTGTCTTATAGGGGAGCATTTTGTCAATTAAAATTTCTTCTTCCCACATGACCCTACCTTGGGTTAAGTTGTTGTAAAAACTAGGCAGGACACATCCAATTTACTGTTTCATTAGCTTTTGGGATTATCTTGTCAAGGGTTTGCACAGGTTTCCTTACCTCATGTATTCATTTGTTTGAATCCTCTCTGTGATAATTAATTATCAAAAGAAAGTACAACTCTATATTCTTTCTCAGACATTTCAGCTTGCTCTTTAGTTTTGGGTTCCCATATAGGGAGGTGGTCAGTTGGGGATGGATCTTAGATGATGGGTGTGCCATACTTGTATCTTTGATGTACTTTGTGCATCTGTTGGAGCATAGGCTTCTCCTTTAGATTTTGGCTCCTTTTCTTCCTAGTCTATTTGGGTGCTATGTTTTCTGTGATTCTTCCTAAAGGAGTATCTGCATAAAGGTCTGCTGTGCGGAATACTGATACTTAGTGCTGAGTGTCCAACGGAGTTTTGGAGCCGATTTTGGGTTAGTGATGTGCAAGCAGAAACTTGGATGGGTCTGCACACTTATCACCACTGACACCATATAGTCAGAATCATGGCTACCCCTTGGTATCTTAAGTATGTGGGGGCAGAACGTCAACCTTCAGACTTACTGATGTCTGTGTACTATTCTCAGTTATGGTTACATCCACATTATTGTTCAATAATATATTGTCATTCTCCATAAATGTTTATTTTTTATAAAAAGTTTTTCCTGCTACTAGTTTTTCCTTCTTACTAGTTGTAAGAAATCATTCCATCATTTCCATCTTCTTGTATCTCATTTCTGTCTTGTGTTTATAAGACTTGCTTTGTGTTAAATAATTTGGTCTATTTTAGAGAAATTTTTATTGGCTACTAATGGTTTTTTGTTGAATCTTTTTCCTTTCAGGATGTGCTGGTCACTAGTGACTATTTCGGGATTATTTTTCCTTCTTTTAATTCATTGCACATTTCTCCATTTGTTAGGAGTATTTTATTTATTTATTCTTTTTTTCATATACACTTATATTATTACACATATATATAATAACCTACCCACAGCAAGAAGAATCAAGAAAGAATCAGGAATTATATAAATGTTACATTCATAATGTTTTGGTTATTTGTATTTGGCAACCTTGAAGAGAACATCTTTCCTATCATGGTGAATCTAAAAATTCTGAATGTAAACTTTTTAATATCTCATATTTATCAACTTAAAATATCTATCTAAATCTAAAAACATCTTAACCCCAAAACACCTAAGCTTCATTGTAAAACTAAACTATCTGGTCTTCAACCCATCAGAGACTTCAGAAGGAATAAAATTATCTTGGTAGACAGGAAGTACAGGTAAGTAGCTTCCAAAATGAGAAAATAACAGGGACAGTTTGATGCCTAAACAGTCCAAAACTCTCTAAAACATTGGGGCATCATCTTCAGCCTTCTGGCCCAGTATATCTGACAGACATATTTGTGAGACAGGAACTATTGAAGAATTGCTTATCCTGTCTTGGCAGAGTTTGGCCAACGACTCTGCCTGCATCCAAGTTTGCCCATATTTAGGCAGAATTCTGTCTGTAGCTGAAATGAGGACATTTTGCCCAGTGGCTTGTTTGCCACATTTGAAGCCATCTCCATAAGCAGGTTCATTGATGCTTATCATTTTCTTTGAGTAGGCTGGGTGTTGCCAGGAATTAACTTGCCTTATTGCCAAAGAATCTTTAAACTAATAAAATCATCTTTAAATGCCATATTCTGTAGGTCTCTGAGGTTTTTGAAGACCTTATATAACTATTTTACCTTATCTACCTATAGGATCATATTTATTTGTTAAACTTAGGATGCATATTTTTGTAATAGAAATAGATTAGTAATTGACATAACCCTGATTTAGCCAACTAACAATTAACTTGTATTACTTAATTATACTAAGCAGCCTGCAATAGCACTTTCAATTTATTTGAAGTAAACCTGTATTATAGTTGGGTTGTAGGTCATAATACTTCATATTACAGTATATATATATTATATTATATATATTTATACAAACACACACATATAATATGTATGAATAATAATCTTAAATTTGAATTCTATACCAATATATCAAAATTAAACTTCTTTGCATCAATATACAAAATTCTATACCAGTGAATTAAAAATAACCTTGTGAGTAACAATTAAGGCATTAACTTGAGTAGATTCACTAATCTACTTTTCATCCTATCATTCCTATATATTTCTATATTCCCCCTTCTCTCTTTTCAACCCCTAATGTTAGGAGTATTTTTATTCTTTTAATGATGTAATGTATGTAGCTATGTAACCATAAATAGTTTCTGTTATGCTAGCACAATACATTTATGATATCATAAATAGCATATTTTAATGTAACTTATTCTCCCTTACTTTTCTTCTGTGTTTATTGCAACTAAAGCCTTTGTATGTACCACCTTTAAAATATTTTTATACTTTGCATGGAGCGCGTGTGTGATGGGTAGGTGGCATGTCAGTGGAGACAGCATCTGTGAAGTCAGTGTTTAGTGTTGAGTCTCACAGTGTCTCACTGAGACTGAAACTCACCAGTTGGCTAAGAGCCTTCACCACTGAGATTATAGGTACATTTTCCTCCACGTCTGAGTTCTTTCTATTTTGACATTTGTGCTAGGGAGTTGAACTCAAGTCCAAATGCTAGTGAAACAAGCTTTTTACCCATTGAGCCATATTCCTAGCACTGAAGTTTTAGTCTTTGTAAGATTTTTGTTATATTTCATGTAATATCCCACAATACAAATATGCCATTGTATGTTTGCTTCCTATTTAATCACAATGTTATACGCACACACAAAAATATATACAACTATAGAACTGGTCCTACAAAAGAACATTCAATGTCATTGTACATTTGCAAATTATTTTTAGAGCCCTCATGTTTTAAATAGTCATACAATTAGTTCCCTGAATCTACATCAGTACTTAGAATGTCAGACTTGAACTTCTTTTTTTTGACTCTGATGTTTATAGTTCACCATTTTTGAGGATCATTTTTGAAACTGCTGGCATTTCAAGATTCTCTTGATGAGTGTACTATTCATATTATTTAGCCACTTTAATCTGCATTTCTAATTATTTTTCTTACTGACTTATTAAAAATTCTAAAGATAGCTAGCTAGAAATGGATTTTAACTTGACGTCTTCTGTTTATGTTGTCAATAGTCAGTATGTAGCATTTCTCCTTTAAAATTCATATTTTAGCACTGGGCATTCAGACCTCTGTGGGAACAGAGGGTAACAGGCAACCAAGCTACTGTTTTTTTTGTCTTTTTTTGATAAAACACTTAATAATATTTTAGACAGTCTCTTTGTGCAGCCCTCACTGTCTTGGAATTTGCTGTGTAGACCAAGGTGGCTTTGGATTCACAGAGATCTGCCTGTCTTTGCCTCTTGAGTGTTGGAATTAATGTCAAATACCACCACACTCAGTATTTCTGGTGTCTTTAGGATCAGAGAGGTCTAAAAATTCGGGCCTCCAGTTCCCACAGTACCAAGCCATCAGCCCTCTGACTTCTAGGGGGATGTAGAGCATCCTGTGACCAGGACTCCAGCACACTGGCCCCAGAGGTCACTGCAAGGCCTAAATGTCTGCTGCAACATGCCCAGAGTCCTCTGAAAAGACTGCTGTTTTTCTTCTGGTGGTCTCTAAAGTCAGCATGTGTGTGGAGTTTTGACTTCTGAGGTTCCAGGGCTCACTGTAGAATACAGTCTACATTGAATTTTTCTCAGAGGTTACTTCAGACCTTCAGCTCTAACCACAGATTTTAGACAGATCTCAATAGGTCTGATGTTTCATATCCTGCACCAGAAGGTTCATGAAATTCAACATGACCAAGGTTTTGACTCCATCTATTTGCTTTGGTGCTCAGCGTACAGCCTAACATTTCATCCTATTGACAAGATGTCAAGACAGAATCTTTTTAACCACTCCATTTGACAATCAGTACCAAGTTTTGCCAGTCCACATAGCTGAATTTTATGCAGATATCCCTCTAGGAAGAGTGAAGGATAACAATATCCCAAATAGGCTTAGAAGAAGTCAAAATTGAAAGATAACCCCATTCCCAACAGATCTGAAAAACACAACAAAGAAACACACACACACACACACACACACACACACACACACACACACTCACATACCATAAAAAGTAAAGCAAATTCTTAAAATAAAAATATTAAGAAGTTTCTAAGACTTCAATCATTAGGATATACCAAAATTGAACCTATTTCCTCCAGAGATATGTGTATTGTCTGTATTGCTTTTTAATTAATTTTTCCCTAGCATTTGAGAGATCCAATAGCAGCTCTTACATAGGATGCTTTTAGCTTCTCCTTTCTATAAGACAAACGATATTATTAAATGACACACTGTTCAGTACTTAAGTTATCAGATATCTGGTAGACAAAAATAGCAAGAAGAGTGTTTCCCCCCACCCCAACAGCTATGACAGCATTTATGACTAACAAAAGAAAAGCCAGGTTTTCACTATGACTGTTCTTTTGTCTTTAGTGAAATACACAGTGCCATCTGTCTCTATTTTTGTGCCCATGGTTACATGCTGTCCTCCTGTCCAGAATAGGTAATTTGTGGATCATAGCTGTGTTTCTGTGGAGTTTATCATTCATTTAGCAATTAGCCTTTTTTTTTTCCTTTGTGATCTGACCTCAGGATAAAAAACTGTTTTCAAATATGCATCATTAAAAGTCTCTACTCTGGCTGTGTTGTAGGATGATGCAGCTTCCAATACCCGAAGGCATTGGTTTTGTTCCCTCAATTCATCTCAGCTCTATGTTTCTAGCACCATGCATAGCTATTGCTAAGGTAAGCCACTAATGACTTGCTGACCTCAAGGTTCTTGGGATCAATTTCAAATTCTCATAATTGGACCAATGATTGTGATGAAAGCCAGTCCCATCTCATGAACAGAGAGGGCTCCTGCCAATGCCAGAGTCATGGATGCTACTCTGGACCACAGACCCATGAGGACTGCAAAATCCTGACTGACATCTTGTGTTCAGAAGCACCCAAGTAATATCACCTGATACTGATTAAAACTGAGAATATATCTTTTTTAGAAATAGCATTTTTTTGTACCTGTGTAATTTAATAATGTGTTAGAGATTTTTCTTAGAACAAAAAAGACATGTAGTCATTAGGAAGATGAAAGAATATTGATGTATTTTGTCTAGAAAGCCGGCTATGGTGGTACACATCTACCACCTCAGCACTTGGGAAATGAAGGCAGAAACATTTTAAGCATTATGAGTTAACTTCACCTTCATTGCCTAACAGTCGTGAGGCTAGCTTGGGCTACTGGAAACCTTGCCTCAACAATAACAACAACAATAAAATGTTATCTAAACAATTAAAGAGAAACAGCTGTCAGGTTGTCTGTAGATCAGAGTAGAACACTTGAATACATAGACAGCGAGTGAACAATCAATTGTGATAACTCATTACCTTTGGACCAGCCATGAAACTCATTTATTTATTTATTTATTTATTTATTTATTTATTTATTTATTATGTATATAGTGCTCTGCTTGCATGTACTCCTGCAAGCCAGAAGAGGGCGCCATATCACATTACAGATGGTTATGAGCCACCAAGTGGTTGCTGGGAATTGAACTCAGGACCTTTGGAAGAGCAGGCGGCACTCTTCACCACTGAGCCATCTCTCCAGCCCCAGCCATGAAACTCTTAATACAAATATAACTTACATAAGAATTTTGTACTTGGGTCTTCAAACGATAATTAGTTAATATGCACTTATTTATGACTTAGACTCTCATTTGCAAAAACCAAGTCACACATGGGCTGCACACATTTTTGATAATGTAGCCACACATTCTTATAGTTCTTCTTGTATATTGCTTCACGTGGCTGTTAGGCAGTCTGGAATAAATCTTTCATGAGCTTTGAGTTTAACTGGAAACTCATGACATGTTACTGTCAATGAAATTTCATACCTGTTCCTTCTCTATGTATTGAAGGCTTATCTCCTGACTGGTTGTGCTGTTTCAGGATGCTATGGCAGTCTTAGGAGGTAGGACTGGCAGAGGAAGGTCACTATGGATGGCTTATGAAAATTATAGCCTTGACTCTGATTCTAGTTATTGTTTGCGTTCTTGTCTGCTATGATGTGAGGTGTTTTCATTGCTTTCTTCCACTGCCACCAAATTGCCATATTTCTGCTATCACCATCACTGAGACCCTCTGAAGCAATCATTCAAATAACTCTTGCATCTTTAAATTTGTTCCAGTGAACTACTCTAGTTACAATGTAAAGTAACTAATACCCTCTGCCTACCTATCTGTCTGACTGTCTGCACTTGTGTATATATAAGGACATATATGAATTGAAAATTTATATGTTATCACATGTAATAGAAAATACGGAATAAAATATGCAATCGAGGGCAGTATATACCTTGGATATGGGGGTTCAAATATGTCTCTGTAAAAGATATGTTGAAATTCTAACATCAATACTTGTGAATATGCCCTCACTTAGCAATTAGGTCTTCACAGATGTAGTGAAGCTAGAATGAACTAATTAACCTCTATAACTAGAAAATAATTGTAACAGAGGGGTGAGATCATGACAGTGTATGAGCAGATATGCAGAGACAGTCATTCTGAGGCTGTAAGCAAAGTCATGATATCCTTGTCTATCAAATACCAGTAAGAGTCAATGAAGAAGTGTTTTCTTTTCTTTTTTTTAATGTGGAATGCTAACTTTATTTTTTTATTGTTATAATTTATTCAGGTTACATCCCAATTGTTATCCCCTCACTTGTATCTTCCCATTCCCACCACCCTTCCCCCTTTGGCCCTATTCCCCTCCCCTAGACCTCTGATGGAAGTGACCTCCTCCTCCACCATATGACCACAGCCTATCAGGTCTCCTCTGGATAGCCTGCTTCCCCTTCCTCTGTGTGCCCCCCCATCCTCTCCACCAAGGAGAAGTGATCAAACTGGGGACACCAGAGTTCATGTCGGGGCAGTCCCTGTTCTCCCCACAATCATGGAGAATGAACTGTCTGTTGGCTAGATCTGAACAGGGGGCCTAGGTTTACTGCATGTATTGTCCTTGGTTGGTGCAACAGTTTGTGCAGGGCCCTCTGGGTCCAGATCTGCCAGTGTTCATGGTCTCCTTGTAGGGCTTAATAGTCCCTGAAAGAATAGGATCCTGCAGACACCTTGACTCCTAGCTTCCATTCTTTGAGATGACAATTTATGTTTCTTTAAAGGACCATGTGAACCTATTAATACAAAACCCCTAGAAAACTAACAAGTGTAGCTCTCAAATATCTAAAAAAGAATACTCATGGATCCACTTGCCACGAAGCCTGACAACTTGAATTTGATCCTCAGAGTCCAGAGGGTGGAAGGAGAGAAATTACTCACATGAATTATCCCTGACCTTACTGTATGCACTGTGACATGCATGACTACGCACATATAATAAATAGTAAACAAACAAACAAACAAACAAATGTAATTAGAGCTTAAATCTAAAAATACATAGCATTATGTGGTTTGTCATAGTTTTTTCTATACATCCATTTCTATAGGATGGGGAGTTAACTGATAGTGAAATGATTAAACTCAGGAAACAAGGAACACACACACACACACACACACACACACACACACATTAATGGACTGCAGTTGTTATTTTTACTGTCTTTCAGAGTTTTACATAACAAATAGGCATTGGTAAGTGTTTAATTTATTTTAACCTAAAAATACATTGTAAGACAAAATATACTTTAATTTCCATACATAGACTGCCCGCCCCCTCAGCAAATCAACCTTTGTTGCACTTCATCTCATGGGTAGATGCAGCAAGAATGTCTATGCCATCTGAAACCTCTTGATTGGGGACTTTGCAGCTTCCAGAATTGTAAGAAATAAACCTCTATTTATGAATTACTCACTCTGTGGTATTCTGTTGTAATGATGCATCACCTAAGAAAACCATGAAGCACTAAAGTAGGTTTTCCTGTTAAAAAACAACAACAACAAAGGATTCCACAAAATTGCACATTGTTACTGGTAAATTTCAAAGATACCTTCATGCACAGGAGTGTGCATTTCTCTGGAGAGAATGAGGCGATATTAATTTGGGGAGTGATCATTTGAAAGGATGTGGATGACATATGGCTGCAGATTTATGCTGGATACATAACAGTTTACAGCTTTTAAAATGCTTTCGCGTTTTATTGTATTGAGTTCTTAAAATAATTCTGTACAGCCATAAATGTGGTAATTCTCATTTTATTATGTGGGAATTGAGGTCTCCAAAGATCACATGACTTAGAAAGGTCTTCTAAGTAGGAGGTAGCAGGACTTCCTCACATATAGGTCTTCTAGTTTTGACTACAGGGCTTTAAACTTTTACATGCTTGGATGCCCTGTTTTATTACAGAGAGCCTAAATTGAAACCACAGTATTGTAGACTCATTAAAAACATCGTTGGTAGACTTAGCCATTACATTTGGGAAAAACTGGAGCGTTGTTTTACTTTAGAGTTCAGGAGAAGAAATAATGCTCACAGGGATATGTAGTAGATATTGTACAGGATAGTAGAAACTTTACGTAGGAAGAAAAAATTAAATTAAAAATTTTTTTTCACTTAAATTTTACACTAACCAATGTACTTTCCTTTCTTTCTCTGGGTCATCCAGTCCCAAACAGCCAATTCTGAAGGATAAAGGAAACATCCCTCCTCCAAAAACACAAAACGCTGGTTTCACAGACAAAACTCAGGAGTTCCCCCCTGCCCCCATCTATGATTTCAGTAAAACTCAACTTAGTGCTGAGAACTTGCCTCTCTTGTCTTTTTATTCTTTAAATAAAGAATAAAATATAAAATAAATAAATAATATAATATATAAAATAAAAAATAAAACAAAGAGAAAAAGACCCCAATACTGTTATCAAGACAACCTCACCATGACTGCATCATTTCCACCCCATCAAGCAACCTCCTGATCCCTACCTGTCTCTTTTGCAGATTGGTGGCTTATTGGTGTTGAGCACTCAACTGTCACTATTCATAAGATCTTGTGCTACCACAAGTCTCTATCAAAGTTGACTGGAGAGAGAGAGAGAGAGAGAGAGAGAGAGAGAGAGAGAGAGAGAGAGAGAGAGAGAGAGAGAGAGAGGGAGAGAGTCTTCCCTCTTTAAGCCTATTAGTTGTCTGGTGCCTGGAGCCACTGGCCATACACCTGGAGAGATGGTTCCAGAGCCAGATTAATTGAAGCCTAAATAGGGAAGCCTGGTCCTTCCTCTGGTGCCGGAGCTTGCTTAGGCTGAGCACCTAAGCTGGGAATACTGGGATTCCTTAGCTGGAATTAAATTCCCCTTGCCCCTGTAGTAGATTTTTACAGATCTCGTTGTCCTTGGAAGACTCAGACATGTAGTTTGACTGCAAACCTCTTAGAAAATGACAATATTAAAAAAGTCACCGCTGGGCAGAGGCAGGTGGATTGCTGTGAGTTCTAGGCCAGCCTGGTCTGCAAAGTGGGTTCAGTATAGCCAAGGCTACACAGAGAAACCCTGTCTCAAAAAAAGCAACCCCCTTTTTTTGGGGGGAACATCAAGAGATGAGGTCAGAGAAATGGCTTATTCAAATCTAGATTGGCATGTTTTTTAAAATAATTTATTTATTTTTATTTTACATGCATTGGTGCTTTCACTGCATATATGTATGTGTGAGTTACAAACAGTTGTGAGCTGCCATATGTGTGCTGGGAATTGAACCCAGGTCCTTTGGAAGAACAGTGCTCTTAACCGCTGAGCCATCCCTCCAGCCCCTGACATGAGGTTTGATTGACAGATCAACTGTAACTGCTATCAGCTGTTCATTGCACCAGACTCCTGTATAAAGAGACGAATGCCTGGAGGTGCTAGAAGAGAAGTAATTTAAAGTTGAGGTACAACCAGACATGAGCATCTAAGTGGCAATCTGCGAAATCAACATAATTCCACTGGCTCCACCAGTACCACAATCTCCCCTAAAACCTGTGAGTTTGATAACAGATTATCTGGCAACTTCATTTAATGTGGGAATATGCATGGGGAGGGTGCAGAATGGCACATTGCAACTGTAAGAAGCAATCTTCCAGACAGTACGTGTTTACAGTTGGAACACACTTAGAATTGACCTAAGCATTTAAGAGGGTAGGCCTGGTTTTCTCAAATGCAGGTAAGTACTTCTTCAGTGTTGACTTGAGTCAAGGTCATGATGTCCTATATCCTGGTCACTATTTTTCTTAACAAGAAGAAAATTATTACTGAGAAATAGCTGTCTATATAACATCTCATATGCATTTAAGTCTAATGTCTGGGGAGTGTGGCCCCTTGAGCTGTGAAACCTAACCAATGATTATACATTTTGATTAAAATTTCCTGTTGATTACTTAGAAATATGCGGGAGAAAAAAATAAGCTGTTTTTTCATTGTTTAGGTGAATTGAATACCTGGTCCTCAGAGATAAGTTGGGCTACAGGGGAGCCCCTGGTTCCTCTATCTTCCTTTTACTGGTTATTCCATTTACGTGAAAATAAGTCAAAGGTAGTTTTACTTGAACCATGACTTTACTAGGAAGAATGAAGAAAACTGTTCCTTTGTGCTGAGGATTGTCCAGGTGCTGTGTATCCAAATGCTGAATTCTGGGTCCCAAGATCGAGTTGCACTCTAGATGAGTGCCTTTTTACATACCCTCGTCTTTGTTGTGATACTTTGCTCTCCGACGATCTCTGGTTAATAAAGAGGCTGGGCAGCCTGTTACTGGACAGAAGAGAAGCAGGCAGGGCTTTGGATCCCGGCCGGCCTTGGGGATTGAAGGAGAGACCAGGGGGCCAGGGAAAGAGGAGAGAGAAGGAGAAGAAGATGGGGAGAAAGAATGTGGCCTGATGGAGCAGATGCAGCCAGACAGGAGGACGTATTGAAAAGTAACTTGGGAAGTACAACTGGGAGGTAGCCAGACTAGCTAAGAAAATTAGTGTAAATTGTACCTGCTCAATTATTGTGCTTAAGCCTGTTTAAATAACTCAATTTGTCTCTGACTCAATTATTGGGGAGCTAGCCGGGAATTAGGAAAGTACTCTAGAAAGAATAAATATTCAACAACACCGCTGTGTTGACCCTTGTTTTTGTAAACTGGACTCTGATTAGAGTTCCTGTGGATGAAAATCTATGGTCTCCCTGAATGAGAGGACAGGTGGCTCATTAGGGTCCTAAGACATTTTGAGACATGTCCCAGATTTTACTGGGACCAAGTTAGTCTTGGAGTGTATGGAGCAAAATATTGACTCTTTTAATTGTTCTGTCCACATGAAATAGACCTTCAAATAAGCTTATTGAAAATTAAGAAGGCAAGTTACACCAGTCTGCTACTTTTAACTACTGTGTAAGATTTAGAGAAAGCTTGGACAGAAATCAAATGCTTTAAAACAAACTTTAACTAGCACATTTTTTTTGTTCTTTTAATTTAGTACTTGTGTTACCAAGAGCAGACTAATAACTTTTTTTTGAGTGTTTTTATTTTATTTTATTTTTTTTATTAATTTATTCTTGTTACATCTCAATGGTTATCCCATCCCTTGTTTTTTTTATTTTTATTATTTATTAATTTATTCTTGTTACATCTCTATGGTTATCCCATCCCTTGTATCCTCCCATTCTCCCCTCCCTCCCATTTTCCCCTTATTCCCCTCCCCTATGACTGTTCCTCAGAGGGATTACCTCCCCTTGTATATGCTTATAGGGTATCAAGTCTCTTCTAGGTGACCTGTTGTCCTTCCTCTGAGTGCCACTAGGTCTCCCCCGCCAGGGGACATAGTCAAATGTGAGGCACCAGAGTACTTGAGAAAGTCATATCCCACTCTCCACTCAGATGTGGAGACTGTCCTGTCCATGGGCTAGATCTGGGTATGGGTTTAAATTTTACCGCCTGTATTGTCCTTGGCTAGGGCCTTAGTTTGAGCGGGACCCCTTGACCCAAATCTGCCTATCATAATGTTCTACTTGTAGGTTTCTAGGACCCACTAGATCCTTCTACATTGCTATTCTCACATGGTTCTCTCATCTAGAGTCCCAATAGGATGTCCTCTCTGTCCCAGTTTCCTGGTAAGGGAAGGCTTTCGTGGGACATGCCCATTGGGCTAGTATGCAGATATAAGTGAGTATATACCATTTGAGTCTTTCTGCTTCTGGGTTAACTCACTCATTATGATCATCTCTAGCTCAATCCATTTGTCCACAAATTTCGGGAATTCCTTGTTTTTAATAGCTGAGTAGTATTCCATAGTGTATATGTACCACAGTTTCTTTATCCATTCTTCTACTGAGGGACATTTAGGCTGTTCTCAACAGAAGAATATCAAATGGCTGAGAAACACTTAAAGAAATGCTCAACCTCCTTAGTCATCAGGGAAATGCAAATCAAAACAACTCTGAGATTCCATCTTACACCCATCAGAATGGCTAAGATAAAAAACTCAAGCGACACCACATGCTGGAGAGGATGTGGGGAGAGAGGAACACTCCTTCATTGCTGGTGGGAATGCAAACTAGTACAACCACTTTGGAAATCTATCTGGTGCTATCTCAGAAAACTGGGAATAGGGCTTCCTCAAGACCCAGCTATTCCACTCCTTGGAATATACCCAGAAGATGCTCCAGCACACAACAAGAAAATTTGCTCAACCATGTTCATATCCCATCCCTTGTATCTTCCCATTCTTCCCTCCCTCCCATTGAGCAGACTAATAACTTAAGGTAACTTCATTAAGTTAAATGGAGACTTGATATTTATGAATTGACATTCTGGCCTTAGAAATTTTACCACCACAACTTATTCAGACCTTGGTAACTTGTTTAGGCTTTTTATCTTTCTTTTCTATTTTGTGAGAAACAACCACCATCTTAATCATGATACAAAATCCTTTACTAAAGATATATCTATTCTTATGTATTTTTTACATTTTTTTACTTAGTTTTACTTTCCTTTTAATACAAGATACAGTAATAATAACAACAAATTGCTATCTTATTTAAAGAGAGCTGAATTCAAACGTTATACATGCTATAATGTAATAGATTACCATTACCTGTGTACATATTGTTAAACTATATGCTTTCTAAGTTCCCAGGCAAATCTTATAAAAAATACAAGACAGTCAAAACTCTTTGTGTTGTTACTTTTTTGTTGCTTAGAAAGGCCAGAGAATGATCAGCCATACCTGTTATTTTGGTTTTGAGTGTGTGCAAGTGCTAGAATAGAAGAAACAGGCATGGAAAGAAACATCAGTACCAAATCTTTGTTTTAACATCCTGCATAAATACACCAGGAAAGCCCTGTTAAAACTATTGTATTGGAATTGCTGGTTGAGAACTGTCTTGGGCAGAGAGTCCTTTCTATCCTTCCCATGGTTGAGCTGTTTTTACTTTATGTTCTGAGATGATGAATAACATCTTCTATTGCAAGTACTCTACCCCTTACCTGTACTTATGGGCACAAAGTCTTCACTCACAAGGTGTTTTGTTGTCTTTTCTTCCTGTCACAGAGTCAGAGAATGAGCATAACTCAGGACAAGATGCTTTGGAGGACACTTTGGAACAAACATGCTTGAATCTAAAGTGGGAAGGCAAAATTCTTGCTTCTAGAGCCAGCTTCTCAGTGAGCTTACACAGCACAGGAGAATTTGCTAATATAACATATGTACAAATACATAGGCTGCTCTTCTAAACGCTGGACAGGAGACTTGTTATTGAGTCCAGTATTGAGAGGCTGGTCAACTTATAACCTACATAGATAAGTCCAGATAAACTTGTCAACCACTGGGTCATGCGTTGGCAACCAGGATGGACAAAATTCAGATTTTTCTTCTGCAAAAAGTATTATCAGAGATAGAAACCTTGATTTTGAAGGGTCATCCTCTGATATTGCTAAACTTTATAAAGTCATGAGATAGTGGCAGCCAGCACCTATGATTGAAAAGGATTAAGTGATCAGAAGTAAAAAGAAAAAGAAAAAGAAAAACAAAGATTTCAAGGAGTGAAAGGCCCCCTGCCTGTGGTTGGCTCACTACTAGGATGGCCAAATTTCCTGTTTCCTGGAACTTTTCTGTCACTGACTCTCTATGAGTTCAGCAAAGGGTCGTCCCTTGTTCCTCACACTGGGGACCAGATGTGCAATGGTGCATTAAACAAAACTTCCTCTTAGGTTGTTAAAGGCAAGAGTAAGCCTATTCTGAACTAACCGCGTCTTCTGTGTGTCTCTCTAACAAAAGCAATACTTATTTATGGAACAGCATGTAAAACATTGTATGAAAAAAGAACAAGGAATCCTTGAATTATTTTAAACAGTTTTCCAGGTAAGAAGTGACTTTACTGACCCCTACTGACCCAGAATAGCACACACAACTGAAAGCTGATGTTCCCTACACACATATAGCCTCCAGCATTTACAGTGAATAATTCATTATTTTTAAGGTTGTTTTCAACCTGTTGCTTTCAGACAATGATTTATTTAATTACCACAGCACACACACATCATAAAAGAGACAGGGAATATAGTGTCAGATTAAAGCAATACATTCAATTTAGCTTGTAGAAGTGGGATTACATGAGGAGTACAAGGCAAAAGTAAGGTTGGTTACGTTGTTTTCTTAAATTTAAACAGGATGAGTACACAGGAAAAAAAGACTGGCCACACAGTTTTAAATAGTCTCAAGCCATATTATTAACTCAATTTCAAGGATGCACAAAAGTTTAGTGTCTGAAAGCAAGAAGTATTTAAATAAAATACTGCCATACCTTGCTAATGGTCCATTTCATTTTAAATCAGTGTGATGTGAAAACTGGGAAGGAAAATACACCACCTTTATTGCTAACCAGAAAAGATTATGATTACAAATGTAAAAGCTTGGCATTCAATCTCATCCAGGGTAGAATTCATGAAGTAGCTACCAGTAGGATATTTCAGTAAGAACTGTCTGAAAGAATTCTTTTGTCCCCGGGCCCACCTACCTACCCCGTTCCCACATTATAGTTACAATGAGAGCTATCTAGGAAGACTCTTCCTTGCCATTTTTTCAAAGAGAAGAGAAACAGAAGACACCAGCCTGGGATTCAGTCACCTTGTCCTATTCCAGGATACTTGGGAAGGCTTTGAAGTCCACAGTTGCGCTCATCAAACGTCTTCATGGTTTGGCTTGGCAAGTACTGACCTCAGGTAAATGCTAGAGTGAGTCATGAAAACGATGCCATCATGGTAAGGTCATCTGGGGGTAAGAATAGATTCTTTTTCTTGCCTTATTTAAAAACTAAAAATACAGGTAAAGCAAAGTCTTGTTGAGTAGGTCTTATGCCCAATTAGATAGAGATTGGTTACAGCCAAGTGTTCATGCCACTACTGTACCTCGAGGATTATGGTGCCATGCTGGTTGTTTTTGTGGTTTAGAGTCATCATAGATGGAAATCACTGCTGATTGCTTCTTTTCTTTGGAAGCTTGCATGACACCTTTTGGTATCATGAAAACTACTCCTTAAGTAGAAGGCTATGGTCAGATAGTGGAGGAGGAGGACCCTACTGGTCAGAGGTCATGGGGAAGGGAATAGAATGGAAAAGGGAGGGAGGGTGGGAAAAGGAAGATAAGAACAAGGTGATTACAATCAGGTTTTAATGTGAATAAATTATAATAATAATAAGATTAAAAAAAAAGACAAATATATAAAAAAAGGTAGAGGTCAGTTCCTGCTCAGAGATCTCTGGGCGATACATCTGAAGTACCAGGATCTCACGTAGCACAGGCTGGCCTGAAACTTTATATGTAGCAAAATCTTGAAACTATCTCAGAGATAAATCCATTTTCATATCAATTTTACCCTGTCTACAAGATGTGCAGGGATAAAGATGGAACAGAGATTGAGGGAATGTCTAACCAATGACTGGCCAACATGAGACCCACCCCACTGGAGAGAGCTAATCCCTGACACTATTAATGATATTCTGCTAGGCTTTCAGACAGGAGCCTAGCATAACTGTCCTCTGAGAGACTTCATCCAGCATTGCATCAAAACAGATGCTGAGATCACAACCAAACATTATGCAGACCTCGGGAGTCTTGTTTGGAATTGTCGGGGGAAGGAGAGGAGAAGGTGAGGAAGGGGGTAGAGGATGGGAGGGTAATACCAGGAGGAGAGGAAGGAAGGGACCATGAGCAGGATGTAAAGTGAATAAATAAAAAAGGAAAGAAAGAAAGAAATAGAGAAAATAATAGTATAGTCCTTGAAACCTTAATTTTTTAATTCTTTCAAGACATTTTTGGTCTTTTTTAAAATTAATTTTTTTATACAGCATGTTTTCATCATGTTTCACATTCACCAACTCTTTTGACCCTTACACTCCCCCCCCCCCCCCCCCCCACTTCATGATTCCCTAAAACAACAACAACAACAATAACAACAACAACAACAACAACAACAACACCATCACAGGGAATTGAGAGATGGCTCACTGATAAGAGCACAAGCTGTTCGTCCAGAGAACCTTGATTTGATTCCCACCTACAGTTTCATTCCTAGGTGATCCAATGCCCGTATGCACAGACACATATGTAGGCAAAACACATACATACATAAAATAAAAAGAATGACAGTGAAATGAAATTCAGCACAAACAAAAAACAATAAGACCAAAAACAAACAAACAAAACAAAACCCCAAAACAAACAAACAAACAAAAACCAGAATAAATTGGAACAAAACCAATAAAAAACAAAAACATGGAGTTAATTTTGTGTTGGTCAACTACTCCTGAGAATGGGGTGTGCCCTGGAGTGTGGTTGATATAACCAGTGGTACTCCAGTGGAGAAAACATATTTACCCTTGTCATCAGATAGAGACTGCAAATAGCTTCTTGGTTAGGAGTAGGGTCCCATGTAGAGAGCAAACAACAGCCTTGGCAGTAGTCTGTGATACTTGAGAGGATCTATGGGATCCCTTTGGCTAATGGCTCAACAAGTTGTAACCCATTCCCAACACCGGAGGTTTTACTTGACAACATAAGATGCCTAGCTGGGGCACTGTGTCCCCCATTATATACTGTCTCCATTTGAATTCCTCTCATATATGTACACATTTTACAAAGCTTCTACAGTGGCAGGCCTTCTCTAGCCTCTTCTAAGGTCTTTAGTGCTAGTTGCCTCTTCCCGTAGATGGTCCTTTTCTATGTCCTCACACGTGGAGGTGAGAAGACATCTCGCTGGAGTTTGTCTTATCTTCTACCATGTGGGTTTAAGGGGTCAAATTCAGGTCACCAGGGTTGGCTAAAAATGCCCTTACCTACTAAGCCATGTCTAGGCTTCATTTTATATTTGAGCAAAGTATTCCTGGAACTGTATTATTATTATAATTATTATTTTTTAAAATGGATAGTTTTGAGACTTTCATACATGAATATAATATTTACTTCATCTACATCTTTCCCTTCCACCTTCTGTTCCTCTTATGCTCTTTATTCTGTCTCAAATTCATGATCAATTCTTTAATTGTTATTGCTGTGACTGTAGCTTTAAACTGTTAATATAAAAATTATATGTATGAGTGCTTTGCTTGCAAACATGTCTGTGTACCACTTTTTTCCCTGATACCGACAGAGGCCAGAGAAGGCATCTTATCTTTTGGAAGTGCATTTACAGACAGTTGGGAGCTACCATTTAGGTTCTAGGACTCAAATCCTGGTCCCCTGGAAGAGCAGCTAATGCTCTGAGCTGCTGACCATGTCTAGCACTCCTAACTTAAGTCTTTAAATTTCTATGTGGCCATCTATAACTATTTCACAAGTGTTTCAGAATGCTTCTCAGCTTTTTATTGCTAAAATGTTGTTTGATTTATTCTTGAATAAGACTTTTTCTCCAGTTTTCTAATCATAGAGTATAAAGAAATGACCCAATCTTTAAGTTCTTATAAACAAAGTCAGCCATACTTATCAGCTAAACCATTTAGTTTCAAGCATCAGACTCTACTCTGATCAATTTAAATGAAAAAGAAAAAGCTTATTAGGTGATGCTAAGTATTTCAGAGAATCTTCAAATAGGTTGGAAAGACAGCACATTGAGAAGTTTTTTTTCCAGGGAACAGTGCTCATGCCCACAACCCAAAGAAGCAGCCAACTTGTCACCACAGAAAAGCAAGCCCAGAAACAGTGTATTTCTGAGATTAAAGCTGTTAAACCATAAATGCATTTTCTGCTTTAGGATTTCAACTTGGCTAAACATTTTGGTATTAATAATACCAATGAAACCAAAGCTCTCTGTAGCACAGACGTTGTATCAATATTCAGAAGAGTCTTGTATGGGTTTGCTTGATTGAACTGACTGAGGTTACATTTCCAAGCAATAGATAGAGAAAAAAATAGAAAATGTGGGTTCTGTTTCCAATTCATGTGGGAGGTACTTATTGTGAGAATTCCACATATACAGAAAACTAATTTATAAAAAGATGCTATAGAATAAAATGTGACATTACAATATCCACTAATCATCTTTTTAAATAAAATAAACACATGACAATCATAAAGTAGCCAAAATATTTTTGGTTGTGAGCCTAGTCTTTAATGGCCGAGCCTGAATGAGGTGGCTGCATTCAAGCTGTACATTGATTAAATAAATAAATTAATTAAAAAGAAAGAATAAACTAAAATATAAATTTTCAAACGAGTTGTCACATGACTAAGAAGTTCTCACTACCCTATAAAATGTGATTTGCTTATTAAGGAAAATTATGTTTATACTTTAACTTTTTCAGTATACATATATATTCATGTTTATTGTAAAATATCAATAATGGTGCTGACAATAAGGATGCTAACACTTTCATATTAGGTGGGTTTACTAGAAAAAAAATCTACATGTAACATTGCAACAGACAAATCACGATCACGTGGTGAGTAGCCACGATGTTTATTAGAAACAGTAATAATGTCATATGGATACAGGCCATATGAGTAAATTCAGACTCAGTCTTTAGCTTTATACTTACAGGTAAGGCATTTGAAACCCTACTTAGTATTCACTTTGAGTTCATATTTCATAAACAAATACAAGTAGAAAAGCTATCTGATAAGCTTGAATGTCTATGTTATCATTATCTTAGAAACTGGAAGATAAAGAATGATCACTTTTGGGGAGTTGTGTGACTCGAATGAGGCAAAATCCTCTCAACCACGGGCAAGTGATGCCATGGTGATCATTTCCGGTAATAACTTGGAGGCAGGAATGGAAGGACTTGTACATAGGAACAATTATGACTAAAACTGCATAAGATACGCCATCATCCTGATGGATGCCTTTTGTGTAGCTAATGGCAGCAACTTTGTGAGTGAAGGAACAGCACAAAGCGACGAGGAGGGAAGCGCGCAAGTACTTATGCTTCTAAAAGCGTCACTTAATAAATTATAAGAAGACTAAAAGGAAGTCAAGCGACTGCGTAGGGAGGCTTGCGTTTATTCCCCAGATAGCCCTAAAAAGACTGGAAGGCAAGGAGGCTGCATATAGATGACGAATGAAATATTTACAAAACAAACCCCACAGGCAATAATAATTGAATATTTTATGGTTTGACTTATTCAACTTTTATGATTTAATTTTGTTCTTTATTGAGTTTAATTATCTTATCCCTAGGGTCACATGCCTTGAAAACTTTGGAAAAAAAAGTTATTTTGATTACCAGGCAGGATTTCCCAGCTCCCCTTAAACTGAGATAAGTATTTTCTTGAAATTTTTTCCAGAGGATTTCTGTTCAGCATTTTAAAGATGTCAATTCCATTAAAAAAAAAAAGGCGTTAATGCTTTAGTAAAGACAGTGCCCTTTAAAATAAATATTTAAAAAATGATTGTACCACGTGGATACTTTTTCTTATCAAGTATGCCTAAGACCTTCAATATCAAAATATGGGAAGCACAATTATTGTTTTGAGCATTTTGTAATTTACAACAAGACCACTGTAAACATCATTCTAAATAGAGTGAAACAACTCAAAGCACTTCCATTAAAGTCTGGAATTATACAAGGATGGTCATTCCATACATTTCTGTTCAACACAGTGCTTGACGTCTTGCTAAGGCAACAAACCTGGTGAAGATCAAGATGATACAATGAGAAAAAGAAGCCAAACTATCCTTATTTGTAGATGATATGATTTTAGACATAAAAGACCCTAAAGATTTCACCAGCAAACTTCTACAGCTGATAAATACCTTCAGCAAAGTAGCAGGATACAAATCAACACACAAAATTAGTAGCCTCATATATACAAATGATAAACATACTGAGAGAGGAAATAAGAGAAACCATACCATTCACAGTAGTTTCAAAAGAAATATTTTGTAATACATCTAAATAAGGATGCAAAAGACTTGCATAACAAAAAGTTTAAGATGCTGAAGAAAGAAGTTGAGGAAGATACCAGAAAAATGAAAAGATCTCCTATGTTCATGGATTTGCATAAATAAGATTGTTAAAAATGCCCATTATATGAGAAATCCTCATCAAAATTTCAACCTGTTTCTTCAATTGTTAAACTTTATATGGAAATAAAAAAAACTTAGAATTAGTAAAATAATCTTGCACATTAGAACTCCTCATGCACACGCCTTCTTTTCCTGATTCTAAGTTATGCTATAGAGCTATAGTGATAAAAATGTACAGTGCTGGCATAAAAATAGATGCTGATCAATAGAATGGAATGGGAACCAAGACATAATTCCACTAACCTACAGACAGCTGACTGTCTCTTTTTGAGTTTAGCAATGCAGTTCATATGAATTACAATTTATTTTAAGAGTTGGGTGGCTTCTTTCTAAATTATTTTTTAAGAGCATCTCTTTTTTTTTTTAAACTATACATGCTTCTTTTTAGTTAGTTGTTTATGTACTTTATATCCTGATCACAGCTTCCCCTCCCTTTCATCTCCTCTGGCCCCATTCTATTTCCTCTTCCCTTCTCCTCAGAAAAGGAGAGGCCTCCCTTGGATATCAATCAATCTTGGCATATCAAGTTGCAGGTAAACTAGGTGCATCTTCTCCCATTGTGCCAGGACAAGGCATCCCAGTTAGGCAGGACATATAGTCAGAGATAGTCCCACATGAAGATACAGATTTACAACTGTTACATAGGTGAAGAGGGCCTAGGTCCACCCCATGCATACTCTCTGGTTAGCAGTTCGGTCTCTATGAGACCCTTTGGGCCCAGGTAAGTTGATTCTGTAATTTCCTGATGGTGTCTTTGACGCCTCTGGCTCCTTCAATCCTTCCTTGCAGAGTATTGACAATGCTATTGGTTACCGTCCAGAATAAGAATAAGATGTTTAAGATCCTATTGCTGAAGACACCAGATCCTTTAGCAATAGAACATGGAAAAAAATCAAACTGGTACCAAAGAATCATTCTCACTGGCCCATTTTCATAGTAACGAAGGGGCTATACAAGCTTCCAGAACAGAAACGTATTCATCAGTCTCACCTCTGAAAGCTACTTTCACACTGGTGCAACAGTGGCTCGAATGGTGCAGGAGTTATGAACCATTCTTTGCTCCATGAGATGGAACCTATACTGGACATTGTCAGCAAGGCCAAGAACCTGTAACTAGACAGGCATGGGCACTAGTGGGGGTGCGGGGTGGGGCATGGCGGGGCAGGGTGGAGGGAGAGGCAAAACCCAGCATGGGTGAGTGGTGAAAGGAGAGACTCTGGTAGTAATTGATGCATATGTATATGGAGAGGCCAGGAAGAAGTTACCTTCAGGGGGTAACTCCTTAGGAGCCAGACACCTTGTTTTTTTTTTTTAAAAACAGAGTCTCTCAGTAAGACTTGGGTCTGCATGGGGCAGCGTGTTTGACTTTATTTTTACATGGGTGCTAGAGAGTGAGCTCAGTTCTTCTTGCTTGCATATCGCAAGCATGCTATTGGCTGAACTGTCCTACAGTCTTATTCTGTCTTTAGTCACTAATAAGTATATTATATTAGGACACAATAGTTCTTCACAGCTGTCTGCTTATTATTATTTTATTTGGATAAAATGTTTCCCAGTGGATCCTTATCTTTACTCATGCTCCATCCATGAATATCTTTTAATTAAAAAGAAAAAGAAGAAACTAGGTCTGACGTGAAGCCTCTGTGGGTAAAACGCTCACAGTGCAAGCTTGAGGATAAACATCCAGAGCTCCAAAACCTGTGAAAAAACAAAAAAACAAAACAAAAAAAAAAACCAAAAAACCAGGCAGACATGGTGGGCACCTGTCATCCTACCCCTTTGGAGGCATTGTCAGCAGATACATGGAGAAAATAAGGCAGCCACACTAGCCAGAAGATGATCCCTGGGCTGCACAAACAACAATGCCTCAAAAGAGGATGTCAGCTTCAGGCCTTCAAGACACAAGTATGCCCCACCCCCACTCCATACTCTTATACATGGGAGAACACATGTGCATATATACATGAAAACAGGCTGGAAGTATATTAGCTAATCTAGTTAGTACTGGGACAAAGGCAGTTCCAGGAAAGGAGGTGTTTTAAATCATTGATGCTGTTATAAAACGTATCACACGAGATTTCTCTATTATATTCATGCACACACATGTACATAAATACAGGAAGTGCTTGGATGAGACACATGGACTTTACACAAACATTTCTATTTCATGTTTTGGCCCTCCTGACACATTTGTTTCTGTAACTTACTTACTGAACTCTGAAAACAAACTACTGCAAATAAAACATCACGGAAGTCTCAAGTCTTGCTTCTCTTTTTCTTGTAAGCCAGCCAGCCTCTCTCTGTAGAGCCAGTTCTATGGCCTTGTACTGTAACTCTGTTGAAAAATTGCACTGGCCTGCCAAATATCTTAATGACTTTTCTCTCAGCGGTTGGTAATGGTGAAATGTTATTCTAGTAACCATAATGTCTCTCATAAAACAATTGCATACAATATGTACTGTACTTCTATTTTAGTGAGCTCTTCTGCCAGAATCGCAGTCCTAGCAACCACTTAGCACCTCACAGCAAACTGCTTACCAGTCCTTCAAGTGTAATATTGCAGGAAGAGTGAAGAAATGTGTGATTAAAACATTCGCCGTAAGTGGACCGTTTAGTGCAACCTGACATTGTAGAATAAACCAGCCTTCACGTATGTAGGTGCTCATCATATAAATGACAATTCTATGTGGTCATTTAATTTTATGATCTCAATTCTTGCATATATATTGCTCACATAAATATAGTGTTCTCCTGCAGGGAGGTCTGCTGGGTGTTATAAAATCAGGGAGACCTCAATAGGTTCAGAGGGACATCTTTTATAATTATTGCTATAAAATTTCTTGACAATGCATTTTGTTGTCCAATGGCAAAAAGAAAACGATTTTCCAAAAGAATAGGTTTCGACAATGAGAATAACAGAATCTGGGAACTTGTTTTTGCATCCAGCCACACAGAAGCTACTTTCTTTATTCTTACCTATTGGGGGGCCTTGTTTGTCTTTAGAGTGAGTTTTTAAAATGAGTCTTAAGTTAGAGGCCAGCCAGGTTGGAACTGTTTTCTAGTTTCATGAGTCAATGTGGGCTATCTACACAGAGGTCCTAATTTCTTGTTATTTACAATTAAAATCTATTTGCAGGAAATTAAAAAAAAATTAGTTCTTTTGTACAATGTGTTTTGATAATATTCACCTTTGGAAACACTTTCCAGATCCACCCTCATTTCCCATATTCCCAAGTTAGTCCTTAAGAAAAGATCAGACCAAAAAAAAAAAAAAGAAAGAAAATAAGAAAGAAAGAAGAGATCAGACCAATTTTCTTTCCTCAAGTAATCTTGGATAGTGAAATTCCACTGGATATGTTTGACGTACCAAGCTCTGCTCATAGAGAAAATTGACTTTCTTTCTCCCAGCCGCTAACAATTGTCTGTAGCTCCACAGCTAAGGGTGGGAATTTAGGTTCATCTCGCCTCTCCATGGGGGGATGAGGTATGGATTAGGCTTTCACAGGTCTTGCGTAGGTCATCATAACTGCCGTGAGTTCCTACGTGCTACCGCCCTTCTGTGTTCAGAAGACACCGTTTCCATGCAGTCCCGCGCCACCTTTGGCTCTTACTCTTCCCACCCACTCTTCCACAATAAAGGTAAATAAAATGGAGGGAGAAGGGTTCCATAATATCTGAATTAGAAATGGTCTGAAGAAAAAGCCTATTGATTTCGCAAAATGACTCCAGTAGCACTATTGTTTGAAGGATATTGTTATTTTTTTTCTAACTCTCCAGTTGCTTATTTGTAGATTTTTTACTACCATGTATCAAGATGTTTGGTGATCTCTTTGCTTTTGTGTTTTTGTCTAAGATAATAAATTATGACCAGTGTTGTTGCCTTGTGTGACAAATGCTTAGTGGAATACTAATGGACTTGGGCACTTGCTCCCTGTGTAACTACTATGATAAATATTTCCTAGTGTGGATATTTAAAAGTGAAGAAGTTTTGCTACTTACTGTGAAAAGGAAATGAATTGTTGAATGTAGTTTTTAAATATGAAAACAGAAGAAAGGGAAGTGAAGTACACGCTGCAACTT
This sequence comes from Acomys percivali, assembly GCA_907169655.1. Lineage (NCBI taxonomy): Eukaryota > Metazoa > Chordata > Mammalia > Rodentia > Muridae > Acomys > Acomys percivali. Next base: position 30,571,154 of record OU015755.1, on the reverse strand, counting down.
CACCATTGTGGAGAGAAAAACATTGCAGTATGGCACAGATGGAAAAAGAATGCCCTTGTCCTGTGTCACTACTGTGATGCCCTGAAGGAGTCATGTGCCCATTGCTTCTGTTGTGTTTGGCTGGTGCAGTGGTCAACAGACTTGGGATGGTGATGTAGTTCTCCCCCAGCCTCACATGTCAGTTCTGGGCATGACTCCACCTCCAATTTCAGAGATGGGCATACAGCATGATCTTAAACCACACAGGAAATTGCATTCTGTTCATCACTGTAATTGGTTTACAAAGGACACAACTGCAGTCCAAGTACCTCCCAGTATATTTCAGCAGTTTTGTAGGAACCAATGGAAAATAACAATGCCAACGCACAAGATTAATCTTGAAGTTGGTCTTGTAGGAATTATGAAGAGAGGTTCACCCTTTGTCCTGATTTCACCACTTAGTGAGGCTTGAGAGATGGAAAGTTTCACATATAGTGAAAAAATAAGATTGAAATATAGACATAAGATAACTTGCTTAGGGAAGGTTTATAAGCAATGAACAAATGACCCTTACATAAAAAAAAAAATACAACCCAATAAGGCCTGAACTGATTTAGATTCATCTAACAAAAATGAACACAGATTAACTAGGGAAAATGACCTTTTAAAAGAAGATTGTTGCAATAAAGAGATCCAGATAATGGGGTTCAGGGTGATTATTAGACTAAGAAGAAGGTTCCAATTACAACTTTGCATGCAAATATCTTAAGGATTAGCAGAAGAGTTTTTTTTTTCCTCTGTAGGTAGAAATGAACAAGACCTTAAATCACTGACTGTTGAGAAATCAGATGAATGACAGTGGGCCCATACATAAATATTTGACTAGAGAATTTTTTACCTTGAGGTCAGACACCTCCAGAGAGAGGGTTTGTATATGGACTGTAGTAATGATGGGACAAAAATCACAAACAACAAATGTTTGGGTAAGAGAATTTAGTAAACATTTTTGTTCAGATTTGGCAATGGGTACAAAGTGTTTAGGCTGTCACTTGTGAGTCATAGAATAAGAGTTTGTAGTCTGTGTGGCAATTGTCAAATGTAAGCAAGGGAGGCAACTGTGGGAAGTGATATAATTCCTCACAGAAAGTCATCTTTTGAGCTATAAAAAGAGTGGTGACACTTTTTCACTGTCGGTTTTGTAGGAGTATAGTCCTTGTGTAGATCAATTAGTCGAGTTTCAGAAAGAGGACCTAAGCTATACCATGGAGAAGAAGTTGATAGAAGATGAGAAGAAATGCAGCAGTTGCACAATAATTCAAGTATAATAACCCTAGACCAGTGAGAGACATTACTGATTCAAACATAACAGGCCTGAACAAGGACGACACAACCGTGACTCAAGTATTACCGCTCCAGGCTGGCTAGAGATAATAGTCTGTAAATTATACAGATAATAAAGGATTGAAAATATTTTCAGAATGTAGAAGAGATGAAAATTTAAAGAATCCAATAAAATGCAATAACAAACACTTGGAGGTCTTAGTGTTTAATTGGATCTGAGGACTGAGCATGCCACATTTTTGAAGTCAAAACTGTTAGGAATTTAATCCTGTTAACGACACATTTCCTATGAGTTCTTCAGTGGCCTATTTGGCTTCCATTATGCACAACATCCTTGAGTCATTGCTTCCCAAAGCCCTTTTCATCTTCCAGGGACTTCATTTTCCTCTACTGTGGTGCCTTTCCTTCCTGTCTTATACTCTTGTTTAGTCTGATTTCTTCATTTCATAAGCAGGAAATAGACTGCAATATCTCTTGTTGATCAATTTCTAGTGTTAAGACCAATTATTTTATAATTTATCTCTATACTGCAGAACAGGAGCCCAAAGGAACGTTAAGAGCAGGAGGAGAGGGAGAAAGACTGCAACCATTCTCTTCCAGACAGGACACAGCTTTTCCAAGTATAACCCACGGCAGCTGAGGTTGCTTGCACTGAGCATGCACAAGACAGGCCCTACCAAGCGTCAGACACAGATGGAGGGGACTCTTCTTCTCACTGATTAGCCATGTTATTATTGATGGATTGTTGGGCAGAGGACCTAGCTGTCTTCACTTGTGCACCCACGGATGAGCCTACCAGGCCTGACTGAATAGACCCCAAACCACAGTCACACATAATGGCCCTGGTTAAACTCACTGAGTTGGAAATGATTTAAAAAAAGAAAAAGACATAAATGTGGAGGGAAATTAGTAGGAAAGAGAGTTATCAGGGGTGGGAAGGAGCCAAGGAAGATGGGAATGGGTAACAGTAGTAAGAATTATATACAAATATGAACCTTTCCAATAGTAGACAAATAAGAGACACTCTATCCTGTAATTCCAGATCTTTATCAGACTTAAAATTTGTGATAAAAATTACAACTTATGTCATGCATCTAAATTATATAAATTCTTGTCTTATTTTTACTACCAAAAATATATTCAGGGGATTTAAGAGATTTGCTCAGTGGTTAAAAGTATTTCCTAGATCTTTTGTGCAGCCGTAGGGGGAGGAGGCACTGCTATGTTGTCACATCTGCAACGGATTGTTGTGCTTCGGTTTTCTTTCTTTCTTTTTTATTTTCTTTAATTAATTATTCATTTTACATCTTGGTTATATCCTCCTTCCTCCTCTCCTTCTGGTCCCACCCCTCCTCCCGTTTTCCCTATCCCCCTCCCTACTCCTCAGAGTATCTTGACCTCTCACACATAGATTAACCCTTACATTTTTACCTTTATAAGATAGTATACACTCTTTTATATCTCATTTCTTTCTCTTATTATTACATTAATGACATTCTTACTTATAATCTTTGTATAGTCACTATTGTATTGTATTCCATAGTTTAAATACATTGTAATTTACTTAACACCATTCAGGAACATTTGGTTTGGTTTTTAGTTTCAGTTATAAATATCCTTTTAAGTATGTCTTCTACTCTACTAATTTAATTTGAAGAGCAATGTTTCATGGAATTTCTTTATGTTCTAGATATGTGGGTTACTATTTTTGATTTTGCTGTTTTAGATATTATTATATGGTCTGGATACTTTTTTTTTTTTTTTTTTTTTTTTTTTAGTTTAGACCTTTTATTTCCTCATTATGTATCTGCTGTCTTTATAAGCATTAACTATTGTTTTACACCAGCTTTACATAGGTTTTATCTTTACCGTTTGTTTCCAAGAAGGGTCTGGCAAAACATTCAACTGAGAGTCTGTCTGAGAACTTGCTCAGTAAGACTGTGCTATTATAATCATGAGGACCTCAGTTTGAATGACAGGACCTATGCTAAAGGAAAAGAAAAAAAAAAAAAAGAAGGAGGAGGAGGAGGAGAAGAAGAAAAAGAAGGAGAAAAGCCAGGCACATGCTTGTAATCCCAGGACTGCAGTAACAGGAACAGGTGGGTCCCCAGGGCTCCCTAAGCAGCCAGCCTAGATAGTCAATGAGTTACAGGCCAGAGAAACCTTGCCTTAAAAACAAAAACAGAAGCTGATGAACTGCATCTAAGCACACGATACATCAGATGGGCCTCTGGCCTCCACATGTGTGTGCATACATGCATATGTACCTGCACACACAATCATATGTACACTCTCAAGAGTATGGGTGAAGGGTTACTGACAAGAGGCAGGGATAAGCCAAAAGCAGCTGGGTCACCAGAAAGTGCACCCTGACACTGATAATGCCTGCCAACCTGCAGCCCTGAAGCTCTCTATACAACATGTAGGCACTCAGTTACAGGAATCTCCTGGCCCCTCAATGCCAGGACCTAAAAGGGGCTTCAAGTTCCAGGAAGCCAGCAACTTGGGGACTGATGAAGAAAAGTCCCTGACCCAGACCCAGACACTCAGTGGTTTCAAAAAGAAGTAGTACATCCTGAAGTTTTAAAACCAGCTTATCTAAGGAAAACAACTGACTTCCCCATTCTGCCCCTAACACAATGCCCTTCCCTGTCCTTATCTACAAAATCCCCAGCTTGAATCATGCACCGCACACAGTTGAAATCTGGTCTTTGTGTTTCTGAGTCATCTGCCCTGATTAGAACATAGCCAGATCTGGGGGTGCCATCACTCTGGCATTAAGTAATGCCTGCTCCAATTGTCCAGGTCTTCCAAATTCCCATCTTTTCTTTCTTCCTACAAACTTAATTCACACATAGTCTTACAGCAACAGACTAAATCTATCTGTCTCCCTCCCTCCCTCCCTCCCCCCCTCCCTCCCTCCCTCCCCCCCCCCTCCCCCTTCTCTGTCTCTGTCTGTCTCTCTGTCTCTGTCTGTCTCTCTGTCTCTGTCTCTGTCTCTGTCTCTGTCTCTGTCTCTCTCGAGTTTGCTTTGTCAGAATCTCCACCTTCAGCAATATTTACTTCTCCTTTGACTGCTGGGTAGGGGCCCTCAAGAATCTTCTAAGTTTCTGTTCTTCTCAACTCTTGAATTTTTGTTTACTCCCTAAGGCAGAACCAGTTTAAAGGGAATGCTGCAATTTGGAGGAATATGACATACAACACACATAAACACACACACACACACACACACACACACACACACACACACACTCAAATGCACACACACAATTTGCCTGAGTCTATGCATTATTAAAAGACTTTTCTTGGAGCTGGAGAGATGATTCAGTGGTTACAAGTGTACAGTGCTCTTGAAGAATTCAGTTTCCAGAACCCACATTAAGCTGATTACAACTTCCCACAACTCCAGTTCCAGGGAATCCAACACCCTCTTTTGGCCCAGTAGGCACTGAGCTTTATGTCTATGAGCCCACACTCTTTCCCACACTCCTATACATAATTAAATAATAAAAATAAAATTTTGTTAAAAAACTTTCCTGTTAAAATAACTTGCATTATAAAATCATTATTGACATCCTCTTACTGGTTATTTTATTTGTTTAATCTCATTTATATATTTTTATTTTTATTACTTTTATTTCAAATAGATTACTTTCCCAAACAATATATCCTGATTATAATTTCCCCTCTTTCCACTCCTCCCAGTTCTTTTCCACCACCTCTGGATCCACTTCCTTTCTGTCTCTCATTAGAAAAGCATAGACCTCTATGGTATAAAAACAAAACACAACAAAATTAAATATGATAATATAGCTGGGTGCAGTGATGTACATCTGTAATCCCAGCACTGAGGGAGACAGAGGCAGGTGGATCTCTGTGAGTTCAAGGCCAGCCTGGTCTACAAAGCAAGTTCAGAACAGCCAAGGCTACACAGAGAAACCCTGTCTCGAAAACCCCTCCCCCCAAATAATATGAAGCAAAATCTAGCATATCAAAGTGGATATGGCAACTCTAGAGGAGGAAAAGAGTCCCAAGAGCAGGCACAAGAGTCAGAGGCCCTCTCATTTCCACAGCCCAGAATCCCATAAAAACACTAAGCCTATTATTCTTAGATTTGGTCTTTTCATAATGTCCCAGATTTCCTGGATGTTTTGTGTCAGGATTATTTAACGTTAACATTTTCTTTGACCGCTATATCCATTTCTTCTATCATATCTTCAATGACTGAGATTCTTTCTTCAATCTCTTGTAATCTGTTGGCGAGGGACGCCTCTATAGTTATGGTTTGAATTCCCTAATTTTTCTTTTCCAGAATTCCCTCAGTTTGTTTTTTCTTTATTAGTTCCAATTTTAGGTCCTGAACAAATAAAACTTGCACAGTTTTATTTATTTCCTTACCATGCTTGTTTGTGTTTTCCTGGACTTCTTTTCATGTCCTCTTTTAAACTTCTATCATTTTAAAAACATTATTTTGTATACAGTGCTCTGCCTGCATCAGATTATATTATAGATGGTTGTGAGCCACCATGTGGTTGCTGGGAATTGAACTCAGGACCCCTGGAAGAGCAGTCAGTGCTCTTAACCTCTGAGCCATCCCTCCAGCCCTAGAACTTCTTTCATCTTTATATGGTTGGTTTTAAGATCTTTTCTTGAGCTTTGGCTATGTTGGAATTTTCAGGACTTGCAGTGGTAGGACAGCTGGGCTTTTGTGGAGACACTGCCTTGGCTGTTGCTGACTGTCTTTTTTATACTAGGTGTTGTGATGATATTTTGTGCCCTGTGTAAAGACTGTCTTTGTCCTATTCAAAGGCTGATTTCTGTCTTGTAGAGATCTGACTACAGGTGAGCTTTGGTATTGTTACTCTCATGAGTGAATCACGTTCTGTAAACACTCCCTCCAACACCTTCTGGTTGGTTTAATGAAGAGGATAAGAAGCAGTGCCCACAGAGACAGGAACTCTGGGAAGGACTCTAAGTTGGGAAGATTCGTTAGCCAGACTCGTGGCAGAACATAAATTTAAATTAAGAGCTAGTTGGAGAACAAGCTGAAGATAAGGCCAAGCTTTCATCATTAATAAAAAGTCTCCATGCCATTAATCGAGAGCTGGTAAGCCAAAGAAAGTCCTGTTATAGCTGGTATCTTGGCATCTGGATTTGACACGTAAAGATCTAGATGCCGATTTCTAGATTGATCTTTGGCTGGTGGGTGTTTTGTTCCTTGGTTTCCGCTTCTCTGTATTTTCAGAGAGTGTGATGGCTGTGTGTTGCGTGTTTTCCTGGCCTGCTCAGGTGGTGTGTTCACCGGAATGCATGCAGGTGTTGGAGGCTGGAATAAGTTTGGGGAAGGGAGGTTGGGGTAGGAGGAGGTCTTTTGCTCCCTTGGGGGTGAGGTCAGAAAGGAAAGGGAGGCCACAGCAGATTTCCTGCTTCCAAGCTAGAGATGAAACTGGGGGAGATTGGATCTTAGGAACAGCAGAAGTGTGGGCTCATCTTCAGCTTACTTATTGTCCCAGGAGGAGTGGCTCTTGGGTTAGCAGATGGTGCCTGCTTGGCATGGGGTCTGGGGCACAGCAACAAGTGGAAGGAGGAAAGTTGGAAGAGGGAACGTCTATAGGATCCACAGATGAGGGCTGGAGGGGAGGGGAGGGGCCTGGAGGGGAAGCATGCCACTGGTCCACTGGTGTTCTGTGCAGAGCTAGGGATGAAACTGGGGGATTAGATTTGGGCAGGGATGAAGAGAGAGAAAGAGAGAGAGAGAGAGAGAGAGAGAGAGAGAGAGAGAGAGAGGAAGAAGAAGAAGAAGAAGAAGAAGAAGAGA
>OU015755.1:30550166-30563916 GCA_907169655.1 Acomys percivali | reverse complement strand
GGGGGGGGGGGGGGGGGGGGGAGGGAAGAGGAAGAGGAAGAGGAAGAGGAAGAGGAAGAGGAAGAGGAAGAGGAAGAGGAAGAGAAGGCCTATGAACAGCCTACCTGGTTTTCTGGCAGGTGTGGTCTGTAGTTTAGCAGGGGTACCTGCTCGAGTTGGGGGCTGGAATACAGTGACAAGTTGTGGTTGGAGGGAGGTTCAGAGGGAACGGTCTGTGGGACCCACAGGAGGTGTGGGCACAGAGGAAGGAAGACTGCAGCTGGCATTCTGTTGCAGAGTTAGGGATGAGGCTGGCCATTGGATTTGGAGGGGAGGAGGGATTGGCAAGGGCTTTCATTCAGTTAGTTTATGTGTACCTGTTCTGCTCAGCTGGTGTGTTCCCTTGAATGTCTTCTGCCCTTGGAGGCTGGGGTTTGTGAGATGAGTCAGGGGAAGGAGGATCTTCGTGCTCCGCTGGGGATGGAATCAGAGAGGAAAGGGAGGCCGCCAATAGGTTTCCTGCTACAGGGCTGGGGATCAGCTCGTGTATTTTATTAGCTCATTTCATTTCATGTCATTAAAATCTTGCCACATTAACATTACTTCAGGGCAAAGTGAAGCAAGCATCACATCAAGATAACAGAGGACGGGATTTTTCCCCCCTCTGACCGTCTGCAACAGTTTGAATAGTTCTCCTTCTGTTTATGTAGTCAAGACCTAAGCCTCAGTGTGACTGTTAATGATTGTTGGATTCATAAGGATTGCTTAACTTCTCATGAAAAGAGAAATGGCAGGAATGTGTCCACACGGGAAAATTATATAAGGCAGAAGATGGCTATTTGCAAACCAATGAGAGGCACCTAACACAGGGTCATGGTGAGAAGAACTACATATGAGTCTAGAGTACAGGGACTAATGTGGCACATGATGTAAAAGTCACTTTGTCATTGTTTTCTGCAGTGTTAGGAACGGGACCTTGCATTAGCTAGCCAAGTGTCCTACTGCTGTGCTACATTCTAGCCCAACTTTGTTATCTATAAGTGCTCGAGCCTCTAAAAGTATCCCTCATGTGCAGCACTCCCTCAGAAAGCCTAGGCATGGGAGAGAAAATAAAGGTAAGCTTTTGAACTAGACAGTAATAGTGTCAGAGTCTCACTATTTTATATCTAACATTTAGTTAACACTGAAAAATGATTTATTAACACATCTCAAAAACATTTCATCTGTAATTAATGTCAATAACTTCTGCCTCATCAACAATTTTCCAAATCATTAATTTCCCTGATTTGACAAAGGAATAAAATGCAAATCAGCTGTTTAACTAAAACATGCAGTTTCTTAAAGAACTCTCATATTATGAACACAGTTAATACTCTCCTTTTCTTAGATTGCTTTACTAAAGACTACATTAAAATGTAGATAACGCTTTTAGCAACTCTGAGTACTGGGAAGAAACTGGCATAATTCATTGTAGAATTTTTCAATTGATTTATTTATATTTAAGAACAAATTTATCAGAAATTATTGTTCCTTGTTTAAAAATTAAACTGTTCTGCTATATACTTTTATGTTGATTTTTTTCCTTCTCTTTATGGTGCTGAAGACTGACTGTAGGTTTCAAGTATGACAGGCAATTGCTCTACCACTGAGATGCACCCACAACCCTGTGGACTAGTTTAACGTGTGTGGACAGACTTGCTCTGATTCCATGAGAATGTTTTAAGGTTGCCTTCTGTCAGAAACAGACCTTGAGCCAAAATTTAAGTGAAAGTGATTTTTTTTTGAAGAACAATACAGAAAATATGGTTGGGGAGGGGTAGGAAAGTGTGTCAACAAAGGGAAATATGACAGTGCTCCTGGTTTTAGAGGGTTGGCCCATTGTTGTAGTGGTGGGGAGTGTGGTGACAGGCAGGCAGGCACAACACTGGAGAAGTAGCTGAGAACACCTCTCATACAGGTAGGCAATGAAGAGATGACTCTTTTTGAAAAATAATTCAATAATTTTTACTTTATATGCATTGGTGTTTTGCCTGCATGTATGTCTGTGTGAGGGTGTCAGGTCTTGAAGTTACAGACAGTTGTGAGCTGCCATATGGGAGCTGGGAATTGAACCCAGGTCTTTTGGAAGAAGGGTCAGTGCTCTCAACCGCTGAGCCATTTCTCCAGCCCTAAGAGATGACTGCTGTTTTCCATTTAATCCCTAGTATTTGCCTTTTAGTTGAAGAACGGAGGCCGTTAAGATTCAGAGTTTTTTTTATTGATTGATTAATTGGTTTGTTTGTTTGCTTAGGCTGTTGTCATTCTCTGTCCCTCATTTGCTCATTTCTTTTCCTAATACAATTTACTATTTCCTGTTGCCTCACAGATGTGTTTATTGTTTTGTACAGAATTATTTTCTAATTTTTTTTACAGTGTTGGGTTATGGATCATAAAATAGCAGTAAATATAAATCTCCAGAGAAATCATCAATACATGAAATATCTTCTATGTGGATTAAAGGAATGGATTACATTTTAACCCGATGTACCTTGAAGGAGACATAGAAACTACATACAAGCTACAGCAGCCTCCTTACCGGTCATTGTAGCTACGTTATTCTTGAGCCCACTGAATGGGCATTTGGGTGACCAGAGACCAAGCCAAAGAGCAAAGTTAGTTTGTCTTCTTGCTTTTAAGTGATTCCTTTGTTGATATTTCTGAAGACTTAGCACCCTCACCAGAGGTTGTTCTATTTCTCTATCTAAGATGCCTTGGCCTTCTTCATTCTGTTAGGGTTAGTGTTAGGACTTGGCAATCAGACCAACCTATTTACCACTGCTTAAGGACTTACGTGTATTAGTCTTAAAGTGGTTAATCACTAGAAACAATGCTAGAGGCATATGGTGACTCTCCATTAGGGCTACCATTTCCAGATGGAGCATGTGCTTTAGTTGGACCTTTGTTAATTCCCATAGGTGTCAAGTGGCAGCAACCACGAGAAACTTCTCTTCATCCCATGGACAACCTTACCGCAACATTTCTTCTCTAGAGCTCTACCTAGCTGTCTATGTCCCGTGTACCAGGTACTAGGTAGGTCAGAGGAACGTTTAGCATTTCTGACATCCGCTATACTCTGTGCCCTGCTTATCCATGTTATGTACAAACCTCAAGTTCAAGTTTCAACATGTCAAGATTCTGCAGGCCCGAAGGAAGGTCGGTCAAGACTGGGCATGTTGGCTCTGAACCTAAAGTGACTAATAGCCTTCCCCTTTTTGCCAATAAGGTTAGATCTGTCCGTGGCAGTGTAGTGGTTCAGCCCCATAGGAGGGGACAGGAAGGAAGGAGGTAAACGGGCAGAGCTCCAGCTTCACTTCTCTATGTGTGCTAGAGTAGTCTGTCTGTGCCCGCATTTGCTTCTGAGTGAGGAAGACTTTGACGTCGTCTGCCTTGCTAAAGCTCCTTTTATTTATTAACCAGTTAAATTAATGAAAAATAATGCTTTATTGCAAAATAAAAAAATATGTTTTTCTTTTTCATTTTGAAGTTTGCAAGTTTCTGGTGTTTCTAATGTATCACCACTATCCTATAAGTGGCAATGTTTTGAAGGAAAGGTTTATACATTTTAATATCTTCGGTGGCATATTTCTCTTACTTTTTGAACATTTTAATTTTATACCAAGCCCTGAGAGTTATGAGTGAGAAGTCAATTGAACTTACAAAGGAAGAGGGAACGGAGGAAATGGGGATAGGGCAGCACACACACACAAACACATATGCACACAGAAACATAGACACACAGACACACAGACACATACACACACAGACGCATACAGACACACACAGACACAGACACACACAGACACACAGACATACATACACATACACACAGATAGACACACACATAGACACACAGACACACAGACACACACACGAGAGAGAGAGAGACAGAGAGACAGAGAGAGATAGAGAGACAGAGAGACAGAGAGAAACAGAAATAGAGAAAGAGAGACTCACAGAGAGAGACAGAGACAGAGAAAAGAAAAGAGATGGAGAGAGAGGGAAAGAGAGCCAGAGATAAAGAGGCAGAGACACAGAGATGCACCGACGGAGACATACACAGAGTATCTACCACATTAATATGCAGTATAATTGTGAAACTACTTACTAAAAAGTTTGCGACACAATATGGGACCAAAATGATTGCAATATCAGCTAATTATTGCTAATAACAGTATTTTCTATGTTGGAATCTTGACTTATGCTGCTAAACATGGAATGTGCTTTGTGCTCCTGTCCACTTGTCTTCCACTGTGCTTTGATTTTGATGCCCTTTTTTTTTGGGCACTTTTATGCTTTTACTTAACATTTTGGAAATTGGAGACAAACGCATTTCCTAAGAAGTAACTGAAACAAAAAGTCCACAAACCACAGAAAATATGGATCATGTTCTGCATTTTATTCAGAGCTGTCAAAGAAAGTGCTGTTTATGCAGAATGCAGTTGGGGAGGAAAGTAACAGTCAATTGCTTTGTCCTTTTGAAAGAATCAATTGTAGCAAGCCAATTGTAATCAATTATATTTGGACATTTTGTAAGAGTAGTGCTTTTTGTTAGTATTAATAATAAGTGTACCACAGGCACAGGACTTGCAGTCTGGGAACGTGGGGAGTGAGTTACACCAAGGGGCATTGTTGTGGGGAGCAGTGCAGGTACATGGGCAGTGTGGGTGTTGACGCTGGGAACAAGAATAGAAGAAAGGGCAGGAAGTGAGCGGTGGGGAGGCTTGCTAAGTGCTCTTTAAAATGTTAGCACGCTAGAACTCCTTCTTCCAACTCTGTAGGTACAAGGCAGGCTTTGTTCTCTATCCTTGTGATTAAAGACTAATAAGGCAAAGATTATGGAGCAAACTTTACTTTTCGGATGATTCTTAATTTATTTCATACTTTCTATTAAGTAGAGGTTTCTCGCCACCATGCATTTCAGTTCTAACCCAGTTAAAAATTAAGCTTATTTTATGTGGTTATATATTATTTGTGTGTGTGTGTGTGTGTGTGTGTGTGTGTGTGTATCTGTGTATGTGTGAAATGGGATCTTGATATGTTGTTCAGGACACCCAGGAACTTGTTGGCAATGGTTCTGCTTACAGCTCACAGCATGGCTGACCTTTGTACATGTGTGACATATTAGGAATTTAATCCAGGGTTTTGGGAGCCTTGAACAACAGAGGTTGATCCTTAGCCATATTCTTGTTTCTTTTGTACAATTGATGTCTGTATTCTTTTGGAAATTCCAAAGTAGAATTTGTCCAATTTATTGTACTATTTAAAGGAAAACTTCTTCCATTACTTTAACTTAGAAAGGTTAGGAAACTGCAAATTAAAGAACAATGCACAAAATAGCAGGAAGAGAGAACTTATTTATATGCATATGGCGATGTACAAAAGAAGAGACTCCCAGAATAGAGTCTGGTATTTATAACTTAATAGGAGAGTGGTGAAGGAGTTCCTATGGAAAGAACAAATCAGTTTAACAGTATAAGGCAAAGGTACTCTTAGGGAAACATATAGAAATTATGATAGTTCATTGTAACATTTCGTAATGCAATTTTTATTCCAGTGGTAACTGGGTACACCACACTGTAGAGCATCCAACTTCATAAAATAGCACTAGTGGAATGAAAGACCAAGATTAACCCCAAACCAATAATAATAGGTGGTTTCAATAGACCACTTCAAAATGGTATGACAAAATGACAAAAATGAACAGAGAAACTTCAGAATTAAATGACATGCAATATTGAGTGGACATAACAGATATTTACAGAACATTTCCCCTGAGCATCTAAGGATATGCAGCCTGTCCAGCAGCTCATAGAAACTTCTCTAAAATAGATGGCATGTTGGGGCACAAAAGTCTGACAAAATCAGAGAAATTGAAAATATTCTGTGTCCTTTCCAATCATTATGAAGTAGATCTTAACACCAACTGCAAACAAATTGACAGCAGCACATAGACTGAAGAGGATCACAGTGCTCATTACTGAACAATGAATGAATCAAAGAAGAAATCAGGAAGGCAGTAAAAATAATTCTGGCACTAAATGAAGCTGAAAACACAACAAAGCAAAAACTTTTGGGACACGATAAAAGTGTCTGCCAGAGAAAAGTTTGTCTCTCTAAGTGGCTACACTAAAAATAATCTGAAAGAACACAGTGGCTTAATAGTATAAGTCAAGAATGTGGAAGAAGAAGAACAGAACCAAACTCAAGTCCAGTGGATGGAAACAGACAGACAGACAGACAAACAAACAAATCAAAGTAGAAATCAATGAAATAGAAACAAAGAAAATAATTTAAAGAATCAAAGAATTTATGAACTGTTTTTTTTTTTTAAGATGATAAAAGATTGGGAGACCGTTGGCCTAACCAAGCAAAAGAAAGAAAGACATGGCTGAAGTGGACAGAATAAAGAATGAGCAGGAAACAGTACAACAGACACTCCTGCCCCAAACAAACAAACAAAAAAACCCTTCAGAATATTATAAGGGAATATCTTAAAAACCTATGCTTCATTAAGTTGGTTAAACTCAAACAAAAGGATGAATTACTTTATTCACCCAAACAACCAACTAAGAAGAGACAAATAACTCAAACAAATCCATAACAAAAGAGGAGACTGATACTGTAATTAAAAAAAAAACAACTTCCTACTTAAAAAAAAAAAAAAAAAAAGCCCAGGCCAGATAGATTCACAGCAGAATTCCACCAGATTTTCAAAGAACGTCTGCAACTGATACCACTTAAATGATTTAAAAATGTTCCAAATCACACCTGCATACAATGCACAGATTAATAGGTTTTGGGGAACCCACCCCCAAAACATACATCTACTACAAAACTCCTGGACCTAGGGTTCAGGGATAGTCAGGGAACAGGTGGGTCAAAAGTATGTAAGAGCCAAAGAACCAGATAGGATGCTCTGTGAATGTGGCTTCTAGAAAGGGCTGCGAAAGCCCAACACCAGTAGAATTGTTGATGAGATCAGGAAATCTCAGAGCGTACCAACCCCTAGTTAAAGGACTACAGGCAACAGTCAACTACCTCATTCTTTTGAAATAATCAATTCTAACAAGCCAAATGTAATAAATTATATTTGGACACTTTGTAAAAGTAACGCCTTCTTCTTTTGGTTATTAATAATAAGTGCTATTGGAGCAGGACCTCCAATCAAGGAACATTGGGAGTGAGTTAAACAAGCAGAAGTAGGCTCTCCCCAGGACGAGCCCCCTAACTGGCTATTTAAAACAAAGTATTCAGCCCTGAAATTATATGCATATGTATAACAAGAATGAACTCAGGAGATTGTTTTTAAAAATAGGTTTGTGCATATATACACATGTATGTAACAGTAATCAAAAGAAAAGAGGTCATCAACTTGAGAAGGAGTGGGAGGGGCAGGAGAAGGATTGGAGGAAGGACACACAGGAAGGGTCAGAAACAGGTAAGTAAAGGGGGAAGTGATGTAATTACACTTTAATTAAAATACGTTAAAAACAAATGAAAACGGGATTTCTTTTTAGCTGTTGAATCTTTCATATACCTTTAGTTTAAAACCATCATTGATTGTGAGACTCTACTGTGTTCCACAGTACTGATACAGTCCTGGAGGCCATTGGGAGATGAACTACCCATCCCACGGTCAACTTCCAAGCATACCTGCAATTTTTGTGATAGCTCTAGGAAGTGAACCACCAGCTTTGCCAATGCCTTAGGATTTAAACTGCTATATGAAAAGTGGAGGCATCTGTGCTATGCTGAAGCCCATTCAGATAAAGTTACACCCCATTTGTCAAAAGACTAGAATCTGACTTCTACCACTGACTCTGTGTAGAGATATGACATTTTTGCTACCCCAAACATGTTGTACTGCTGTCCGCTCTTTATTTTTTTGTTTTTTAAAGAATGAACAACCTGGCTTGTTGGTCGTTTTTCAAGGAGACCATCCTTCTGGAAAGCTGGTTGGCTTGAAGTCATGCTAGTGAGATGAGAGGACTAATTAGCTCCCTAATAAGACTTATTCTCTCAGAAGTCTCCTCCTCCCTGCAGATGGCTTACTAGTCCCTAACGAGCAGCACTAGAGCCTGCCCACTCTTCTGAGTTACTCAGAGAAGGCCAACTTTTTTCTTCTTTCTGTTTAGAAATCTTTATTCTTTCAGATACTGACCAAAAACCTAAGTACGCTGATGCTTACACTTTGAGCTTTCTCATTCTTTCTCTTCAACCCATCTCTTTGTGCCACAGTGTGCTTGCTTGTTCATCTCTGTTGGTGAGCCTGTCTGGTTTCTTGGTCCAACTCAAAGCGGCACAGCTTCCCTCTTTCACTCCACCTTGTGGTTGCTGCCAAGATTTACAGCCTGCCTGGCCAGAGTTTGTTTCACAAGCCATAAGAAAGTAGATCTTCAGTGTCCTGGTGAATCCTTTTCTAATTCTTTTATTCATGAGACCAAGAACCAAACTGATGGAACTGTAATTTTTCTGCCAATCTTAAACTGCAATTTGGATATATAAGACAACATCACTAGGGCCGTAAGATAAAGACTTCATTAAACTATAAAATGTAATGTTAAATATGTATATTCTCCAAAATATGTTCTAAGGAAATATATATTGATAAAACCTTTATTTCATTTGTATAATAGTCTAGGGACCATAAAATCATGTAATTTATTTTTTAAAAAAATTCTTAATATATGGGTAGGCTATTATGGGTAGGCTACATGTAAAATACTTGATGGATATGTTTTTCTAAAGATCTTTGTGCTGTTTCCTTTTTATAGTGAGTATGGATTACAGGTTATAAAATATCAACAGACAGTACCATCCCAAACCTTGGTTTTTCAAAACTGTTTTTTTTTTTTTGGTATGATCATGTTTATACACTGTTTATGTGTGCTTATGTTTTATATATAATTTACTTAATATTAAATTGGCTTATAAGGAAGTTCTCATATGAAGTAGCTAAATTAACCCTGATTTCTTTCATCTCATAGTGAAACTAGAATTTTAAGGGAAAAATTTCAGCATCAACTGCCCCAGCAGGCTAAGTAAGCTTAGCCACATGTCCAGTATGTCAATTAAAGGGACAAGATAATTGCAAAGTATTGAAAGAGGATATTTAACCAATCCAATCACTTTGGTAAAACAAATTGACATGGCTAGTGGCCCTAGATCTTTCTTTGGGGAAAAATAACATAAGTTTTAAAGTTTAAAATATCTTAAAATTATATATATATATAAAATCATGCAGTTCTGTTCACGATTTTGTCTCCTTGCTCCTTGTCTGGACTCTGGTTCTATAGCATAGCTCCTATTCCCTGAGGGTCAAAATTAACTTGACGGATGATTACGCTTGATGGAAGGTATCATTTTCCTATTAGACAATCTCATTCCTCCAAGAAGATAAACTCTTTATAGAAAAGATCATGATGGCAACTGAGAGCTGAGCTTAGATATTTTGTGCATATGTTTGCATGCACTGAAACAAAATATCTTAAGGGTTTTAAAGATATTTTGTAGCACTATTTTCTCTCACAACAACAGCAGCAGCAACAACAACAACAACAACAAACAACAACACAAAGTTTTCAAAGTCTATGTCCTAGCCAAGATGATGTTAGATATAACTTTAAACATTAAAAAAAAAAAGTATGCTTAAAGACTTACATAAGACATCTTAACGCATCTCAAGGTTGACAGATAATCTTGTGTTATGCCATGATAATATATTTAGAAAAATTAATCACTTCTGTATTTCTGGTTTTAAAGAAAGAAAAAACTAGGTTAAATGATTAATATGCTTACCTCAAAAATAAATAGGCGGATCAGAAGGTATAAAATAAAACAAGCCAAAACTTTATTTCCACCTGGATGTCTCATAAACCCTAATGAGAAGTGAATGGCTACCTTCTTAAAGCACAAACTATTTCAAAGTGCCTGCTATAATGACTTAAGTCTTTCACATATAATTATTTCAATAGGTTAAGAAAACACGAGTGTATTGACACATATTCCCCATATTTTTAACAATTAGTTATTTAAAATACTATATGAATGTTTTCTATGTTTTAGGTACAGCCTACTGCATTTTCATTTCAAGTTATCTTTTTATGTTTTGTTTTCTAGATTTTTATGGAAACAATAACAATAAGAATGATAAAAATTGTTATGTTTTGTTTAAAAGGGGGATACAAAGGTTATAGCTATGAGCTATAGTAGTGGCAAAAGAAGTATAAAAATGCTTTGTGATAAAAAGTTTTGTACTGCATGATAAAGATTATTCCAAAATAAAAATGGATGAGAATGATTTAAGGTTATAGTATGTAGTAGAAATGTTGTAAAAACAAAACTTGAGCAAAGTGAAAATGATTAAAAGTTGAGTATATCCCAGCACTTGGGAAGCAGAGGCTGGTGGATCTCTGTAAGTTGAAGGCCAGCCTGGTCTACAAAGCAAGTCCAGGATAGCCAAGACTACACAAAGAATCCCTAATTCAAAAACAAAAACAATAACACCCCAAACAAGCACATTGAGTATAATTCAAAGATTGTTAATTTTTAAGGTCAAATTTTAATATGAGATCAAATCCACATTTAACTGTTTGCAACAGTGAAGTTCTCTTTCTTAAGTATTGATCTATTCTTAGTAATATCTATAAAAAACAGGCTGAGAAAAACAAGGGCTTTGTTTTATTCTTTTACCAAATGAGACATTTAAAACCTTTGATTAGATTTTATTTTCTTATATTGGGCAAAGCTTCTGCCTGTTAGATAGCCATTACCCTAAGAATATATTGGTGGGGTGGGAGGAATTTCCACTACATTGTAATATAAAGATCATTAGTGCACAAATACTTAAATCTGTTTATTTATTTTGGCCTATTAGATAAGCAAATAAATACTAATAAGATGTCCAAATTAACTAAAACATTTGCTTCCTCCTAAGACTTATTCTTTTTGGAAATCATTATCTCTTTATAAATACTTGACATCCTATAAAATATTAAAAATCATATAAACCATCTATTTTATATATATTTTAAGATGTATGTATTTTTATTTTATGTGTATTGATGTTTTGCTTACATGTATTTCTCTAGGAGGGTTTCAGATCACCTTGAACTGGAGTTACAGACATTTGTGAGCTGCCATGTGGGTGCTGGGAATTGAACCGGGGTCCTCTGGAAGAACAGTCAGTGCTCTTAACGACTGGGCAATCTCTCTAGCTCTAAGCAATCTATTTTAAAGAAAACCAGTATAATAAAGGATTTTAAAATCTATTTTAACTATTACAACTAAAAATTGAAAATTACTTAAGATTTTCTAAGAAAAGGATAAGGAAAACAGTAGGAACCAGGCCCGACTGGACTGCCTGCCTGTCTTGCTGTTTCATGTCCTGTTTCTAGCAGCTTCCACGTCTGTGTTTATCTTGGTTAGCTAGTCGTGTTTACTGCTCTGAGAACGCGCCCCTCCCTTCCTTGAGACTTTTCCTCCTATGTGCGATTACCTCTGGAGGGATTTCACCTGGGAGGAGGATTCCTGTTTGGCTGCCTATAAGAAGGCTCTTTGGAACTCTGGGGGGAGGAGGATAATAAACCACTGCCGTGGCTGCTGCTGTGGCTGCTGCTCTCTTAGCACGAAGGATCCGCTGTGTTATTGTGTGTGTGTGTGTGCATGAGTTAAGTCCGCAGTCCCTCGCCCTCGATTCAGTACCGTGGTGATGATTTCATCAATTGAAAGAAAAGAAAGACATTGCCTCGGAGTCTGAAGGAAAAGACTCTCTGGGTACTACTTACCTACTCCTGCATTAAAAACATAAGGATATGGTGGTGGCTCTAGCTGAGACTCCTAGTAGCAGGAGTCCTCTAACTAGACAGGACTCCTAGTGGAGGGAGGAGAACACCAATCCACCCACAAGAACTTTGACCCAATATTTACCCTGCCTACAAGATACGCAGGGATAAAGATAGAGCAGAGATTGAGGGACTGCCCAGCCAATGCCTGGCCAACCTAAGACCTACCCTACAGGAGGGAGCCAACCCTTTACACTATTACTGATACTCTGCTATGCTTGCAGACAGGAGCCTAGCATAGCTAGGGGCTCCACACAGTAGTGGATAGAAACAGGTGCAGAGATTCACAGCCAAACATTGAATGAAGCATAGGGAGTCTTGTGGAAAAGTTGGGGGAAGGATTGAAAGACCCGGAGGTGACAGAAGCTCCACAAGAAGACCAACAGAGCCAACTAACCAGCACCCAGGAGTGCTTGCTGAGACGGAAGCACCAACCAAAGACCATACATAGACTGGGTCTTGGCCCCCTACACAGATATAGCCAATGAGCAGCGCAGGCTTCATGTGGGCCCCTAGTAAGGAGAATGGGGCTGTCTCTGACACAGAATTTGTTGTCGGCTTTTAAATCACTTTTCCCTGGTGTGGCTGCCTTGCCAGGTCACAGGGGAAGAGGATGTGCATGGTCCTGATGTGACTCGATGAGCTAGGGTGGGTGCCTTCTCTGAGAAACAGGGGAGCAGAGATAGGGGAAGAGGGAGGGAGGGATCTGGAGGAGGGGAAGGAAGGGGCTTCAATCAGATGCAAAGTGAATAAATAAATAAACTAATTAATGTGCTGTGGCATATCAAGTTGAGGTAAGACTAGGCATTTCTTCTCCTCTTGAGGCAAGACAAGGCTGTCCAGTTAGGGAAAAGGGATCCAAAAAACAGGCAACAGAATCAGAAACAGGCCCTGCTCCAGTTGCTAGGGGATCTACAGGAGAACCAAGCTGCATATGTGTTACGTTGTATTGAGAACCCAGGTCTCCCCCATGCATGCTCTCTGGCTGGTGGTTCAGTCTCTGTGAGCCCTTATGGGCCCGGGTTAGTAGATTCTGTAGGTTTTATTTGACCTCTTTGTTTCTTTTAATCCTTCCTCACCCTCTTTCACAGGATTCTCCAAGCTCCGTCTAATGTTTCACTGTGGGTCTCCGAATCAGTTTCCATCAGCTGCTGGATAAAGCCTCTCAGAGGAAGTTATGCTAGCCTCCTGTCTACAAGTGCAGCAGAATATCACTGGTTGTTCCAGGGGTGGGCTCTCTCTCATGCTATTGACCTCAAGATGGGCAAGTCCTTGCTTAGCCTTTCCTCAATTTCTGGTTCTTCTTTGCCTGTGCACCTCCCTTAGGCAGGACAGATTGTAAGCCAAAAGTTTTGTGGTTGGGTTGGAGTCTCGATTTCTCTATTGGGAGACTTTTCTGGTTACTGGAGATGGCCTTTTCAGGTTCTGTCTTTCCCATTGCTAAGAGCCTTAGTTAGGGTCGTCCTCATTGATTTCTGGGAGTTTCCATTGTCCTAGGTTTCTATCTCTTTCCAGAGATGTCCAACCCCCAATTACAGTTCTTTCTCCTAGCACTCTTCCTCTCCATTGTCCCCTGACTATGTTCCTTCTGTTCCCTTCCTCAGCCCCTTCCCTACCCAGATCCCTCCCTCAGTCTACCTCCCTGATGTCTATTCTATGTCCCCTATTCAATGAATTTCAAGTGTCCCCCCTTAGAACCTCTTTGTTACTTAGCTTCTTTGGGTCTGTTCATTGCAGCATGGTTACCCCATACTTTATGTCTAATATTCACTTATAAGGGAGTACAAGCCATGTATGTCTTTCTAGGTATGGGATACCGCACTCAGGATGATCTTTTCTAGTTCCATTCATTTGCCAGAAAATTTTATGATGTCCTTATTTGTAACAGC
>OU015755.1:30531974-30546423 GCA_907169655.1 Acomys percivali | reverse complement strand
TAGTAATAGTAGTAGTAATAGTAGTAGTAATAGTAGTATTAGTAGTATTAGTAGTAATAGTAGTATTAGTAGTATTAGTAGTATTAGTAGTAGTAATAGTAGTAGTAGTAGTAGTGGTAATAGTAGTAGTAGTAGTAGTAATAGTAGTAGCAGTAGTAGTAATAGTAGTAGTAGTAATAGTAGTAGCAATAGTAGTAGTAATGGTAGTATTAGTAGTAATAGTAGTAGTAGTAGTAGTAGTAGTAGTAGTAGTAATAGTAGTAATAGTAGTAGTAATAGTAGTAGTAATAGTAGTAGTAATAGTAGTATTAGTAGTATTAGTAGTAATAGTAGTATTAGTAGTATTAGTAGTAGTAATAGTAGTAGTAGTGGTAATAGTAGTAGTAGTAGTAGTAATAGTAGTAGCAGTAGTAGTAATAGTAGTAGTAGTAATAGTAGTAGTAATAGTAGTAATAGTAGTAATAGTAGTAGTAGTAATAGTAGTAGTAGTAGTAGTAGTAATAGTAGTAGTAGTAGTAGTAGTAGCAGCAGCAGCAGCAGCAGCAGCAGCAGCAGCAGAGTTGTGTGTGTGTATGTATGTGTATGTGTGTGTGTGTGTGTGTGTGTTTCCCTTTTTTCATTTTGCTGGTGTGGTATTATTTATTTCCTGTGTTTTCTTGGTTGTAGTTAATCTCCTTGTGTTGGAATTTTTCTTCTGGTATCTTCAGTAGGGCTGTATTTGTGGATAGATATTGTTTAAATTTGGTTTTGTTATGGAAAATGTTGATTTCTCCCTCTACGGTGATTGGATGTTTTGCTGTATATAGTAGTTGGGACTGACATCTGTGGTCTCTTAGAGACTACAAGACATCTTCCCAGGCCCTTCTGGATTTTAGAGTCTCTGTTGAGAAGTTGGGTGTGATTCTGATAGGTCCGCCTTCATATGTTACTTTTCCTCCTTGTAGCTTTAAATATTATTTCTTTGTTCTTCCCATTTAGTATTTTTATTATTATGTGGCAAGAAGATTTTCTCTTCTGGTTTAATCTATTTGGTGTTCTGTAAGCTTCTTGTATGTTTATAGGCATCTCTTTCTTTAGGTTAGGGAAATTTTCTTCTACGATTTTTGTTGGAAATATTTTTTGGAGTTTTGAGCTGGAAAGCTTCTCCTCATTCTAATATTATTATTGTTAGTTTAGTCATTACAAAGTGTACCATATTTCCTGGATGTTTTGTGTCAGAAACTTCTTAGATTTAACATTTTCTTTGATCACTGTACCTATTACTTGTATTGTATCTTGTACACCTGAGATTCTTTCTTCTACCTCTTTTATTCTGCTGATGATGCTTGTGTCTGTAGGCCCTGTTCTTTTATCATCTCCAGGATTTCCTGAGTTTGTGTTTTCTTTATTGCTTCTATTTCCATTTTCAGGTCTCAAACAGTCTTATTCATTTCCTTCACCCATTTAATTGTATTTTCCTGCATTTCTTTAAAGGATTTATTCATTTCCTTTTTAAAGGCCTCTATTATCATCATAAGGCTGGAGTTGAGGTCAGTTTCTTGTGCCTCAGCTATGTTAGGATATCCAGGGATTGTTGTGGTAGGACAGGTGGGCTCTGGTGCTGCCATATTGCCCTGGCTGTTGTTGATTATGTTCATATATATTTATTATTAATTAATTCATATTATATCTAAAATGTTATGTTGATTGTGTTCTTATGCTGACCTTTAGTCTTCTGGGTCGTCTGTTGTTATAGGTTGAGATGCTGAATTTTGAGTTTATCTTTGTTTTATGGGTGCCCCCCACTTGTTTTCAGTTTCCATTCAGTCTTCTGGCCTGAGGGGTCTGGGATTCTGGTAACTAGTAAATCTTCAGGTCTAGTAGATTATCTCCCCTAGTCTGCATAGCCTTTGTGGTTTTGAGTACTATGGGATTCGTAGCACCAATGTGACCTCATGTCCCTGGTGATGATGGGTTTTCAGGATATCAGGTGGGAGTGTGGGCTGGAAAATGGAGTCCAGGGTGTGGGGGGTGAGGTTTAACCTGTTGGGTGTATTTTAAGGGTATATGGTGGGCAAGGACTTGTGACAAGGTCTTATCTGGTTGTCTGTGGTGCCAGCTGGACTCCAAAAGAGCAGTCAGAGTTGTAGGGCTGGCAATTGAGCACAGGGTATGGGGTGTAGTTTACTGATGTTGGGTGCATTTTTAGGGGAGTTGGTAGGCAGGAACTTTGAGGGAAGGAGGAGCTTACCTGGGGTCCCTAGTGTTGGCAGCTTCCAGGAAAGAAGGCAGAGTTATGGTGCAGGACATGCAGCGCAGGGTATGGGGTGCACTTTACCTGGGAATACATATTTTATATCCACTGTATTACAGCCCTAAATAATTTTTTTCAATTAATAAAAAGAAAAAAATATTAATCAGGTCAAATCAATTAGGCTAGTTTGTTTCTGTTGATGTTAAAATATTAAGACAGTAATTCAAAGACTCTAAAACATGCTCAGGTGTTTAACAAAGTAATGTTAACTTTCATCTGAAACCCAAATTACTTCTTATCTAAATTGTAAAATTAACTGAATCTCTAATAACAACATTCATGAGGTTTCATACCACAATGCTGATGTTTCTAGATTAAATGAGTACCTACGTTATTCTATAGTTCAAGTAATGATAATTTTAAGTATTAATTAAACAATACATGTGTTTTACTAATTAATGTGAAAGGGACAATACTGCAGTGACTCTAAGTCTAATTTCTAAGCATTAAAATAAGAAGTAAGGTTTAGTTATGCTTATAAGGATCATGAAATTCTCATTTCTGACAATTCTGAGCTCTTGTTTCTGTCACTGTTATTAACATTTGGTACAGAAAATAAGAATTTTGTTAAAAAGAAAGTAAAGAAATATTATATTGTTATCTATTGAATATTGTGAGTATAGACTCAAATTATCTTGGGCCATCTTTACCCCACTTAATACCTATTTATTTAGTAGCAGTTTATTGATCTCTGCTTTTTACTTAATAGCTTTTTGACTATTACATAATCCTGTTGGGATGCAGACACAGAGCACCATGTTTTTCTTTAGGATATATTAACTTAGCAGACCACTTGCTTCCACCAACCCAAAGCGAAGGATAGCATCCATGCCATCTGAGGCCTATAAGAGCCTATAAGTAGTAATCAAATGCTCTGATGTGGTAACCAATGTATTTAGAAATGTCTTGATTTATAGTTTTGTTGTAGTCCTGTTACCATAAAAGCTTCATGAAACCATTAACGTGTTAGAACATGGGATTCGGGCTAACTACATCTGTATTCTCAGGCCATGATCACACCTATTTCTCATCTCACTCTTGAGATGTGCGTTGTGTATCGTGTTGACATTCATATTTTGCCTTGAAGAAAATTCTGGTCTTCTTATTGCAGTACCTGTGTTAACTATCTTTTAATCTTAAATTTATTTATTCATTCCCTTTACATCCTGATTGCAGCCTCCCCTTCTCTCTTCCCAGTCCCTCCTCGCATGCTCCTCCCTCCATTCTCCAATCTCCTCCTCAGAGAAGAGGGAGGTCTCCAGTGGGTACAAACCAAGCCTGGCATGTTAAGTTACTGCAGAACTAGGGACATCCTCTCCCACTGAAGCCAGACAAAGAAGCCCAGTTTGGGAGGCATCAGAGTCAGAGAGGACCCCCTGCTCCAGTTGTTGGGGAATCAATCCATAAATCCACATGAAGACCAAGCTACACATCTGCTACATATGTGCAGGAAACCTAGGACCAGTCCATGAATGTTCTTTGGTTGTTGGTTCAGTCTCTGTGAGCCCCCATGGGCACAGGTCTTGTGGAGTCCTTGACCTCTCTGGCTCCCCATCATTCCCCCAACTCTTCCATGTAACTCGCCAAGCTATGCTTAATGTTTACCTGTGGGTCTCTGCATCTGTTTCCATCAGTTACTGGATGAAGCCTCTGAGAGGAGCTATGTTAGGCTTCTGTCTACAAGCACAGCAGAGTAACATTAATAGAGTCAGGGATTGGTTCTCTCCCATGGGATGGGTCACCAATAAGGCCAGTCTTTGGATGGCCATCCCCTCAGTCTTTGCTCTATCTTTGTCTCTGCACATCTTGTAGGCAGGAAAAATTTTGGGCCAAAGGTTTTGTGGGAGAGTTGGTGTCCTTATCCCTCCATGGAAATCCTGCCTGGCTCCAGGAGGTAACTACTTCAGCTATATATCCCCTGCTGCCAGGAGTCTCAGCTAGAGTGACCTCCATAAATTTCCTGGGGTCTCCCCTATCCTAGGTCTCTGGCATATCCCAGAGATGCCTCGCTCCTCGGATTTTCTTTCTCTCACCAGTCCCTCTTTCCCCCGCTCTCTGTACTCCCAATTCCCACCTGAGCTAATTCTTTTTTCTACATTAATTTATTTGTTCATTAGACATCCAAGTCACAACCCCACTCCCTTCTTTCCTCCCAATCCCACCCTCTCATCCATTTCCCTTATACATCCTTTCCCACAACACCCATCCTCCCATCCCTGGGTACCAACCCACCTTGGCACTCGAGTCGCATCAGGACTAAGTGTCTCTTCTTTCATTGAGGCAAGACAAGGCATCCCTGATAGGAAAATAGGATTCAGAGGGACACAACAGAGTCCAAGTCAGAGACAGTTCCCACTTCAATTGTTAGGGGACCCTCTTGAGGACCAAGTAGCCCACCAGCTTCATATTTTTGATTTTTGACAAAGAAGCCAAAATCATAAAACGGAAAACAACTTCAATAAATGATTCTTGTCTAACTGGATGTCTACCATGCAGAAGAATATGAATAGGTCCATATTTGTTACCATGCACAAAACCTAAGTTCAAGTGGATCAAAGATATGAACTTAAAAGTGGATACACTAAATCTTATAGAAGAAAAAGTGGAAAATAGCCTTGACTGCATTGGTACAGCAGACAACTTCCCAAACAGAGCACCAGCATCTCAGGCGCTAAGATCAATGATCAATAAATGGGACATCTTGAAATTGAAAAACTTCTGTATTAACTCTTAATCTTTGACCTTCAATATAGTATATTTTCCATCTAATAGTAGTGGTAAACACTTAAAGCTTAAATCTTGTTACACTTTTCTCTTGTTAAAACCCAAGGATGATTTCTGATCATGTCCCTCTCTTTCCCATTATGGCTTTACTTAACTTTCTTTTAAAATAAAGAATTCTGGTTTTGTAGTTATTCAAGTATCTGCAGATTTCCTCCTTTGAGATAAGGTTTCCTGAAACAGCCTTCCACCTTCTGCCTTCTTTATTTCATCATAATAGTGAAAACGGTAATGACTAATTTGTTTTCACCCAGGTATTGAATATACTACTACAAAGCCTTTCCTAAAAAAAAATGACACATATTTTCTTTTCAATACTTCTACCTTCTTTAACGGTCTTTGATAGGTAATTACAAGTATTGATGGAAGTAGTGAGTAATCAACAGAAACCACACTCTGTAAGAAATCCTGCATGAAGGCAGCGACAAAGGGCAGTTGGGTGTTCTGAACTGGAACATACTATTGAGAATTCATAAATAGTCTTTAAAAATATTTGAACACTGTATTATTATAGAAATAACATTCTAGCCATTATTTAGGCATTTTTCCTTATGAGCTATTCATTGCCATTTATTTCCTAACAGATTAAAGTCATAATTGCTTATAAGCTTTAGAGAAATGTACAATGAACATGTGCTATTAGAATACCAATAAAACAGTTTGCACTTTACTAACTTTTTGCAGATCACAAACAAAAATTATTTAAAAACCAACAATGGCCAATAGCGACAGTTATCATTTACTGACTTCTAGAGATTGGATATTCTATCAGGAACTTTTAACATTTGATTTATTTAGGCCTCACAAAAAACCCAGTAAGCTGTGATGTCCTTTTCATCATATAGCCTATAATGGAATACAGACTCAGAAAAATTAAAACCAAGCATAATGTTTTAACATTGTGTAGCAGAGTTTTAATTCAAACTATATTTACAGGTAAAATTGTTGATTGAATTTTAACATTCATAAGTAGAGCTATACAGAAGTAGAAACATGGTTTATGAAGAACCAAAATTATTGAAAAAGCTACAACCTGGTAAAGATTCTGAAGACTGATTGATTAATTATAACTCCAAAATTATGGAGAGCTGGAATATTGCAGATGGAAGAAAAAATGATCTTCAGCCATCTTATTTTCCTTATTTAGCCATTTATTATCCATACCTGCACCTGGCCTATGTTCCTTTTGACTATCAGGCAGAAGCTTTGCAATTTATTAACACAGTGGACTAGTAGCTCGCACCAACACAGAAGCTTAAGTTAAACCGGAAGCAGAAAGACTCAAATGGTATATACTCACTTATATCTGCATACTAGCCCAAGGGGCATGTCCCACGAAAGCCTTCACTTACCAGGAAACTGAGACAGAGGGGAGGACATCCTATTGGGACTCTAGATGAGAGAAGCATGGGAGAATAACAAAGTAGAAGGATCCAGAGGGTCCTAGAAACCTACAAGTAGAACATTATGATAGGCAGATTTGGATCAAGGGGTCCTGCTCAAACCAAGGCACCAGCCAAGGACAATTTAGGAGGTAAACTTTAAACCTCTACCAAGATCTAGCCAATGGTCAGAACAGTCTCCGCACTTGAGTGGAGAGTGGGATATGACTTTCTCACGTACTCTGGTGCCTCACATTTGACCATGTCCCCTGGAGGGGGAGACCTGGTGGCACTCAGAGGAAGGACAGCAGGTTACCGAGAAGAGACTTGATATCCTATGAGCATATACAGGGGGAGGTAATCCCCCTCAGGAACAGTCATAGAGAGGGGAATAAGGGGAAAATGGGAGGGAGGGAAGAATGGGAGGATACAGGGGAGGGGATAACCATTGAGATGTAACAAGAATAAATTAATAATAAAAAAATAAAGTTAAAAAAAAAAGAATGTCATCAGACAACATCTGGGATTAAGAGCAGATTTCCGTTTGTACTCTATAATCTACCTACCTGGTGTTTCCGTCAGTGTGTGCTTAATAAATGCATTGATTTATGCTTTCCTTTCTGTGATTTTAAAAGGTTCATGTAACTTCTTTCCATGTTATTTGGGGCAACCTGAATCCTGTGTTCCCAGATTATGATAATTCATATTGGGTTCAGCATAAATTATCTTTCAAATTCTTTGGAATAAGAGCTATACCTTTTATTCATAGGCTCAATCAGTTCTCCAAAAGAGAACACATCTGTGTACATAAACTATTATTTGTAATATAAATATTTTCTTGTCTAGCTAAGCAAAGTTGTTAGAAAGCATCTGCACTTGCATTAGACATTCTCCAAAGGCTGATTGGTGGACTGAAAACCAGCTATAGAAAGACTGAATGTTGCAGGTTGTCTCGGGCTGTGTTGGGACCTTCAACAGCCATTTATTAGTCATTTACTTTTGGGTGTGACCTAATATCCTGTGACTGTTAGGTAATTTTTTTGAATGGTAGTCCAGATAAAAGGAAGTCAAACAATAATAAGGATGATTGAGTTTTTTTTTCTTTTTTCAGGAGATGCTCTGCTCAGACAGGTTAAGTGAAAATTATTTCCCTAGTTCTGTTTTGAGACTAATGTGCAAACGGCTATGATGGAGCAAAGATACTTGGAAGATGGTAACATGGGAAGAAGGATTTGTTAAAGTTGTTAAGGGGAGCATAATGAGGTGCAATAGCCTGGAACTAGACCATTAGGTTAGGCATTAGGAAAGTATCTCTAAATGTAGGGTTGATTGGATTTTAGAGTAATTTGCTGAGAAAAGGGCATCAAGGTGTCATCCAGTAATACTCAAGAGTAGATTAGATGACTTACATATTGCTACTTATGGACACAGGGACAAGGTCAAACCCACAGTAATAGAGAACAAATTCTGTGACCCAGGATGCAGTTTCCTCTCTCAATAAGCTTCTACTTGATTTTGCTAAACAATATCATATAATTTGTAATGTTAAGTCTCAACCAGGAATTAATACAGTAAGAACATACTTCTTTTTATCTTATTTTTCCTCTAATCTAGCTTGCAGAGGGTAGATGTTTGCATCAATGTAGAGAATGAAAGCGTTGCTCATTTTACATTATATGGAATTAATTTGCAGGCGATGTGCTTATATTAACAAATTGTTATTTGGTTAGGAAATAGCCTGAGTGGTACTTTGTCTCCTTAATGGCCCTCGTTAACAATTCAGTTTAGCTGGTTTTGCTTAATTTTCATGCTAATTTTAAGCTATTTCCAGTCTTTTAAGTTTTAACAGTATTTTAAATTTAACAGTGTTTTGATGTTTGCATTTAATTTTTTCTGTCCCCCCCCACGCCCCCGCAAAGGGATTTGATTGGCATTTGGTTGTTTCCTGCATATGACAATTGGATGCAAAAAGAAGCTTCATTGTTAAGGGCTGAGAGCTGCACTTACCTCTAAGAATGAAGACAAGTATTTAGAATGCAATTAAAAATTATATTGGTTTAGGAAAGTGGCTTTAATAGTATCTTTCACCTTGCTTGCCATGTGTGCTGGGCCAAGTTTACCATATCAGGCACGGATTCTCTTCTACTGAGTGGACCTTCAGTCCAATTAGCCTGTGTTTTATTTATTTTATTATTTATTTATTTATTTATTTATTTATTTATTTATTTATTTAATAAATCACTTTACAGCCTGAACCCTGGCCCCTCTCTCCTCTCCTCCCAGTCCCACCACCATGTTCTCTTCCCCCATTCCTCCCCCCTTCTTCTCAGAAAAGCTGAGGCACCCTAGGAATCCCAACCAACCCTAGCATCTCAAGTCTCAGCAGCGCTAAGCATATCCTCTCCCCCTGAGGCCTGTCAAGGCAGCCCAGCTAGGGGAAAGGGATGCAAAGGCAGGCAACAGAATCAGTGACAGCCTCCATTCCTATTGTTAGGGGACCAACATGCTGAGGAAGCTGCACATCTGCTAACATGTGTGTAGGGGGTCTACGGTCAGTCTGTGCATGCTCTTTGGTTGGTAGATCAGTATCTGGGAGCCCCCATGAGCCCAGGTTAGTTTACTCTGTAGGTCTTCTTGTGGTGTCCTTGACCCCTCCAGCTCCCTCTATCCTTCCTCCCAAACTTCCATAAGACTTATTATTTGGCTGTGTGTCTCCATCTGTTTCCATGAGCTTCTGGAGGAAGCCTCTCAGAAGGCAGATATGCTAGGCACCTGTCTACAAGCATAGCAGAGTATCATTAATAGTGACGACTTGGCTCTAACCATGGGGTGTGTTTCAAGTTGGGCTAGTCTTTGGTTTGCCATTCTCTCCATCTCTGCTCCATCTTTATTCCTACATTTCTCATACGCAAGACAAATTTTGGGTCGAAGGTTTTTATGGGTGGCTTAGTGTCACCTTTCTTCCACTGGAAGTCACCCCTGGCTACAGGAGTGGCCTCTTCAGGCTCTGTAACCCCCATTGCTAGGCGTCTCAGCTAGGGTTGCCCTCATAGTCTCCCTGGAGCCTCCTGTGTCCCAGAGTTACCACCCCCCCATTTCCATTATCTCTCTCAACCCTCCCCCACGCACCCCTATTACCCCTCCCCCCCCCACGCAGTTCTCTCCCTCCACCTACTTCAGATGTCCTTCTGAATGAGAGTCACGCAACCTCCTTTAGGCTCTTCTTTGTTACTTAGCTTCTTTGAGTCCATGGATTGTAGAATGGTTATCCTATACGATATGGCTAACATCTACTTATAAGTGAGAACATACCATGTGTGTTTCTGGGTCTGGGTTACCTAACTCAGGATGATCTTCTCTAGTTCCATCCATTTGCCTGTAAATTTAATAGCTGAGCTTTCTTTATTCATTCTTCCGTTGTGGAACACCTAGGTTGTTTGTTTCAAGTTTCTGGCTATTATGAATAAAGATGCTATGAACATATTTGAGCAAATGTCCTTGTTGTATGGTGGAACATCTTTTAGGTATATGACCAGGAGTGCTATAGCTGGGGCCTTTTTTTTTTGGGTTTTTATTTATTTATTTATTTATTTATTTATTTATTTATTTATTTATTTATGAGATAGAGTTTCCCTTGTAGCCTTGCCTATCCTGGACTCTCTTTGTAGACCAGACTGATCTTGAACTTACAGCGACCCACCTGTCTGTCTTCCTGACTGCTGGGAATAAAGGTGTTTAGCTGGACGTGGTGGCACATGCCTTTAATCACAGCACCTGGGAGGCAGAGGCAGGCAGATCTCTGTGAGTTTGTGGCCAGCTGGGTTTACAAAGGGAGTCCAAGACAGCCAAGGCTACCCACATAGAAACACTGTCTTGAAAAACAAAACAAAATAATCAAACTAACAAGGCATTTGCTGCCATGCCTGGCTGTATAGCTGGGTCTTGAGGTAGAACTATTCCCAGTTTTCTGAGAAACCCCCAGATTGATTTCTACAGTGACTGTACACATTGCTTTTGGCTACCTGCAGGATACAACTGCCACTGTTGCACCTTTTGGAATCTTGCTGTTCTGAATGCTGTTGTGGCTCACAGGCATTCTAGCTGTGTAGGACTGTTGTTTGCTTTTTTCTCTGGGAAGCTTGCATAACTCCTGATAGTATGAGAGTTAGTCTTCAAGGAGGGAGTCTTTCAGGCTATTCTGCTTGATCCTTTCAAGTCTTGTGTTCATAGTATATGGTGCCTTCAGAAATAAGGTCTTACTTTCAATTTCTGGGAGCAATCAATGGCCATGTCAGAAGCCTATAATTTTTTAGGGGGGGGTTCTCTTATACTTTTCTGACTAACAATTCAAAAGGAGATTAGTAACTTCTCTCTGCCCCTGTAACATACATAAATAGATGTAAGACAATGTGATTCCCTATATTTTTCCCCCCAACCATTCTTGTGGCTATTTATATGTCCTTTCTTTCTTCTTATGTTGCCCTCTGCTGGTAATTCTCTCCCATCTCCATTACTCCTTCTTATCCTCTCACAGCACCCATGCTCTCCTATTCCTCTCTTCAGCCTTCTCCCCTCTCCCCACCTTGGTCTCTTTTTGGTTTCTTGGTATTTGCAGATACTCCAAGTTCTATGCTTATCTCTAAAGCTTTTGAATTCGGAGCTACAAATAAAAGAGAACCACTCAGTGTTTATCTTTCTGTGTCTGGGTTGCCTCACTCAATATATTTTCTAGTTCCATTCATTTGCATGTAGATTCCATGATTTTATTTTTCTTTAGAGCAGAACCGTGTTCCACTGTGCATATACCGTGTCATGGCTTGAATAAAACTGCATTTTACAGGGTCATGTATTTAAACACTTGGTCCCCAGTTGGTCGGGCTGCTGGGGAGGTTTAGGAGGTACAGTCTTGTTGAAGGAAGTAAGTCACAGGGTGTGGGCTTTCAGTTAAAACGCCTCACTTCCACCCCTCCTCTGTTTCAGCCATGTAGAGGATGTGAGCTCTCAGCAGCCTGCTCCAGGCAACCAAGCTTGATCTTGCCTCCATTCCTCCCAACCATGACCAAGTTTTATCCTTCTGGACCAATTAAATCCAAATACATTCTTTCTTCTATAAGTTACCTTGGATATGATGGTTTATAACAGTGATAGAAACGTAACTGATGACACATTTTATTCATTTCATTAGCAGCTAATCAATTGAAGGGTGTTTCTATTTCCTAGCCATTTTGATCAGAGCAGAGCTGAACATGGCTGAGCAGATATCTGTGGAGGAGGATGTGGATACTGAGTGGGATTAGCTGAATCACACGATCCTATTTCTTAACTCATTTTATTGAAAATATCTATAGTACTTTCGAATAGCTCAGAATACTAACTTTTTATATTCAAATAGAGGAGATTCTATAGTTAAGAGATCACTGAAGATTTTTTGGCAGGAAGTATTGAGTTGCCTTGTCTCAGTTCTCCTAGCTCTTTCTTGATATATCAAACCGTATGGAAAATATTAAAGTGTGCACTTCTAGGTAGTAAAAGCTATCATAGATGTTGCTTCGCATAGTGGTAATAAAGTCCATGGCTTTGTGAGATTTACTGTTGGTAAAGGGAGAGAGAGTGAGAGAGAGAGAGAGAGAGAGAGCGAGAGAGAGAGAGACTTAAGAGAGATGAGACAAAGAGAGAAGAGAGAAAGAATTGTATGAGCAACCAGCATTGTCAAAAAAAATTAAGCACACTAAGGGCTCATGATAAAATCTTAGCCAGTCATGGCA
The DNA here is from genome assembly GCA_907169655.1 of Acomys percivali. Lineage (NCBI taxonomy): Eukaryota > Metazoa > Chordata > Mammalia > Rodentia > Muridae > Acomys > Acomys percivali. The sequence goes on along the minus strand of OU015755.1, from coordinate 30,534,202 downwards.
TTTTCTTGGGAGACTTTTGGGCAGAAAGCTGCACAGAGGAGGGAACTCATTCAGACCACTGGAGAAATAGGATTCTAGATTGCAGCCAGTTTGAGGCCCAATAATGCTTTACAGGCAGATTTAATACATAAGAGAAAAAAAGACACCACAACTTTGTACTGGCTGTACATTTACTCCAAAAGTCTTGCTCAATGTTCTTAAATAACAATTTTCAATACGTAAAAGATATTGCTTCATACTCCCTTCCCACTGGGAACAATTCAAACTGCTCTAATTTATAGTATTTAAATGAACATACTTCTTTCTTCCATTTATTCCACAATTTCTAAATGCCTACTGTGACAAATACTGCTTGAGGTCTTTATTTAAAGTTTCTCTCAGTACTAAGGGACTTTGTCTTTGCATAAAATTTAATTTTTCACAATGTGAGTAGTTTTTAAGTTAAGCTTAGAAACAGACAAATCTACCTTGCGAGAAAACATTATGTGAATATTGTTCATTAAAACAGCATCCTGTTTCATTTCAGGGGCCTCTTGCAAAACTACTCAGAATGTTTAATCATTCAGTGTCTGCTCTAATGCTTGAGACATTACTAGAATTTACTACTTATCCCCTTTAGGTGAATTCATTTCATAGTCATTAGTCCAATCCTCTTTTTACAAGCACTTCAGATATTTTAATTTATTTCAATTAGAAGTATTTAATCAAGACAGGCTTACTACCTGTTAAACATGTTCATCCTCTACCGCTTTTGTGATCACCAGCTTGAGATTATTTCACTTAAGGCAACAATCTAATTTTCTGAGTTCAAATAAGGTGAATTGTGTAAGAACAAAAATATATCTACCAGACGGAGAGCTCTTCATAGGTTGCATGTCAATAGATGGTGTATGTGTGGTACTTTGAGCTAAATATAAAATCCTAAACGTGTCAAGGGCCAATACAACGATGCTGGGTGATTAAGACCTTTGGTTAGTGCTAAGGTACTAGAGTTTTGTCCTGAGGACTGGATTAGTGATGCTCTGAAGTGCACTTGTAGGGGAAGATTCTCTTTCTTCTGCGTTCTGCTTTGTGAGGACTCCAAGTTAGTTTCTCACTTGCTCTGATGCTTGCTGCTGTGTGTTGTAGTAAAATGGCCCATCCCAGATGCTGGCACCCTGATTTTGGGATTACTAGTCTTCAGGACTCTTTAGAAAATAAATTCACTTTCTAATAAATGTTCAGTCTCTGTTGTTCTGTCATAGCAAAATGGACTGAAATGTATGATTAACTTGCAACAGAGTCAGACATTTTGCAGTAGGAAAATGTGATGCATGGAGCAGAAGACCCAGGTAGCTCGGAGAAAGGAGACAAGAATTTAGCCCCAGATCTGCCACAGAGTGAATGCAGTGTCTCACTCTGTTTTGGGGGGCTTTGATCTACTCCCAGGAGTAATGGATTCTACTCTTTGTTGTAGCTCTGTTTCTTTTTTAAATTCTTAGTAGAATGGCAGAGATAGGACCAGTACTTTGTAAGTGCTGAAGTTAGTGCAAGTCTACTTTAAAATCCCATTTCTATCACCCTTTGGGCTTGTGTCCTTGGGAAAATAACTTGAAGTTCTGTTGTTTCTGTGAAATGGTTTTTAATAATACCTTCTTTTTTTTTTTCTGGTGTAATAAGCTAATCAGCTTTAGAAGCATAAGACAAGAAACATTTTGCTATTTTCTCTCATTTTTTTGTGATTTAGCAATTGAGGAAGGGCCTAATGTAGATGACTCTTGTTTTGGTCATGAGGACTAATGTAGCTATGGAAGTTTGAGCATCCTGGATGGTCTGGTAGGGTCCAGCACCAGAGGTTTTTTTGTTTATTCCATTAATTTATTCTTCTTCAAGTCATATTAGCAAGAATGTTGAAACTATTTTCCCCATAGGGAAGTGTTTTGAATGGTTGTTCCTCAGCAAATATTGCTGTTTTGAGGGTACTGTAGAACCTTTAAGAGTGGCGGCCTAGCTGACAGAGGTTGGTCATTGGGTTCAGGCCTTTAATGGTTATTCAGCTGGCAACTATCTCATTCCTGGTCCAGATCCCAGTGAACAGTTCATACTTTCTTTGCATTCATCAACCAAAACCCTTAGCTAAAACGACTGTTCCTTCCATGAAGATTTTTTTTTTGTTAGTTATTGTGGTAGAATATCACAGAGTAACTAATATAAACATGTTGGATCCTGCACACATGTTTGATGCTTTG
>OU015755.1:30512626-30531964 GCA_907169655.1 Acomys percivali | reverse complement strand
CACACACACACACACACACACACACACACACACACACACGGGTGGTGGTGGTGGCGAAGGCAGGACACTGGGCCCCAATCCACACGAGTATCAAAGTCTGACCATCAAAACAAAACCATTCTGTCACACTAGAGACTCAGAGAATAGAGAGCTTCAGGTGCATTTCAACCCCTAAACCATCTGTCAGTAGAGTTTCTTCCTGCTGGAGGCCACAAAGGCCACCCTGTGTCTGTTGAGGCCCTAGACTGCTGAGGGTCACCTCATTATGGAAGGTTATCACTTTTCTCAAAGTCATCTAGCTTAAATATTCATATTATATAAAAACATCCCCCACAGAAACATTCAGAATAAGGTCTTCTACCAAGTATTAGGCATTGGTACACTAGTGTTTTCATGTTGGCTTCTATAAGGGAGAAGATGAAGTGTAGACACATCAAGTAAAAAGATTCTAGCCATTATCTGCATAGGAGTTAAGGAGAGCCTGGCTGGTAAAAGCAACGGAAGGGCTGAATAAACAATGTTATCCTACATAACCCTGTCAAACCCTCCAATCACAGGTTCAGTTTTTCAAATGGGACGTCAATGGACTTTTTAAAAGTTGTTTAAGTAAGCCTGATTAGACTTAGTTTTCTTCATAACTATACTTTAAACACTTCTCAACATTTCTAGGCTTTGGGGTAGTATTGAATTGGTTTGGATTCAAGCTTTTCCATCATAAAACAATTATTGAAGAAATGAGGAAATATAGTCTACTTAAATGTTTAGACTAGCACAAAGTAATGGCAATGAAATAGCATTCTGTTTACAGAAGTTTCATATATTTAATTATCTTAGTAGAGGAGAGAGATGATGATGATGATGATGATGATGATGATGATGCTTAGGATGTGACTTTCCCTCTCTGGTTTATATTAGATACTGGCCTTCACTACCAAAGAAGGGGAACTTATAACCAGGATATAAAGAAGAAGAGGAGGAACCCACTTGGCTGCACCAGGATCCATAGCGTTTAAGCATAACAGAACAGCCTTAAAAAGTAATTTTGACTTGACAAATTTTGTTTTATTTACTGATTTCAGAACTGATTTTAACTTTAACTTACAGTAAGTATGTTGTATAAGCTCAATTCTAAACGTTTCATAGACTGTCCACTCAAGAAACGAGACACAAATCTATGACAACCGATCTCAGTGTAGTTTCTGAACATGACCCATCTATTCCAACTTCCCTGTGGTGATGGGCATGAGAGGTCAGCTCGGATTCCAGAAGTTACCTCACTACAGGAGCCATCTTGCTGCTGGGCACGGCCATTATTTCCCTGGCTCTGTACTAATAAACTTGTGATAATCCTGCTGATTCTTTTGTTACAAATTCTATTCTCACTGTGTGACTTATATATTTAATTGACTGACAAAAATTTCTTCAAAGGTGAATGAATGCCTAATATTTTTTTACAAAGGAACTTTTATGATTAAGAATAAAATATGCAGCTTTCTAATAGACTAGTGCAAAGCTAAGTATGAATCTGGTACACTTAGACGTAAGCTCTATGTTTCTCTAGTGGCAAGGTTATTCTTTTCAACAGGTCATGTGATCTGGTATTACTGCAATAATTGTCATCTGTTCACCATTAGTTAAGCCTTTAGTGAATTTCTGTATACATACAGCAATATAGCAAAGTGAGAAAACAGAAACTGAGCTCCCTCAAGAGAGCATGGGAGTATATGTGTATATGTATATATACACATATGTATATATATATATATATATATATATATATCTTGGAAAAACTCCATCTAACCTTGATATGCCCAGCCATTTGAGATAAATATTTTTAATTGTAAAAAATAATTTAAATAAATAAAATGCAATGAGCTGAAATGTACACTGGGGATAAAAAAGAATAGAACAGGCTCTGTGTGGGCAGATTTGCTGCTATGTTCTCTGCCACAATCATTTTATTTTTCTTTATATCTTTATTGTGCTCTTCACACAGAAAATATATTGATATCTCGATTTGCTTTGTTAGAGGTTGTAGATGAAACCACAAACCATCTTCACACACAGTGAAACAAGAGTGGAAAACATTTTTTCCCTTATCCTTGTTTCTTTTAGTTGAATAAATGTACATTTCTTGCTGACTGCAAGAAAAACCATTAAAAAGCTGTTCCCAGCTAAAAGGTTCCAACACATGGGAATTACATCACTTGCTTTACAGATGTGTTATAATAAGCAAATCAAAGAACATTTGTTTGAATGACCTGTAATCAGCACTGCTGCTGTCTGTGGAAGCTGTGAAGAGTTTTACAATCATAAAACCTTGTCCCTGGACAATTGGATGCATTGCACTCAATTTAATCATAATCATTATAATGCTAATATTTTCTTAAAATAAAATGATGGGTAAGTATCCCAGTAATAAGTCTGCCAACTGTGAAACACATTCTAATGATCACAAATGCAATCAGAACAACAGCAAAAAAATGCTATACTCAAATCTTTGACGAGAAACAAACAAAAAGCCGTTGGTGATAGACCAACCAAGGCTGCCATAGCAGAAAAGGGAAGAAATTAGAAGCATTGTTACATGATTTTATCCTCCAAACTGAACAACCTTCTGGTAGAAAAATTGAAGTAATATTTCCTAATTACTTCATTGACTATACACCACCTGAGTTTTCGCTTAAGAATAAGTAAAGAATTTTGCAAATCAGTCTATCTCTAATTGTGACAAGTCTACTCAGAATAAGAAACTTTAAGTCTTAAACTCTATAGGGGTGGCAGTTATACCACCCCTTTCTTTTTACACTACTCCAGGCATTGTGTTGATGTAATTTATTCATAATAATAATATTTACATAATTTAGAGCTTCCTAAAGCTTTTAACTAAAATTATAGTCTTATCCTTAGGAAAGCTTTGTGAGGTAGTCATGAGACCATTGGTCATTATATTCTAAGGGATCGTGTATAATTGATTTCTATCTTTATCGGATCTCTCTCTCTCTACCAATCTGACTCTTTGAAGCCTTTTTTTTCCACTTAAAGAAAAAAATACAGATTTTTCTGGAGACGAACATTCATCCAATCAAGACTGTGTCTCCTGAGGATATTTCTCGGTGTGCAGTAACATTTATGTATACATTTCTCTTAACTATAGGAAATAAAATGCTGATAGCTTGCTCACTAACAAAAGCTGGTTAACATAAGAACTAGGAGAACCAACTGTGTGAGCTTGTCAAACAGAGGCACAGTTCTCCATAAGGAATGTTGTAAATTAGCACCTTCCAAGTCCCAGATACTTTGTTGCCATTGAATTTTAGAATTATCAGGGAGGGGAGACCTCAATATCCTCACTTCTCTAGAAAACATGTATTTTTTTTTCTGTTGTGTAAAAGTGTTTTATTCAATTACAGTATGTTTTCCAGTAATTATCAGCAGTTTAGATGATGATGATTAATCTAATGAATCACAAGGAGATTGTTTGTTTGTTTTCTTTTTAGGAAATCAGAATGCTGACCACAACACTTTTCATAAAAAAGAAAGAAAATTAAAAAGCTGATGGTTGTGTTGTATGGAAATTAATGTGTGTGAAATTAGTGGTTTGGGAGTTTTAGTTTATTTAAGAAAAAATTGCTTATCTTGAGTTGGCTTAATTTTGTATTCTATATCGCAAATGCTGCTATAAATCAGAAAATGTTGAGATACATGTTTATATTATCACATACATATTTGTACTTACATTAACTTTGAAAAAGATTAAAAATTTAAGAGTGGGAACAAAAACCATAAGTGAATTATTTTATTGAAAACTACTTCTATAGATCTATGTAGAAAAACATAGATGCTTCAAGTATAGTTTGCTATCACAGTTGTTAGAAAAATGTAACATTTATAGTGCAAAAATAATAGATAATTTTGTGACTATTTCAGAATATATTGTAACAGGAGAGTAGGATTTTGGAAAGAAAGGCATCAATATTGACTTGTGAAATCCAGTGGAGAGAAAAAGTGGCACCCCCTCTACCGGGGCTATACGTAACAAGTGGAGAATGTGCTAGAAGATACACAAAGGTAGATAGGCAGGTGTTATGTAAATAGCACACAATGGGTCAGCACTCAAGTGGCACAGGGACTTTTAACATGTCTTTTCCTCCCTTGGCTCACTAACCAAATTAGGCATACAGAGTGGTTTCTAATAAACTGACTTTGGTCTTATGAATAGTATTATGATCTTGGTCCTATTTACTGTTTCTGGACATAAGACCTTGAACATCTCACCAGGTGCTCTCCAGAATCAGATCTGTGTTTATGCTAATTTTAAAGAATTCTTGGACATGGCGACACAACAGGAGAAAAAGAGTTTCAAGAGCCAGAACAAGAGTTAGAGACCCACTCGTCCTCACAGTCAGGAGTCCCATAACAATGCTAAGGTAATAGCTATATTATATATATTATATATTATATATTATATATTATATATTATATATTATATATTATATATTATATATTATATATTATATATGCAGGCCCTGTGCTGCTGCTTCAGTCTCTGTGAATTCATATGAGCCTTGCTTAGTTGACTCAGAAAGCCTTGTTCTCCTGGTGTCCTCCATACTCTGTGGTTCTTACGCTGTTTCTGCCTCCTCGTCTCCAGGGTTCCCTGAGCTCTGAGGGGAGGAATTTGATGAAGACGCTCACATTTAGACTCTCTTTCTGCTGGGCAGTGGTGGTGCACACCTTTAATCCCAGCACTCGGGAGGCAGAGGCAGGCGGATTTCTGTGAGTTTGAGGCCAGCCTGGTCTACAAAGTGAGTCCCGGACAGCCATTGTGACACAGAGAAACTCTGTCTCAACCAAAACCAAAACCAAAACAACGGAACATACAAAAAACCCCCACCAAACCAAACCAAAAACAAACAAAACAAAACAAAACAGAACACGAACGACTTCCTGGGCTGGAGAGACAGCTCAAAGGTTAAGAGAACTGTCTGGTTTTCCAAAGGTCCTGAGTTCAATTTCTAGTAACCACATAGTGGCTTATAATCATCTATAATGAGATTTGGCGCCCTCTTCTGGCATGCGGGCAGAATACTGCATAAATAACAAACACACCCTCACCGTTCTGTATTTTAAGCTGTACTACACGAGCTATAGTGATAAAAACAAGATGGTATTAGCATAAAAACAGACAGGTTGATCAATGGAATTGAATAGAAGACCCAGACATGAATCCACACACACACGGATACATGAGTTTTGATAAAGAAGGCCGAAATACACACTGGAAAAAGATGGTACCTTCAACAATTTGTGCTGGTCGAACTAAATATCTGCATGTCGAAGAATGCAAATAGATCCATACTCATCACCCTGCACAAAACTCAAGTCCAAGTGGATCAGGACCTAAGCATGAAACCAGATACGCTAAACCTGATAGAAGAGAAAGTGAGAAACAGCCTTGCTCTCATTGTCACTGATAGATCAGCAAGCACTAAGTCCAACAACTAATAAAGGAGATCTCATGAAACTGAGAAGCTTCTGTAAGGGAATGGGCAGTGTCAGCTGGACAAAGTGGCACCCTACAGAATAGGAAAAGATTTTTTTTCCCGACTCCACATCCGATAGAGGACTATTATCCAAATGTTATAAAGAACTGAAGAAACTAGATATAGAAAACAACAATCCAATTAAAAATGCTATACAGATTTAAACAGAAATTTCTCAAAAGAGGAAAATCAAATGATTGAGAAACACTGAAAGAAAGGCCCAACATCCATAGCCATCAGGGAAATGTAAATCAAAAGGACTTGAAGCAGGGAACCTTAATTGCAAAATTGTCTGTACCAGCTTGGCCTCTGGGAGCATCTGTGGAGAATTGTATTCATTGCCTTAAGATATGTGAGAAGGCTCACTTAAAAATTATCTTTAATTTACATATTCACTTTACATCCCCATCCTAGTCAACTCCCTCCTCTCCTTACGGTGCCCACCTTCCCACTTTCTTCCCCCATCCTTACTCTCCTCCTCAGAATAGGAAGCCCTGTCCTCCAACCCACCCTAGCACATCCAGTCTCATCAGGACCGAGCTCACCCTCATCCTCTGAGGCCAAGCAAGGCAGCCCCAATAGCAAGAAGTGACTGAAAAGCAGGCAACAGAGTCCATGTAATAGATAGCACCTGCTCAGCTTACTAGGGTCCCACATGAAGATCAAGCTGCCCATTCATTACATATGTGTAGGGGTCCTAGGTCCAGTCCATGTATGCTCTTTGGTTGGTGCTTTCATCTCTGTAAGCACCCATGGACCTAAGATTGCTGACTCTGTCGGTCCTCTTGTGGCATTCTTGTCCCCTCCAGGTCCTTCACTTCTTCCTTCCACTCTTCCACAGGACTTCCCCCAGCTCTGCCTAATACTTGCCTGTGAGTCTCAGCATCTTATTTGATCAGCTGCTGGGTGAGCCTCTCAGAGAATGGTTATGCTAGGCTTCTGTCTGTAAACGTAGCAGAGTATTGTCAATAGTGTCAAGGGTTGGCTCTCTCCTACGGGGTGGGTCTCAGGTTGGGCCAGGCATTGCTTGGACATTCCCTCAGTTTCTGCTCTATCTTTATCTTTGAACATCTTGTAGGCAGGGTATATTATATTTTGGGTCCAGGGTTTTGTAGGTGCGTTGGTGTTCCCTTCCTGCCACAATAAGTCCTGCCTAGCTAGAAGGTAGCCTCTTCAGTTTCCGTGTCGCCTGCTGCTAGGAGGCTCAGCTACAGTCATCCCCACATCCTCCCTGTAGCAGATCTCAAGCTTGTTTCAGAGATGCTCCGGTCCTCTGTTTCTCCTTTCTCTTTAAGCCCTCTCATCTACCCTCCCCACTCTCCCCAATCTGATCTCCCCCTCATTTCCCTCCCCACACACTCTCCTATGCAGTTCTCTCTCTTTATCCACTTCAGATGTCTATTCTAGTTCCACTTCTGAGTGAGATTCAAGGAGAGCCCCCTGGGCTCTCCTTTTTACTTAGCTTCTTTGGGTCTTTTAATTGTAGTATGGTTATCTTGTAATATATGGCTAATATCTGCTTATAAGTGAGTCCATATCATATGTGTCTTTTTAAGTCTGGGTTACCTCACTCAGGAAGGTCTTTTCTAGTTCCATCCTTTTGCCTGCAAATGTCACAATTTCCTTGTTTTTAATAGCTGAGTAGTATTCCATTGTGTACATGCACCATATTTCACTATCTATTCTTCAGCTGAGGGACATCTGGGTTGTTTCCAGTTTCTGGCTATTATGAATAATGCTACTATGAACACAGTTGAACAAATGTCATTTGTGTGTGGTGGAGCCACTTTTGGGATTCGTATAGCTGGATCTTGAAACAGAACTATTCACAATTTTCTGAGAAAGTGCCAGATTGATTTCCAAAGTAGTTGTACAAGTTTGCTCTCCCACCAATCTGTAGGCTGCCACTTTGTTCTACTGACAGTGTCTATTGACAGAGGCTTTTTAATTTCATGAGGTCTCATTTATTAATTGTTGATCTTAAATCATGAGCTGTTGGTGTGCTGTTCAGAACTCATTCTGTGCCAACGAGTTCAAGGCTAACCCCCAATTTCTCTTCTAATAAGTTTAGTGTATCTGGTTTTACATTGAGATCTTTGACCTACTTGGACTTGAGTTTGTGCAGGGTGATAAATATGGATCTATTTTGCATTTTCTATATGTAGGCATTCAGTTAGACCAGCACCATTTGTTGAAGATGCTATCTTTCCATTGTATGATTTTGGCTCCTTTGTTAGTAGGTGTGTGAGTTTGTTTTTGGTCTTCAATTTGATCCACTAATATGTTTTATGACTTCATGCTGATACTTGAGTACAGCCTGAGATTAGGGAGGGAAATACTTCCAGAAGTTCTTTTATTGTACAGGATAGTTTTACCCATTCTGGATTTTTAAATTTTTCCATATGAAGTTGAGAATTGTTCTTTCAAGATCTGTAAAGAATTGTGTTAGTACTTTGGTAAGAACTGCATTTAATATGTAGATTGCTTTTGGTAAGATGACCATTTTACTATGTTAATCCTACCTATCCATAAGTATGGGAGATCTTTTCATCTTCTAATCTCTTCTTCAATTTCTTTTTTCAAAGACTTGAAGTTCTAATCACACAAGCTTTTCTTTTGCTTGATTAGAGTTAACCCAAGATATTTCATATTTTAAGCATTGTAAAAGGTGTTGTTTTCTTGATTTCTTTCTCTCGCTCTCTCCTTTTTATAAGCAAAAAAAGGAAACAAGAAACAGCAGTGTCTCCTTTACTTGCTTATCCTTCCCTCTCACAACGGGGTTATTTTACCGTGTTGTTACTGCCACCAATAGCTTCTTCACTGGGATTAGAAGCAGCTCTTCCAGGGTTCCAATGTAGACTGAGAACCAGTGGCCCTCCAGGAACTCACCACAACTCACCACACTTTTGGGGCCTAATCTTGCGGACTGTGGAACTACTGGGTTCTTGGTGTCTTGAGTGTATAATAGCCATCGTTGGACTTTTCTAAGACACTCCTCTAGTCTTTATGGTTTTGTTCTTGTGATGAATTCCTACTAAACACATGCTCTTTCCACGAGCTACACCCAAGCACCATCTTGTCCTTTCTCAGTGTTTGTTAGATTCTTCCATGTTCTTAATGCTTTTCAGGCATCATCTTATTGACTCTTTATCTACAGGTGAGTCGCGGAGGGAGGAAATCTGCTTGTGTTCCACCTGCCTTCTTCCACTTCTTTGTGTACCTAAGTGCACGTACTTACCAACAAGGGAGTTAAAATAGAGTGATGTTTTGTATGCTAATGAAGAGTGAAAGCATAAACATGGCCACCCTTTTTTTTCCCTTTGATTTCACAACCAGACATATTATTTCCTGAGACAGAGTAGGAGATTGAAAATATATCCTCTAGAATTGCAGGATACAACAACAAAAAATGGGTGGAATACAACAAAAGAAAGGGCCTAGGGGAACAGTAGGATGCTGTGACTCATTTTGTGATCAACAGTAATTTCCAATGCCAGAAATTATGGTTATCTATTAGTTACTGGTGAAAATTTTTAGTTAGAACTTGCCATCAAAGCTCCTCAGGCCTGGTTGGTAGCTATAATTGTGGAAGAAGATAACTTGAATCATTCCCTAGCAGCTATTTGATTCAAATATGGGCAAATTAGTAATATTAAATCTAAATGGTACAAGCCAAGAGTAATTTTAGCATCAGAAAGATATCTTTTGTCACTGAAACTTTCTTTTTAAAGGTATTTATTTAGGTTATAATATAATTGCATCACCCCCCCCCCTTCACTTTCTTCTAAACTCTCTAATACCCTCTACCCCTTCTTGCTTTCTTTAAAATCATTACTTCTTTTTATGGTTATTACATATATATATTTGCATGATATGTATACACATATATGTTATATGCACACCCCCCCAAATGCAAACTGCTCAGTCTGTATGATGTTACTTGTATGTATATTTTTAGGGATGATCATTTAGTATGGGCTAACCAAATAGTGTGCTTGTTTTTCATAGGGGAAGACTGCTTCCTTAGGACCCATCATTTCTTAATTGTTTATAGTTCTTTGCATAGGATCTAGGTCTTCTGAGCTCTGCCCAATCTGTTTTAACATGTCCTTTGGTGTTGTCCTTGTTCAGATCATGTTTAGGCAGTCATGTAGGTGAGACTTTGTGGGTGTAGTTTCTGATATTACTAGGAGACACAATCTTATAGCAAACTCTGTGACACTCTAGCTTTTACAATCTTTTTTATTTCTTTCTCTTCTGCAATGATCCCTAAGCCTTAGCTATCTGACATGTGTTGTAGGTGTATACCTTGGGACTGGGTGTCACAACTCTTGATTTTGATTGGGTGTGTCTTTCTGTAATGGTCTCCATCTGTTTCAAAGAGAAATTTCTTTGATGAGGGGTGAAGACTTCACTTCTCTGTGGGTATAATGACAGTGTAGTTAGGGTTTATGTTAGTTTTGTAAAAGAGTGATGGTAGGTTTCCCTCCAAGATATATGACTTCACTAGGCCTGGGTGGTTGGCCAGGTTTCCAGCATCAGGCATAATCTTTCTTTTCTTTTCTTTCATCTTTCTTTCTTTCTTTCTTTCTTTCTTTCTTTCTTTCTTTCTTTCTTTTTTTGAAGACAGGGTTTCTCTGTGTAGCCTTGGATATCCTGGACTCACTTTGTAGACCAGGCTGGCCTCAAACTCACAGCAGTCAGCCTGCCTCTGCCTCCCAAGTGCTGGAATTAAAGGCATGCACCACCACTGCCCAGCTTAATTTTTCTTTTGTTGAATTGGCCTTAAAATTAGAGAGCTGCTGCCAATGTATGTGTGCCATTGCTGCACTCCTAAGGTATGTGTGCCATGCTGGTGGTTGCTGTGGTTCATAGGCATCATGACTGCATAGGATTGTGGGTTGCTTCCTTCCTTTGCCTTCTGGGATTGTGAAAGCTAGTCTTCATTGAGGAGGCTTTCAGGCCATCACTGACACTTTCAAAATACCATATATTTACCAAGAGGGTGGACCTAACAAAAGACACCGTGAACCTGAATAATTCAATTAATCTTATACACATTTCAGCCTTTGTGCTGCTGAGACTTATTGTCAACTTGACACAAACTAGGACCAACCGGAAAGAAGGCCTCTCAACTGAAAATTATGTCCCTCAGATTGGCTCGTGGCATACCTCTGAGGCATTTTATTTATTGACAATTGATGAGGTAGCGCCTAGCTCACTGTAGGCAGTGCAGTCCACTGGCAGATGATCTTAGGATTTATAAGTATAGCTAATCAAGAGCCAGAGCTAGGAAGCCTAGCCAGTGCTCCTCCATGTTTTCTGCACTTCAAGATCCTGATTAGAGTTCATGCCTTTACTTTCCTTGATGATGGTCTGACTCCTGTGTGTTAACAGTTGGCTTGGGGCTTTAGTTAGTATTTTCCCTACAACAAAAATAAACCAGAACAGGCTTGTTAGTGGAATATTACTTAAAACATTATTTACTATTGGTTTTTATGTGAGGACAGGATCCTGTGGAAGTCAGGAGAACCCTCAGATCCTCCACATCTGCAGTTACATATGGTTGTGACCTGGCATGTGGGTGCTGGGAAAAGAACATGGGTCTTATGCTAAATCAGCAGGCATTCTTAACTGCCAAGTTAAGAGCTCACCTCTCCAGCTTCTGTGGAGGACTAAATGCCTGCTTCTTATTCCTGATTCTTTATTTCTCTGCTTTCCAAATAGAATGCACCCATCCTCCTTTTAAGTTTCATCTGTAACTTTATTCTAATGTCCTTTCCATCCGTGAAGGCTTTGCTCTGTAACCGTTGTCTCTTTGTATCTTCAGAGACTCCATTTATTCTGCCTTTAACACGTGAGGGCTATATTTCCCCAACAGTTATTTCATGCAACTCTTGTCACGTTTGAGCTCTACCTCCTAGCGTTTTCATGACCACTCTTCTGGTTTGACTGCTTAGGGCTCATTGCTTGTTCTTTCTCAGGGCAAGTGGTTAATTTTTTTTTTTTTTTTTTTTTTTTTTTGCTTAAAGACTTGGAAGTTCATGGGTGTTAGTCCTCTGAAGGTCAAAGGTGTCTTTTAAGAATTATTTTCGCATTTTGTAGGGGGATCCAAGATGGCGGCGAGCAGTGTGGACCGTGTTTGGAAGCTCCAGTGAACAGTTCGGGGAATTGCACAGATTTCTGATCCAAGAACACCAGGATCCCGACACCACGGCAGCAGGAGTGCTCCACGGTTCGGAAGGACCAGGGTGCGGAGGACCTGCGTGCCCCTACACACAGGAGGAGTGCGGATTTTCTCGGATCAGAGCAGCGGCGGCACGGGCGGCGCGGCGTCAGCAACACCAGCAGCAGCGACTGAGGTTTGCAGCTCAGAGCCATCCAGTGGAGGCGGTTAGTGTGGTGGCTGGTGGGAGTTGCTGCGGGAGAGGGGACACTGGACAGGATTTGGGTCGTGTGGTGCTTTGTGACCCAAGCTGGACACGGCGGACAGTTCAGCCCCAGAGTCCCGGGTACAGCTCAGGGCGCAGTGCTGGGGAGACACTGACTCAGCACAGCGAGCAATTCTGCCCAAGGCAACAGCTTAGTGGAGCCACGGCGCCCCTGCTGTGACACAGGCCGGGTTGAACGCTCAGTTCCTCCCAAGGCCCTTCTCAGCTCAGCCAGTTCACCTGCTGTGAGGTGCTAGCGCTCATCAACGAGCAGTTCTGCTCAAGACATTAGCTCTCCTCAGAGGGCAATTTTAGGGCGCTGACACAGGCTGAGGTCAGCACGCAGATTCAGCCCAGAGGCCCTAGCTGGATTTGCCGGGCAGATTAGGCCCAGGGATTCTTCCTGAGCTGTGCACACAGGCTCGGCGGCCCCAAGACTCTGGCTGGACTATGCACGCAGTATAGGCCTGGAGGCCCGGACTGAATTCAGGGTGCAGTGTGGGTCCATAGTCCCTGGTTGAGCTCGGGGCACAATTCTACCCCAGAGACTCGGGTGGAGCTCGGCGTGCAGCTTAGGGCCACAGTCCCTAACCGTGCTTGGCAGACAGATTGGACCCAGAGTCTCTACTAGAGCCTTTGGCACAGTCCCGGCTCTAAGACTCTGGTTGGACACAGCGTGCAGTTTGAATCCAGAATTCCTGGCTGAGCTGCGCGGATGTTTCGGGCATGAGTCAATAACTGACCACAGCAAGCAGTTTGGCCAAACACCCCTAGCTGAGCTTGGTGCGCAGTCCTAGCCCAAAAATTCTGGCTGGACCCTGTGGGCATTTTGAGCCCAGAATTCCTAGCTAAGCTCAGCAGACGATTCAGGCCCTGAGATACTAGCTGAGCTCGGACGGTGGGTTGGGACTAGGGTCCCTGGCTGGACCGGGCAGGGAACCCAGTAGGCTGTGGACACCTTGGCCTGACCCAACGCTCATCCAGAGACCCAGAACTATTGCAGGACCCTCAGCACAGGAAAGCTGAGGAGCACTGGCTGTGAGAGCCCAAAACGCCAGGGCTAACCTCCTGCCATCCACAACAGTGAAACATAAGAGCTTCCAACCTACGGAAACCGTGAGAAAACAAGTGAATCTATCATCAGACTCCCTCCATCCAACTCAGGAATCTACCCAACGAAAACAAAGCCGGCAAGATGTCTAAAGGACAGCGTAAAAGCATACGCAAAAAACCCCAAAACAACATGGCGTCTCCAGTTTCCAGCTATCCCAAAGAAAACAACCCAGAGAGCTCAAATACAACGGAAATACAAGAAAATGACCTCAAATCCTTAATAAGGAGCATATTAATGGAAGAAACAAATAAAATTCGTAATCAAATACAGGAAGACGCAGCAAAACAAGTGAGAGACATAAAAGAAGCACATAGAGTGGAACTGGAAAAATTTAAAGAATATGCAAATAACCAGATGGAAGAAATAATTAAAACGGTTCAAGCTCTGAAGACCTATAAAGAGGCAATGGAAGAAACTCAGGAATATACAAAAAATGAGGTGAAAGAAATAAAAAAATCAGTTCAAGATCTGAAGACGAAAATGGATTCAATGATAAACACACAGACAGAAGAAAAACGAGAACGTGAGACCTCAGAGAAGAAGGCGAGCAACACAGAGGCGAGCCTTTCTAACAGAATCCAAGAGACGGAAGAACGAATTTCTGGTCTAGAAGATACAATCACAGATCTTGAAGTAACCATTAAGGATAATGCCAAATCTGGAAAACTCCTGAAACAAAACATCCAAGAAATTCAGGACACCATGAAAAGAAAAAATCTGAGGATAATAGGCATTGAAGAAAGAGAAGATATCAGACTCCAAGGCCCAGAAACTATTCTCTACAAAATTATAGAAGAAAATTTCCCCAACCTAAAGAAAGAGATACCTATAAACATACAAGAGGCCTACAGAACACCAAATAGAATTGACCAGAAAAGGAAAACTGCCCGTCACATAATAATCAAAACACAAAGCATACAGAACAAAGAAAAAATATTAAAAGCTGCAAGGGAAAAGGGCCAAATAACATTCAATGGCAAACCTATCAGAATTACACCAGACTTCTCAGCAGAGACCATAAAAGCCAGAAGAGCCTGGACAGAGATCCTGCAAACCCTGAGAGACCACAGATGCCAGGCCAGACTACTTTACCCAGCAAAATTATCAATAACCATTGATGGAGAAAACAAAATATTCCATGACAAAAACAAATTCAAACAGTACCTATCCACAAATCCAGCTTTGCAGAAGGTACTAGATGGAAGACTCCATCCCAAAGGGTCAAGCTACAACCAAAACTGCTCAGGAAATAGGTAACTATACCAAGGCAAAAACACAACTACACAAACACTCGATTGGAAACAACATCAAAATTAAGACTCTTAACAGTCACTGGTCGTTAATATCTCTCAACATCAATGGTCTTAATTCTCCAATAAAAAGACATAGACTAACTGAATGGGTGCATAAACAAGATCCAACATTCTTCTGCATTCAAGAAACACATCTCACCTATAACGATAGGCACTACCTCAGGGTAAAAGGATGGAAAAAAATATTCCAAGCAAATGGTCACAAGAAGCAAGCAGGCGTAGCCATTTTAATATCAAACAAGATAGACTTTCAACCAAAATTAATCAAAAGGGATGCAGAAGGACACTTCATACTCATCAAAGGTAAAGTCAACCAAGACGACATCACAATTCTGAACATCTATGCTCCCAATACAAGGGCACCCACATTTGTAAAAGATCTGCTAAAAAAAACTTAAAACACACATCGATCACCACACAATAATAGTGGGAGACTTCAACACCCCACTCTCACTGAAGGATAAGTCATTGAAACAGAAACTAAGCCGTGAAATAACATCATTAACCAATGCGATGGGTCAAATGGATCTAACAGATATCTATAGAACCTTTCACCCAAACAAGAAAGAATATACCTTCTTCTCTGCACCCCATGGAACCTTCTCCAAAATTGATCACATCGTAGGTCACAAAGCAGGCCTCAACAGATACAAGAGGATTGAAATAATACCTTGTATCCTAGCAGATCACCATGCTCTTAGGTTGCAATTCAACAACAACAGAAACAACAAAAAGCCTACACGTACGTGGAAACTAAACTACTCTCTGCTAAATGACACATGGGTCAGGGAAGAAATAAAGAAAGAAATCAAGGAGTTTCTGAAATTCAATGAAAATGAGGGAACAACATACCCAAATTTGTGGGATACATTGAAAGCAGTGTTAAGAGGAAAACTCATAGCACTAAGTGCCTTTAAAAAGAAATTGGAAACATCGCACATAAGCAACTTAACAAAACAGCTGGAAGCCCTAGAAAAAAAAGAAGCAGAAACACCAAAAAGGAGTAGACGTCTGGAAATAATCAAACTCAGGGCTGAAATTAACAAATTAGAAACTAAGAAAACAGTCCAAAGAATCAACAAAACCAAGAGCTGGTTCTTTGAGAAAATCAATAAGATAGACAGACCGTTAGCCAAACTAACTAAAAGGCAGAGAGACAGTATTGAAATCAACAGAATCAGAAATGAAAAGGGAGACATTACAACAGACACTGAAGAAATACAAAGAATCATAAGATCCTACTTTGAAGGCATATATGCCACAAAATTTGAAAATCTAAGGGAAATGGATGACTTTCTTGATCAATTTCACTTGCCCAAATTGAGTGAAGAACAGATAAACAAGCTAAATAGTCCCATTTCCTCTACAGAAATAGAAGCAATCATTGATAGTCTCCCAAACAAAAAAAGCCCAGGGCCAGATGGTTTCAGTGCAGAATTCTACCAGACCTTCAAAGGCGAGCTAATACCGATACTCTTCAAGCTACTCCAAAACATAGAATTGGATGGAACATTACCAAATTCATTCTATGAGGCCATAGTCACGTTGATACCTAAGCCTCACAAAGACTCAACAAAGAAAGAGAATTTCAGACCAATTTCTCTTATGAACATCAATGCAAAAATACTAAATAAAATTCTTGCAAAACGAATACAAGAACACATAAAGGATATCATTCATCATGACCAAGTAGGCTTCATTCCAGGCATGCAGGGATGGTTTAATATACGGAAATCCATCAATGTAATCCACCATATAAACAAACTGAAAATAAAAAACCACATGATCATCTCTTTAGATGCAGAGAAAGCATTTGATAAAATCCAACACCCATTCATGTTTAAAGTTTTAGAGAGATCGGGGATACAAGGCACTTTCCTCAACATAATAAAGGCTATCTACAGCAAGCCAATAGCCAAAATCAAAGTAAATGGTGAGATACTCAAGGAAATTCCTCTAAAATCGGGAACAAGGCAAGGCTGCCCACTCTCTCCATATCTCTTCAATATAGTACTCGAAGTTCTAGCCAGAGCAATAAGACAACAAAAGGAGATCAAGGGTATCCAAATGGGAAAGGAGGAAGTCAAATTATCTCTATTTGCAGATGATATGATAGTGTACATAAGTGACCCTCAAAATTCCACCAGAGAACTCCTACAGCTGATAAATACTTTCAGCAATTTGGCTGGATACAAAATTAACTCAAAAAAGTCTGTAGCCTTCCTATACACAAATGACAAGCTTGCAGAGGAAGAAATTAGGAAAGCCACACCCTTCACATTAGCCACAAGCAATATAAAATATCTAGGAGTTACTTTAACTAAGCAAGTGAAGGACTTGTTTGAAAAAAATTTCAAAACTCTGAAGAAGGAGATTGAAGATGACATGAGAAGATGGAAGGATCTTCCTTGCTCATGGTTAGGGAGAATTAACATAGTAAAAATGTCCATCCTACCAAAAGCAATCTACAGAATCAATGCAATCCCTATCAAAATACCTACACAATTTTTTAAAGACATTGAAAGTTCAATTCTGAACTTCATATGGAAAAACAAAAAACCCAGAATAGCAAAAACGATCTTGTACAATAAAAGGTGCTGTGGAGGAATCTCCATACCTGATTTCAAATTATACTATAAAGCAATTGTAATTAAAACAGCATGGTACTGGCACAGCAACAGGCTGGTTGATCAGTGGAATCGTATTGAAGACCCAGATATGAATCCACACACATATGGTCACTTGATTTTTGACAAAGAAGCCAATTCCATTCAATGGAAAAAGGATAGCATCTTCAACAAATGGTGCTGGTCTAACTGGATGTCTATGTGCAAAAAAATGCAACTGGACCCATATTTGTCACCTTGCACAAAACTCAAATCCAAGTGGATTAAAGACCTCAACATAAAACCAGAGACACTAAGTCAGTTAGAAGAAAAAGTGGGGAAGAGCCTGGAACATATTGGCACAGGAGACAACTTCCTGAACAGAACACCAACAGCCCAGGCCTTAATGTCAACAATTAATAAATGGGACCTCATGAGGCTGAGAAGCTTCTGTAAGGCTAGAGACACGGTCAAGAGAACAAAGCGACAGCCTACAAACTGGGAAAAGATCTTCACCAACCCTACATCTGACAAAGGTCTAATATCCAAAATATATGAAATTAAGCACTACCAAACCAAATAACCCAATTGAGAAATGGGGCTTGGAACTAAACAGAGAATTCTCAACAGAAGAATATCAAATGGCTGAGAAACACTTAAAGAAATGCTCAACCTCCTTAGTCATCAGGGAAATGCAAATCAAAACAACTCTGAGATTCCATCTTACACCCATCAGAATGGCTAAGATCAAAAACTCAAGCGACACCACATGCTGGAGAGGATGTGGGGAGAGAGGAACACTCCTTCATTGCTGGTGGGAATGCAAACTAGTACAACCACTTTGGAAATCTATCTGGTGCTATCTCAGAAAACTGGGAATAGGGCTTCCTCAAGACCCAGCTATTCCACTCCTTGGAATATACCCAGAAGATGCACCGGCACACAGCAAGAAAATTTGCTCAACCATGTTCATAGCAGCCTTATTCATAATAGCCAGATCATGGAAACAGCCTAAATGTCCCTCAGTAGAAGAATGGATAAAGAAACTGTGGTACATATACACTATGGAATACTACTCAGCTATTAAAAACAAGGAATTCCCGAAATTTGTGGACAAATGGATTGAGCTAGAGATGATCATAATGAGTGAGTTAACCCAGAAGCAGAAAGACTCAAATTGTATATACTCACTTATATCTGCATACTAGCCCAATGGGCATGTCCCATGAAAGCCTTCCCTTACCAGGAAACTGGGACAGAGGGGAGGACATCCTATTGGGACTCTAGATGAGAGAACAATGGGAGAATAGCAATGTAGAAGGATCCAGTAGGTCCTAGAATCCTACAAGTAGAACATTATGATAGGCAGATTTGGGTCATGGGGTCCCGCTCAAACTAAGGCCCTAGCCAAGGACAATACTGGCGGTCAAATTTAAACCCCTACCCTGATCTAGCCCATGGACAGGAAAGTCTCCACACCTGAGTGGAGAGAGGGATTTGTCTTTCTCAAGTACTCTGGTGCCTCACATTTGACTATGTCCCCTGGCAGGGGACACCTAGTGGCACTCAGAAGAAGGACAGCAGGTCACTGAGAAGAGACTTGATACCCTATGAGCATATACAGGGGGAGGTAATCCCTCTGAGGAACAGTCATAGGGGAGGGGAATAAGGGGAAAATGGGAGGGAGGGGAGAATGGGAGGTTACAAGGGATGGGATAACCATAGAGATGTAACAAGAATAAATTAATTAAAAAAAAAAAAAAAAAAGAATTATTTTCAAATCTGCTGCTTGTGGAATTTAACATTTTGCCCAGCCAAAGCTTTTCCTCCTCTGCCATGTTTCATGCGTTATGAAATCTCGGTGTTCTCTTGTTTGCTTTGGTGGTCTTTTGTTTTTACTAGCATCTCCTTTGTCAATCATATATTGTAGACTTGTAATGCACTTAGGACTTAATTCTTTTATTCATCTTCTCTTCCGTTAGTAGTCATGTCCGTGGGAGTTTCACCTTCAGCTTTATAAAACTTCTTCCTAAGTGAGAAAGCAGACAGATTCACATGAAACCACCACATGTACCCACTTTAAACTTTAGGACAAGTATTAAACAGTTGTGGTTTTTTTTTTTTTTTTTTTTTGCCACAGCCCAGACAATTCTTTCTCCACATTTCTAAGCCATTCATTTTGATGGCTCCACTATCATTCCAGGACATCCACACTGAAAAAACTGAAACCATCTCCTGTTCTGTAGTCTTTGTATCCCATCCCCCACACCTTGGCAACATTATCCCCCACACCTTGACAACATCATCCCCCACACCTTGACAACATCA
>OU015755.1:30494982-30512616 GCA_907169655.1 Acomys percivali | reverse complement strand
ATCCCCCACACCTTGACAACATCATCCCCCACACCTTGACAACATCACCCCCCACACCTTGACAGCATCATCCCCCACACCTTGACAACATCGTTCCCCACACCTTGACAACATCATCCTGTTGTTATTGCTCTCCTTCATTGCTCTCCTTTCCATCTCTGTTGTTAACTAACTGGTTAAGGGCAACCTTGCTCCTTCCCTGATGTAAATATTTGATCAATGACTTCATACTTGGCAAGCTTTAGGTAGTTCCCCACCCCCCTTTTATTCTTTAGGTGAGACTAGGATCTTTGCATTTCTCACTCATCAGTCTTCAAGTATTCTCTACTGCCTGCTAAAAATTAAAAAAAAATTATCATTTTGTGTTATTCACATAGTCTAATATTTTACAGCACTTGTTCATTAGACTTCTATAGAAAATAGCAATTATTTCTACTTCTATACTCACTTATAGTTATTTCCGATTTTTCTGCTTAGAGTAGGAGTGGCTTAGGAAGAAGAACCATGCTCCCCAGACCTTGGGTCACTAACAGTATCTAAGCCATGCCTTGTACAAAGAGGGCATCCAGGTAAATGAAAGATATAGCTGTGTGTAGTTAGAAAACAAATTGTACATAATAAAATAGAATATATATGTACATATTACTTCTCTCATCCATTCTTGTAATGTAAAAGACATGGTAGAGAAATGTCAAGGAAAAGGGAGAAATAGAAATAAAATGTATTATAAATGATAGCTTTTCTTTTTTTTATTAATTTATTCTTGTTACATCTCAATGGTGATAGCTTTTCACATATATAGTAAGAGATAAAAAGTATAAGCAAAGGAAGACCTCAATTTTCTACTTAAGATTCTTACGTATTAAGAAATAATAGGCAACATATCTTTGATTCTTGAAATTTAAGCTCAAAGTTCTTTAGATTTCCCAAGTGACAACTCTTAGTCATGGTTGGACTCTAGACAATTTAAGTAAATTAATCACTAGATAATTTTAGCTGTTAGTGTAGTTAATTGTGGCAGTCAATATTAAACAACTTAGACTCAGACTGGCAAAAATATCAACTATGTGATTAAAAGATTGGAGCTTTGATCCGCATGGTAACAGCCTGCCCTGGCTTCCTAGGATGAGAGTTGGGCTGGGTTCAGGCAAGATTTATGGCGCACAGCTGGATCAAGGAGACTGGTTTAGCTAATCTAGGTAGGAGCAGTCTCTGTAACGGAGCAGTCTTTAGGTTGAAAATATTGGGGAAGCAGGAAGAACGCTACGGTGGATAATTTCAGTGTACACTATCAATATCCACACATGGACCAGAGGAAGGCTTTGGCATTCCTCTGAGCTTACCGTGTGTGTGTGTGTGTGTGTGTGTGTCTTGACTCTTTCCCATGGGTCTGAGGATAGGGTCCTTGACATGTCTGTGCCCATGTCAACAGCTCACATTCACTAAGAGTTTCTGTTGCTCCCCACAGATCATCTAGAATATGGAAATTAAGATGGAACCAGAGATGAATGGCATCTCTTTTGACATCAGAAGATGCACAGTTCTAGCCTGAATCTCCTAAGATGCCAGAAATTCCTTTTAATGAGACATTCTTCCTTCTGCTTTTCCCCTTTATGCAGCCACCTCTTCATTTTCTTCCTTATCAACCTGATTGGCTTCATAAAATGATGATGACTAACGATGATGAGTTTTTTGTTTTTGTTTTTTTGTTTTTTGTTTTTCTGAGACAGAGTTTTCCTGTGTTGCTTTAGCTGCTCTGGACTTGCTTTGTAGATCAAACGCATAACAATCCGTCTGCCTCTGCCTCCCTGAGTGTTGGGATTACAGATGTGCACTACCACAGGCCTGAACATTTAAAAAAGTATTTCTAGGCCATTTATATTTCTTCTTTCAAGACATATTTTGTGCTCAGGCCCAATTTTCAATTGGGATAGTCGTTTTCTTTGTAGTTAGTTTTCGAATTCCATGTTTATTCTAGACACTAACTCTCTGTCAGATACCTACCTGACGAAGAGTATTTTTTTCCATTCTGTATGCTGTGCCATTAATTTCACTCAGGCCACTATTTATTTTGCTCAACAGAGATTTTTAGCTTATGAGGTCTCATTTGTCACTTTTTGGTCTTAGTTCCTGGTGTACCATATTCCTGTCCTGAATGACGTTACCTCTGTCTATAAGTTGATGGATATTTCCCATTTTCTCTTCTATCAGATTTAGGGTATCAAGTCTTATGTTGAGGTTCTTGATCCATCCGGAATTGAATCTTGTGCCAGTGTGAGACAGAGAGATTGAGTTTCATTCCTCTGTATGAAGCTCTCCAATGTGCTGAACACCACTTGTTGGAAATGCTATCCTTTTTTCAATGTATATTTTTGGCCTCTGTGTCAAAAAGCAGGTAGCCGGAGGGGCATGGATTACATGTATTTTCAATTCTGTCCCATTGATCAGTGTGTCTTTTTTTTTTAAATGACAGTTTTATTACTATGGATCTATATTATAAGTTGAAATCAGGAATGGTAATATCTCCAGCAGTGTTTTTATTGCTCAGGCTGTGTCAGCTATCACGGAACTTTTATGTTTCCACATGGACGTTAAGATTGTTTTTAACATCTGCAAAGAATGATCTTAGAATTGTGTTAGTGGCTGCATTAAATCTGTAGATTGCTTTTTGGTAGGATGTCCATTTTTAAAAAATTAATCCTACCAATATATGACTCTTTCAAACTGTGTTATTTCCCATTCCCTGCTCTTTCTGTATTGACCTTCCTCTCCCCTTCTTAATTAATGTCCCCTCATTATTCACATTTTCCCTTTATACCTCTTATAGCTCATTAATCTCCTCTAGCGGTCTTTTACTTTCTTGGTAAATGGTACTTAAAAATTAAAAAAAAAATATATTTTTTACTTTCTTAGTAAATGGTACATACATGGCAGTCTTTTTTATTTTTTATTTTTAATTTTTTATTAATTTATTCTTGTTACAGCTCAATGGTTATCCCATCCCTTGCATCCTCCCATTCTTCCCTCCCTCCCATTTTCCCCTTATTCCCCTCCCCTATGACTGTTCCTGAGGGGGATTTCCTCCCCCTGTATATGCTCATAGGGTATCAAGTCTCTTCTTGGTAGCCTGCTGTCCTTCCTCTGAGTACCACCAGGTCTCCCCCTCCAGGGGACATGGTCAAATGTGAGGCACCAGAGTACGTGAGAAAGTCATATCCCACTCTCCACTCAACTGTGGAGACTGTTCTGACCATTGGCAAGATCTGGGTAGGGGTTTAAAGTTTACTACCTGTATTGTCCTTGGCTGGTGCCTTCGTTTGAGCGGGACCCCTGGGCCCAAATCTACATGGCAGTCTTTTACTGTCTTGGTTTCTTCAGGTACTCCAGGTGACATACCCATCTCTAAAGATTTGGAGGGAGGACCACAAATGAGAAAAAAGCATGTGGCATCTGCCTTTCTTGATGTGGGCTACCACATTCAACCAGAATATAATATTTTCTAAGTGCACCTATTTACTACAATACTCATGATTTATCCTACAGTGTGTGTGTACCACAGCTCCCATTGGTCAGTGGAAGGCCATTTAGTTTTTTTCCATTTCCTAGCTCCTGTGAACAGAGCAGCAGTGAACAAGATGGGGCAAGCATCTGTGGAGTAGGATGTGAAGTTCCTTGAGACTATGTCAAGCATTGGTATAGCTGAGTCATATAATAAGTTTATTTTTAGCCTTTGCAGAATTCTTTGCACTGATTTCCAGAATGACTACACCAGCTAACAATCACACCGAAGGTGAGTGAGGATTTTCTTTTTCCCCACACCAGCCTCAGCATTTGTTGTCCATTGTTTTGTTGATCTTAGTCATTTTGACTGGGGTAAAATAAAAATTTTGAATTTGATTTTAATTTCCCAAATTGATAAGGATGATAAACCTTTTTTTATTGGACATATTTTTTAGTCATTTTCATTTCTTCTCTTGAGAATGCTGTTTTGACCCACATCCCATTTTTCTAATGGGTCATTTTGTTTTTACTCTTTGTTTTTAAAATTTTTATATATTCTTTTTAAATTAAAAAATATTTCTTTATGTATTCTTAATATTAATCCTCTGCCACATGTGTAGCTGGCAAAGATTTCCTTATACACTGTGGGCTTCTTGATCACCCAATTGATTGTTCCCTTAGCAGGTTAGAAGCTTTTTTTTAGTGGTATGAGGTCCTACTTGACAATTGCTGGCCTTATTTCTTAGCCAGTGCAGCCTTATTCAGAAAGCCATTTCCTCCCTCTATATCTTGTAGGGCACTTCCTCTGTTTTCTTGCAGCAATTTCAGTGTTCAGGCTTCACATTAGGTCTTTGATCCATTTGGAGTTAGTTTCTGAGAGATACGGATCTAAATTTGTTCCTCCAAATGTGGATATCATGTGCTTCCCAGAACCTCTTGTTGAACATGTCATCTCTTCTTTACATTATAATTTTGGTATCTCTGTCAAATATCAGAAGGCTGTAGTTACCTGTGTTCATGTTTGAGTCCATTTTTCCATACATTTAATACTGAAAGATCACATAAGAAAATTTGTATATTTGCTTTTCCAATCAATATGCTTTAATGATCTGTTAGTCTTCTTTTATCCTTTTAAGTGTATATTTTATTCACATCTGTGCAATGGGACTCTATTCCAAATTATCCATTATATTATTTATATTTCTTGAGTTTACAGTTTCTATTCATGATGCACCACTGTATTCATCTGACTTCTGCCTTTGGTATGACCCCAAACTTCAGTGCACAAGACCTTCAAGTTGCCAAAGTCAGTGGTCAGTTTCCAACCTTATCTGACTGAATTTACTGATGGCATTTAGAATACCTTCTCATGCTTTTTAGATGAGTTTCTTTTCTTGGATTGTGAGATTTCATTGTCATTTTTAATTCTCCATTTTTGATTACCCCATGTCTCTGTCCTGTGTTGGTTCCTCCTCACACTCTAAATCTTATGGTCTTAACTGTTGCTTCTGGCCCACAAACAAACAAACAAACAAACAAACAAACAAACAAAAAACAGTTCTTGAACTTTTCTTCTATTCATATTCACATTTTAGGTACTTTTTTGCAGTTCATTTCTGGGGATACCATAGTAATGATCTACTTTATCTAGCCTCGGCTTCATCTACAAAGCCAGCTCCAGCTCTATGACTTCATTGGAGACACTGAACTATGTGAAATCAGGCTGTTTTCATCTGCTGAGCCTTTTAACCTTCCCTAGAGCCCCAACTTGCTTTAGTTATTTCTCCTAACTGTTCTTTTGTAAGAACTATTTATTTCTGTACAGACAATAGCTATAGATTCACCTTTCTCATCTTTCTCTTACTCATGTTAAGCATACTTTTCCAAAGCCAAAGCATAACTATAAAAGTATAAAGCGATCATGTCATTTAAAGCGAGGCCTAGTAAAATACAAGGGCACTAAGAAATACACACCAGAAAAAAAAACTTCTGAGTTAGATCTAAACTTGGTTAGTCTCCCACAGAGACATAATATAATTTCCCAGCAGACCCAAATAATTGGCATCTGTACAGGCATAAGTCAGCAAATTAACACTTAGCTTTATACAATTCAGCATCCTAAATCCAAACAGACTGGATACACTGAGATAAAATTTGAGTGTGTCTTTGCTCCTTAAGGCTCTGAAAGAAGATGTCATCTGTCTTTTGCCTTGGTCACAAGCGTCACATAAATTTTTGACTTTGGCAATTTATTAATAAGTCTTAATGGCGCTAAGAAAAATACCGTTAAGATCTGGAGAGATGGGTTGGTGGTACAGAACATTCGTTATTCATGCAAGGCCCTGGGTTTGATTCGTAGCCCCTACATGGTGACTCACAATTGCTCATAACTTTAGTTCCAGGCCTAACCACACCCTCTTCTGATCCCTCTACAGACACCAAGGGTGCACGTGGTGCCCAGACATGCGTATGATAAAGACCTCTATACATATAAAACAAAGTAAATAAAAGTAAAAAATTAATTTTTAAAAATATCTGTACACTTCTGAGCACTTTCATGCCTACAGCTCCAGGCCAAGTTGCCTTCCCCTGTTGTCTGGGTATTTATAACTATCCTCACATAGTTCTTTGCTTGCTATGTTGGCCTTCTAGTTTATTCTCTATGCCAAAGGCCAAGTGATCCTGATGTTTAAAGCATTTTGATCATTTCCTATCATGTCCAAAAAATTATTCAAACTCTGAACTTTGTTCTATGACATAATTTTTCTTGGTCTGCCAAATTCTCCCACTTTATCCCTTTTATAGCACCCAATGCTTTTGATTACTCTGTAAGAGACAATGTATCTGCTTTGGAAATCTAGAAGGCTGTTTGCGTTCCTAGCTTGCTGCATGGTTCACTGTCCTCCCTTCAGTTGTTGTTCTCAAGTGCTATTTTATATATTAAAAAAAAACATAAAAAATCCATCTATTTAATGTGCTTCTATCCTGTGCCTTGATTTATTTTTCTTTATAACACTTATCTCCACCAAAATATTCTCATGCCTCTTAATTTTTAAAATATTTTATTAGTGATTTTAGAATTTCATATGTGCTTTGATGAAATTTGCATTCATCCCAACTCTTTCTGGGCCTTTCACCTTCTCTACCCACACAACATTGTCCTTTAAAGAAAAGACCAATTTTTTTTTGCTTCGCATATATCTTGGATGTGTAGTCTTCCCTGTGAGTATAATTAATTTAATCAGGGGGTACACAGTTACTAAAAACTACCCCTCTCAGCAGTTAGCAATTCCTACTAACTCTTTGACCAACAAAGGAACTTTGTGCTCAATTCCTTCCCCTCTTCATGCTGGGATTTGGTCTGGTCCTTTGATCTGTCTGTCTATAGGTTTTTGGCTTCAGATATCTGAATCAGGACTTGAAGGTATTTATAGTGTGGTTGATATCTCCCAGGATGTTTGTGCCACTATTGTACCAGTGGACATGTCTTGCCAGGTAGTCTTTATTGTAGTTTGCTGGAGTGATAGATGGGTAAGTCTGCTGATTGCTTTTCTATTCTGGTAGAGTACACAGGACCTTCTAGCAAATAGAAGCCATCCGACATGGATAGAGCTTTGAGGTCAGCAACATCTTGCACTTTCCGTGTTCATTGACTCAACTATGCAGCACCAACATTTGAAAAAAAAAACAATTTATGTCTGTTTGTCACCAGATTATCCACCCTCATTACACATTTTATGGACACAGAGCCATGGTTTGTCTGCTATGGTAAATCCAGTAGACAGAAGTTGTAAACAATATTGGTTTCATAAGTTAGTATATTGAAGGAATTAATGAACACAAGGTTTTCCTTGATGTTATGGAGACACTTTTATGGTTTCCATCATCTAGCATATCGATTAGGGCTTCTGTTCCTTCTAAACTCATATAAACCTGTTTTGTATACTCATGCTTCTGAAAAATTACAATAATCAATTCCACTTCCTCTCTACAGAGTTATCTCAGAAGAGCTACACATTGTTGTTGTTTTCTGTTTTTTAAATATTCATTGAAGTCTAGAATGATGTAAAGATGCTATAGTCTAGGAAGCAAGGGAGGGTGCTTCATGAATGTCACTAGTACAAGATTAGAATGGGAAACCATGTTTATAGCATTTTCTCTTCCTGTTGCATTTCCCCAGGCCAATGTGGACCAGCAGAAGGTGCATATATTGGAACTCTACCAGGAATAGAAAATTTTACCTTCAACTTACAAGATGTTACATATTTACAGTAGCCAGCCTCTCTCATCCTTGCTTAGGCAGCCGTCGTTCATAGCTTATGAAACAATGGTTGAGGGTAACTGAGCTCAAGGCAATGAATCTCATGTCAAATCTTAACTTTATTGTTCCTTAGCTATATGACTTTATCCATCCTACATTATACATCATTCTACTTCTCTCTCATTTTCTTTATATAGGAACCATAGATATTAGTTGCACTAGGTTTATAGATATATAACGATTACATAAATTGATAGAGCTATGTGAAACAAGACACAGTCTGACATATAATAAAAAGAAGAGCAAGAAAGATATTATTGTATTACTTTTCACATATTATATATAATTGTATTATATGTAGTTGGATGCTTCTACTATGTTTTCTTTAGTATTTTTAAAAAAAAATCTTTGAGAAGAAATATAATTTGTATTTCAAAATCCCCATATAACTGATGGCATTAATAATATTAGTCATTTAACTTAGTTCTTATTACTAATACATCATGGAATGTGCTGAGATCTGTAAATTATTTAATCCAAGGAGCACTATTAATTAGATACTATTCTGCAATAAATACCTTCTGGTTTTAAGTTATTCTACTGGTTTCTCAAACTGACAGAGATGTTTACATTAATTTGCTCACTGTTATTATTTTTTACATCTACTTCAGAAACTTTTTTAAATATCATAATTGCTAATGAGTCTCAACCATGAGTTATATAAAGACAGACAAATCACAAAATGTACATATTTTATAGCTTCATTATTTGAATTGTATAGAATTTTGTACATCCATGTATTTATATATCTCATTAGTTTGTTAGAAATAACAAAATTCGTTAATGCTAAGTCAAATTGCCTGTAAATGACTTACAGAGTATGTTAATGATCTTGCTCCAAATGAATAATTATAAAGCAGGTGCAGTAGAGATATGATCATTTAACTGACAGCAAACAGCTTCTAATGGCTTCAATAACCAAGTTAATGGCAATATCAGAAAAGCCTGTTTAAACACATTGTTTATACTGTCCATTTAATATGGAAGATTTCAGATCCTGGGATATCCTTGTAGACCTAGCTTCCTCCTTATTTAAGCAGCAGTTAATTTAAACCCACACAGATGACAAAATATGAAATTGTCATTATTTTTAACACACCTCTTTTAGTCTCCTCTCATATATTACATCCTCACTATAGTCTCTCCTCCTCATATACTCTCTCAGGTCCACCCCGCCCCCTGCCTCTCCTCAGAAAGGAGCAGTTCTCCCAAGGACACCAACCAAACACGGCATAACATGTTACAATAAGACTAGGCACATACCATCACATCAAGGCTGGACGAGACAACCCAGTAGGAGGTAAAGGGTCCTACAAGTAGGCAAAAGAGAGTCAGGGATATCTCAGCTCCCACTGTTAGGATTCCCACAAGAACACCAAGCTACTCAGTCATACCATATATACAGAAAACCTAGGTCAGACCCCCTACAGGCTCCCTGATCTCCGTGAGCTTCCATGAGTCCCAGTTAGTTGATTCTGAGAGCCTCAAATAAAAGAAACATTTCTGTGTAGTTCTATATGGGGATTTTATACCACTGTTGAGACTTATCCCCCACAAGCCTTAAAGGCACAGGAAATGTACAAAATGAATAGTAAAAAATTTAAAGGTCCCAGGAGACGCTGTTCATGTTCCTAGGATTTCAAAAGGAAAAGCAAGCAGTGGGTATTAGCAACATTGATGGATTTCACTTATTGCGCTTTGGGCCCACAGTCAAACATAATTGATTCTTTTTTTTCCATATTTTTAAATTAATTTATTCTTGTTACATCTCAATGGTTATCCCATCCCTTGTATCCTCCCATTCTTCCCTCCCTCCCATTTTCCCCCTATTCCCCTCCCCTATGACTGTTCCTGAGGGGGATTACCTCCCTCTGTATATGCTCATAGGGTATCAAGTCTCTTCTCGGTGACCTGCTGTCCTTCCTGAGTGCCACCAGGTCTCCCCCTCCAGGGGACATGGTCAAATATGAGGCACCAGAGTATGTGAGAAAGTCATATCCCACTCTCCACTCAAGTGTGGAGACTGTTCTGACCATTGGCTAGATCTGGGTAGGGGTTTAAAGTTTACCGCTTGCATTGTCCTTGGCTGGTGCCTTAGCTTGAGAGAAGCATGGGAGAATAGCAAAGTAGAAGGATCCAGTGGGTCCTAGAAACCTACAAGTGAACATTATGATAGGCAGATTTGGGCCCAGGGGTCCTGCTCAAACATAATTGATTCTTTTAAAGCTAAACTAACTTTAGTATTAATAATTATAAACAGAAATATATGGGCAAATGGATGTTGGCTTATAGCTCATTTCATTAGAACTTTGAACTTTCTTTTCTCAGTTCAGTTTTGGCTATAAATGAGAGGAAACAAACTAGCTAATGTAGGTGGTTTACTGATTCTAATGTCTTACAACTCAGGGTGTGATCTTATGTTAGCATGTCTGGACCCAGAGGCTCACCTTTTTCTTTGGCTTCTTGTTTCTTCTCCAGACAGGCCACCTTTTAATGGAGCAAGACATCCACTGCGCACACCCACCACCATGCCAAAGGTCAGCGCAAGGCCATCTCCAAAACCTCAGCTAAACAATGGCATCTTGACTACGTGACCTGGCACTGACTTTCTACTGAAGAACCAGATAATTCTAAATTAATTCATGCATTTGCCTTCATGATTGGAAGCCAGAAAACAGGACAACCGTTTCATCACAATCATGGAACCGGTACTTTACACAAAATAAGAATTTGGTTATTGAAATAATGGAAAATTATCTTAAAAAAAAGCATGGTTCTTTGCATTTCCCCATAGAATCCTTGTCTATATGCACCCCCTTTCACACACATATGCTTTAAAATATAAAATACTTAGAAACTTCTATACAGACTCATTATCTTGGGTGTTGCTCAAAATCTATATCTATTTTGAAGTTCATAATTTCTCTATTTTATGTACCCTCTCTCCTCTGGTTAGGATATGGTTTGAGAAATATGAAGTCTTTGTCATCCCTGCTCTGAAGTTACATCGTTTGGACAGGTTTTTTACTTATGACAGACATAGACTACTGATGGCTATTACAGTCTGAGGATGAAGTGCTCCCACAGATTCATGGGTTGCATGCTTTATCCTGAGCTGGTAGCACTGTTTTGGAAGGCTTTAGAAGCCTCAGGAGGTAGGGCCTAGTAGGAGGAAGCAAGTCACTGAGAATATGTCCTTGAGAGATATATTTTATAATCCTTAGATCCTCCTGCCCCCACAACATGTTTTCCATAAGTAGGCTCTGTACCATGCCTATTTCTTTGGTGATCAACTTCATTATGGGCCAGAATGAGTGGAGTGGATGGAGGACTCAGGAAGGCAATCCTCGAAACTGAGATACAATATTTCTTTCCTTTCATTAAGTTTGCCTTTTGGGATGGTGTAACATAGTAGACCATATCTCACAGCTTTAAACACACATTGGGGAAGTAGATGAGGATTAAATGAGATTATGCATTCAAGTGGCTAATAACAGCTACAGAGAGTCATAAGCTGAGACTTTTTATATTATAAGCCTTATTATTACTCTCTCACTGTCTTTATCGTGCTCATTACCATTCTCTGATTGTTGTTTTTGAAGTCCTAGAACCGGCTTGGTTCAAGTCAATCGCACGCAGAGAATGAGTTGTTTCCAAGATATTTGTACTTTATTTATAGAATAAGAAAAAAAAACCTCAAGTGAAATGTCATATAAGCAAACCCTGCATGTGCTCACCACAGCTTCCCTATCAACTACCTGGTTGAAGTCCTTGACATTTGAAAAAGTTTTCTGTTGTCGAAGTTTGAAGCTCTCAGCAAATGGCCTATTTTGGGTTAATTTGACTATTTAAGTTTTGTTATTGTTTATTTTATGTTTTCTGATGCTATTAGGAATGTTGTTGATATTGGGAATAACAATTTGATATGATGAAAGTGTGCTTCCAGGTTTTCAAGTTTTAGCTAAATTATATATATGTATATATAATTACATATTATACAATTATGTATAAATTATATATGCATTATATATGTATAAATTATATATGTATATATTGGTGTATTATTATTTAGAAGTAATTTAAAGGTAGGAGCTTGGCTTAACTTATTTAAATGTAATTCCAATTTTACAGGCAAATTAATATGGATACTATGATCTCTCTCAATATATGTGCGATTATGCTTTCAGCATTTTATTTTACTGAAAGCTATAATACTATAAAGGACAGGAAGAAAAAGATCTCAATAGAGTGAAGAGATCAGCCATGAAACACAATAAAACAGGTGTACCTAAATAGGTCTACCAGGAACATTTTTGTGATTAGCATCTTTTAAATGCTTCTGTTGAGAAACCATGTTTTCATAACAAGGTCGGTGAGTATGAAACCTGTGATGCTTCCTTCTGAGATTGGTACAATTTGCAAAAACAATAAAAACCTGCTAAAAAACATTTATATGTTTTTAAATGTTGCAATCTAGAAATCCCACTGATATTTGTGGTGCAAGATTTGCCGAAGGCTACATAACCCTGCTTGTACATTGCCAGGACTGCAATCTGTTTTATGACAAAACAGATTCATTTATCTCCAAATAAATAAATTACTTTTGTGAACATTTAGAAACATTTGCATAATTAGGCTGTAAGATCTTAGCAGTCTTTTTCATAATAATTAAACTAATCTAATCTTGGACAGGATAAACAGACTTACTAGGATGAGCGCAGCCTTCAGGCAAGGAACTTACGGGATTCTAGAGAAACTGTAAGGCTGCTGATGTCTGTTAATTATGCAAGGCTTTACTCCCCAGTAATAGCTGCGTTTGTATTGCCTGAAGCTCAGATAACTACTCCCAGGCACATAAAATTAGACTCTACTTTTTTTGACGTTCTCTTAAAATAAAAACAAAGAGATACTTCAAAATGATTATATGCTTTCAAGGAGGAGGGCACTAGTTTCCTACAGATGGATCTGGAGCGGCACACAATTGGCCCATTATTTAGCCATGTCATCCTGATTAGCATCAGACCTTGTATTTTTCAGACGGTGTACAGATACACAGAGCTGAGGCTCAATGGAGAAATGGCAAATGAGTGATTCCATTTCAATCCATAGAACTTCCTGGAATCCAAGGTTGGAAAAATAGAATGACTTTACCAAACAAGTCACTATAAAGATGGCTCATTTTATTTCCAAATGTGAAAAAAAGAATATTGTTAAAATAAAGAAAATGAAGGTTTTCAAAATTACATACCTTTTTCTTTTTACTAAGTTATCTTTTTATTAGGTAGGTTGATCCCTACAGTAGCTTTAATGTGGACTTGACTAAAGGACACCATTTTCCACTTTCCTGTTCGTAGATACCACATTGTCTGTAAAAATCAAAAACTTAAAAAAAAATATAAACCACCACAGGATAACAGATGAATTTCGTGAATTAATTGACAAAATTGCATATAGTACCATGGTATGGGGATCACATTTTGGACTTTCCTTGGACCCCCTAGTCTTCAGGACCTCTAGTAAAACAACTCAGATGAGAGACACAGATCATCCTGTAGAATATAAAATTTTATTACAGAGTTAAATAGGGCATGCTCAAGGAGTGAGAGTGGACAATGACCAAAAGCTGTATGTTATTTCTAAAGTCTCTCTAATAAGCAACTGCTTCTGAGGGACTTTGAACTCTGCAGGTTATTACCAGAGGATGAAAAGGAGGAGGAGGAGGAAGGGGAGGAGGAAGAACAGGAGGAAGAGGAAGAGGAGGAGGAAGATGAGGAGGAGCATGTAAATCTTGGAGGGCCACTTGTTGTTAGAAAATAGGTCAGTTAATACGGCCATTTTTTGATTGTTTACAAGCATGAAATACTGAAAGAATAATTTTTAAAAATATGATTGTCAAATTTTAATTCAGTACCTGCTTTGGATAGATCTGGGCAGTCAAAGTTAGCTACTGCGGCGTGGGAGAGGCGACTTAGTGGTTGGGCATGCACACTGCCCTTTTAGAGCATCAGACTTCTGTCCCTAGGATCGTAGCAACTACACTACACATATAACTCCAGCTTCAGGGGCTCCAGCAATCTTTCTGTTCCTCATCACATCAGGATATATTTATATATTTACAAGGTCCCTTACTCTTTCCGGGACTCCAAGACTTACAAATGTTCCTGTGGGAAGTAGGAAGCTATGCCAATATGTTGCTGCTTCTCTTACAATTTGGAGTTTTGCATTGCCTGCTGAAGGCCTGTGTAGTGAAAACTTGGTCTACTTCCCATGTGTTATGGGAGGCTGTAGACACTTAGGAGATGGGGAAAGTAGAAGTAAGTTCGATAACTGGGAGGCGTTAGGTCAATACTTCCTTGAGGGAAATAATGGAGATCTGGTCCTTTTCTATCTTTCCTGGCTTTCTGGGTGCTACTGGGTGAGCAGCTTTTATAATGTTTACTTCTGGCAATATGTACTACTGTATTGTTACGGATCCACAGGTAACAAGGCCAGGTAACCTAGGCCTGAAACCTTTAGAGCCCTGACTTAAAATGAGCCTTTCTTCTTTATTAGTTGATTATCATATGTGCCTGTTTTTGTGTCAATACCATGTGGCTTTTGCTATTATAGCTTTGTAGTACAGCTTAAATTTGGGGCTGGTGGGGACTCCAGCAGTTTTCTTATTGTTCAGGATTGTTTAGCTATCCTGTTTTTTTATGTTGTTGTTGTTTTGTTTTGTGTTTCCAATATGAAGCTGAGAATTGTCCTTTCAAGATCTGTGAAGAATTGTGTTAGAATTTTGCTGAGGATTTCACTGACTATGTAGCTTGCTTGTGATTGAATGACAATTTATTTTTTACTATGTCAACCCTATTGATTCATGAGCATGGGAGCTCTTTTCATCTTCTCATATCTTCTTCAATTTCTTTCTTTAAAGGTTTGAAGTTTTTATTACATCTATCTTTCACTTGATTGGTTGGAGTTACCCCAAGATAGTTTATACTTTTTGGGGCCACTGGGTGTTCTTTCCCTGATTTCTTTCTCAGTCCATTTGTCATTTGTATATAGGAGAGATACTTATTTATGTGAATTAATTTTGTATACAACTACTTTGATGAAAGCATTTGTCAGCTGTACGAATCCCCTGATGGAATGTTAGGGTTACTCATGTATATTATCTTATTTGCAAATAATAATACTTTTACTTCTTCCTTTCCAATTTGTATGTCTCCCTTAAATCTCCTTCAGTTGTCTTATTGCTTTAGCTCAGACTTCTAGTACTATACTGAATAAGTATGGAGAGGGTTGACAGCCTTGTCATGTTCCTGATTTTAGCGGACTTGCTTGGAATTCTCTCCACTGAGTTGATTTTGGCTATGGAGCTGGTGTAAACTGCCTTTATTGTGTTTGGGTATGTCCTTAGTAACCCTCATCTCTGCCAGACTTTTAACATAAAGGGATTTGGATTTTGTCAAAGGCGTTTCTGTATCATGTTGTTTTTTTTCTTTCATTTTGCTTATAAGGTGAATTGTATTTATTGATTGTCTTATAAAACATTCCTGCATCTCTAGGAGGAAGCCTACTTAATAATTTTAGATTATCCTTTGGATGTGTTCTTAGATTCAGTTTCCAAGTATTGTTTTGTACTGAGTATTCTTTATTCTATCTGAGGGAAATTGGTCTGTAATTTTCTTTTCTTGCTGGGTCTTTATGTGGTTTGAGTATTGGGTAACTGGTCTCATAAAATGAATTAGGCTTTTTATTTTTGTGGAAATTGTAATTTGTGGAGTATTGGCGTTACTTTTTCTTTGAAACTGTGGTAGAACTCTGTGCTAAAACCATCTTGCCCTGAGCATTTTTTTTGAGGTCTTTCATGACTGCTTCTATTTCACAGGGCTTATAAGCCTGTTTAAATTGCGTACCCGATCTTCATTTAACTTTGGTGAGTGGTATTTGTTGAGAAAATTATCCATCTCTTTTAGATTCTCCAATTTGGTAGATTGCATGTTTTTAAAGTATGTTCTTGGGATTCTCTGGATTTCCTCAATGTCTATTGTTATGTCTCATTTCATTAATGATTTTTGTTAATTTGTACATTCTTTCTCTACCTTTTAGTTAATTTGGTCAAAGGCTTGTTGATCTTATTGGTTTTTCTCAAATAACCAGCTCTTCATTTCACTGACTCTTTTTTCTGGTCTCTAGGTTATTATTTCATTAATGGGCTTCAGGTATGCTGCAATAGTCAAGACCTGCTGTGCTAGGGCTGCTGGGCTCTACAGAGACAGGCTGTCCTGCTACTGTGTTTTTATGATGGTGTCTAGGCGTCTGGAGTGGGTATGATTACAGATTAGGTGCCGATATCTGGTTTTGTCTTTGATGGATGATACTTTCGCTCCTTGGGTTCTGTTTCCTCTTTGGTTCTTAGGAGAGTGTGGTATCTCTGGGGTTGCCTGGTAGAAAATCTGTGTGGTCCTGTTTCCCTGGCCTGCTCAGTTGGTGTGTTCTCAGGGAATGTCTGCTGGTGTTGGAGGCTGGGATAATGGGATCAGTTAGGGGAAGGAAGGTTGGAGGAGTGAGTCTTTGTGGTCCATTGGAGATGGGGTCAGAGAGGCAAGGGAGACTAACAGCAGTTGTTCTGCTAGAGAGCTAGTAATAAGACCTGGGGGTGGGGTGAGGGGATTGGATTAGGAGGAGCAGCCTAGGCTTGCTGGCTGGAGTCAAGTATTTCCTAACAGGATAGTCCACCTGTTGACACTATTCCAAACGACCTGGTTTGAATTTATTTTAATAATTTTTAAAAGACATTTAACTAAATAAATTTACGTGCTGAAACTGTCTTAGGAATTGAGATTATAACAAGTGATATGGAAAACGAGATAGATGTTTTATGTAAGCCGCTTCTAGTCTGCTGAGGAAATATCATTTAATAACCTAGTATGAATTATTACCCTGCACCGTAAGAGTGTTCTAAGGAAACAAGAAATGGACAAGAGTGACAAAGGCTCCTCCTTGGAGCCAGGCTAATCTGACTTTTCTAGATAGTGCCTTCAAGAGCCAGACTGAGGTGGCAGCAGGTGCTGCTAACCTATGTGATGGCTGCCAGGGCTGAAGAGAAGGAAGAGCTGGGGGAACCGTGGAGACAGCCCTGTCTGGTGCTTCTCCTTCCATTACTCTAAGGTCTCCTTGAAGACCAAAGACATTTGTGGGTCTTATGTAATGTGACCAAGAGACGCACTTCCCTGATGACCTCCTACCCCCTAAGACCGTGGCTTACAAAGTTTCTCCTATTCATTCCCCTTTGCAGGAGTTGGAGTGAAATTCAATAAGGTGGCTTAGACACTAGGTGGACACTCGAGTCCTTTCTGTTAAATCACTCCACACTATTCTTAAGAAAGAATTTTATATCAGAATTTACCTCTGGAATAATACATATTTTAGTTCAGAAATGTCCAAAATATGGTTCATTGCACTGTAATTCAGAGCAAAAAAAAAAAAAAAATAGAGAATCTAAAAGTCTGGCAGTGGTTGAATTAATAAGCAATTCTGATTAAAATAATATATAATTGAAGCATTAATTTTTTTATTTAATTAATTTATTCTTGTTACATCTCAATGGTTATCCCATCCCTTGTATCCTCCCACTCCTCCCTCCCTCCCATCCTCCCCCCATTCCCCTCCCCTATGACTGTTCCTGAGGGGGACTACCTTCCCCTGTATATGTGAAGCATTAAATTGTGCTCAGCATTACTTGTATTCAAAGGCTGACAAGCCCCTAGCTTCTTCCCTCCTTCCTTCCTTCCTTCCTTCCTTCCTTCCTTCCTTCCTTCCTTCCT
>OU015755.1:30482040-30494972 GCA_907169655.1 Acomys percivali | reverse complement strand
TTCTTTCTTTCTTTCTTTCTTTCTTTCTTTCTTTCTTTCTTTCTTTCTTTCTTTCTTTCTTTCTGATCTACCATCCCCTAGGAATCATGAACTATCAATAGCTCAGTAAGGGGTAGGTGCTTATAACATTGATTGAATTGATCTTATGTAGATCTTGCGCAGGTAACCACAGTGCCTGTGAATTCATGAGTCTGTGGTCCTATCCCATCCAAAAGATTCTACTTTGTTCTGGCTCTTCCAAGCCTCTGGCTTTAAAAAATATTATAATTTATTCAGATTAAAGATTGTTATTGCCTTGCTTGTATCTTCCCAATACCACCCCTCCCTCTTCTGCCCTATTCCCCTCCCCTAGACCTCTGACAAAGGAGACCTCCTCTCCCACCATATGATCACAACCTATCAGGTCTCATCCAGACAGCCTGCTTCTTCTTCCTCTGTGTGCCGCCAGGCCTCCCCACCACAGGGAAATAATCAAATTTGGGGCACCAAAGTTCATGTTAGAGGCAGTTCCACTCTCCTTCTTACAATCTTTCCATCACTACTTCTGAGATAGGTCCCTGAACCTTGGTGGCTGGGTTGGCATTGTTGATATAGGTGCTCCATTTGTGACTGAGCATTTCACTGTTTATCCTTTGCACTTTGGCCACTTGTGAGTGTCTGCATCAACCATGGTCCACTGCACAAAGAGTTTTTTCTTCTGAGGCAGTGTCTTTTACTGGGACTTGGGGCTTCCCAATCTTTTTTTAAATGTATATTTTATTTATTATAATTTATTCACATTATATGCCGATTGTCAGCCCCTCCCTCTTATCTTCCCATTCTCTCCCACCCTCCCTCTTCTGCCTATTCCCCTCCCCTAGACACCCTGGCAACAGCCTATTAGGTTTCACCAGGATATCCTGCATCCCCTTCCTCTGTGTGCCCACTAGGCCATCTCGCCAAGGGGCAGTGACCATATCGTGGGCACCCAAGTGCATGTCAGAGGTTCAGCTGTAGTCCCCACCTCTCCCCCACATGAAGAATTGGCGGTAGCATTGGGGAATCAGATGCAGGTCTTCTTGTTTACATGGCAAGCACCACACTCGCTGAGCCATCTTGTCATTCCCACCTTTGGTTTTTCTTTTTCCAATTACCTGAGTTGTCTGTCTTTTCTGTTACTCTGTGAGACTTCTTCATGTGGTTGAATACTAGCCCTTTATCTGCTACAGGTATTTTCCATTACCCCACTTGCCTTTTTGCTCTAACAATGGTATCTTTTAGTAAACAAGATCATTTAATTCTGCAGTTAGCATATTTATGAAGATTTTCCCATTATGGTTAGCATTCCTTGTGTCTTGCTTGAGAAACTCATCCCCGTGCAAAGTTTTATCCTATAGAACCATTATAGTCATTCCTTTTGCCTGTGCCTGGTATGAGCTTCTCCACAGAAGCTCAGGTTAATCAATGGCATTTATTTAAAAGACTGCTCTTTCCTGGCCAATCTGCAAATCTTCTCTGCCATGTAGCAAGTGTCCATATGTACAGATCTGTTTGGGGCTCTTAATTCTGATTTTAATGGAGAATTTCAAGGATGTCTATTGCAGCAAATGTTTTAGCAGCAAAAATAGATGATTGGAGGGCTGGAGAGATGATTCGGTGGCTAAGAGGCCTTTCTGTTCTTCCAGAGGACATGAGATTGGTTCCCAGTGTAACAGGCCTCTAGACCTTAGCACAACTGACTCCATGATGGAAATACCATTCAGGCCAGAAAACTGTGTGTAGACATTACCACTAATTATTATCAGCTGGGCCAAATCTCCACTCACACCTGCCATGTGCTTCTTCTTCTACCTAATCAATGGAGCCAGCCTTCCCTGTTCCCGCTCTTCTCCGGTGTCTCTGGTTGGGTAATTTTCATTTTGAGGAGTTTATACTGTCTAGGAAAAAAAGGTAGAAATGGCTAGAGAGCTGGGTTAGAAGTTTTTATAGTGCCTAGAGATGCAATATAGTAGAATGGACTGTACACAGTAGGACTTCTAACAAGGGGTCCTGGCAGCCCTGTTCTGCATCTATAGATGATTAACTGTCAGAACATTTGAATGTTCTTCAGGGCTATAGATGTATAAGATCTCAGCCAAATGAAGCAATAATTCAGAGCTGGAAGTGACATATGAGATAGCTAGAGTACAAAGTAGTTTTTCTTGTTACAAAAAACGTTCCAAAGGGTCCTTGATAAGGAATGCACTAGTAACTGTTAATGTCAATAGAGAAGTTGTCATGTTAGGGAGGGATATGTGTTAATAGGTCATTTCCTACTATACTATGGAGACATCTTTGCTCTGAGGCTAAAGGACCTTGTGGTTCTCAATTTTCTTAAAGTTTTTAGCCCCTAAATATAATAATAGAAACTATATGATTTCCTTACACCGTTTACCTCATCTATACGCTCCCACTTTTTGACATATAAATTCATTTGTGTGTTTGTTAACTTGTTCCCACGAACTTATGCCATAAGGAATGGGAATCGTAAGAATAGGGGTTGATTATTTCTCTGACAGTTTAGGACCAATGTCTCTGCCATTATGAGGCTGAATAACTACACAGGGTGGGTGGCTGCTGCTGCTCTGGCTCTGAATCTTAATGCAACAAGTTCTCTTTCCAAGGTCTCTGTGAAACTCTCTTAGGTCAGTAAGGGTCATCTTTCTCCCCAGTTTCCTCTCTCTCTGTCTGCCTCCATTAGAGAGTTAGATTCAAGTACTCTGTAGCATGCTAGTAAGCACTTTACAGAGGAAATAAAGTAAATTGTATCCACATTAGTGACAAATAATAATAAAATAAAATCAAGATTAAAAAATATTTATTTATTTATTTTTAAATTTTATTTTATTAATTTATTCATATTACATCTCAATGGTTATCCCCTCTCTTGTATCCTCCCATTCCTCCCTCCCTCCCATTTCCCCTTTACTCTCCTCCCTTATGACTGTGACTGAGGGGGACTTCCTCCCCCTGTATATACTCATAGAGTATCAAGTCTCTTCTTGGAAAAATCAAGATTTTTGAAAGATATTTCTAATCTTTCTGCCTTATGATATTCTGATAACATTTCTGATATTGTTTTTACTTCTTTTAAAAATGTTTATTTATCTATAAGTTTGAGGCCAGCCTGACTGCAAAGCAAGTTTCAGGATAGCCACACGGAGAAAATCTGTTTCAAAAAAACAAAGTATGTATGTATGTATGTATGTATGTATGTATGTATGTATGTGTATGTGTGTGAGTCGGCATGTGTGCTTTTGTGTACGGGCAGACTCCAGAACAGGGTAGGGAGCCTTCAGTCCTGGAGTAAGCAGTTCGGTATGTGACACCTGTTTTTTTTTTTTTTTTTTTAATGTGAGTAATGGGATCAGCAAGCGCCCTTAACCAGTGAGCAATTTATCTAGCCCTTGTGTCCTATTTTGGAAATTATATCTTTTGCATAAACCTTTGTAAACATACAATTTTATAATCTGTTTTTTTCAGAAATTATAGTAGTATTTCCTTGTATTGTCGGTATTGCAATCTAATAATTTAATAATTATATTATATTAGAATTTACTTATTAATTTACCCATTGAGGGAAACTTAAATGTTTTTTGTTTTTCCTACTCTGAGTGATTTTATAATGAACAATTGTATGTTTCTGATGCCTATAAGTCATAATATATACTTTTCCATACATACCATAATAACAAATGAAATACTGTCTAAGAATAGTGCGTGATGAATTTATTGAAGTCTTTCAGACTTGAGAATACATTATTATAGAGTAGATATACCAAATAAAATGAGTAAAATTCGACCATTTTTACCATGTATTCATTTGATTACTATTGAGGATAAACTACCACACAGTTTTATTAGATGTGTACATTGATTGTCCTTTTGTTTTTCCAGGGCTAAAGTCCCAATCACAGGCTTTAAGCATAACACAGACATGCTCTAAGACTGTACTACAGCATCAGTTCATATTTCCTAGCTTGTTAGTTGTCAGATCAACGGCCAATAAAGCAAGTAAGAGAGTGGGCTTTGAGGAAAAAAATGCCCGCACTGTGTTTCTTCCATTCTACCCACTGCTCCCGTGATTGATTACTATTGTTGTTACTGTGGTCTTACTGTTTTTCTGACTATTACCGGCCCAATTTTCTCCTACCATCCTCTTGGCTGGGTGGGTGGTTGATTGATTTGTCACATCTTTTCTTTTCAGCTGCAGAAATAAAATTCTGTTTATGACCTTAACTTTCTCATGATTTCAACCATGACCTAAAAGAAAACACTTTCTTCTTCAATTTAAAATTGTATCAGAAGGCAAACACTGCATTTTCTCTCTCATATGAGGAGCCTAGCTTCAATTTTTCCCCCTTTGTATTGTTAGCATGGGGTACAGATGGAAACTAAGAAGCCAGAAATGGGTCATTGGCAGGCAGATGCATTTCAGGAGGAGGGATGGTAGAATACAGATGGAATAGAAGGAGATGGGAAATATTGTGCTGAAGGCTTTGAGTAGGTAGTAGAGTTGTGGGGGTGCAGACGTGAGGGCTTAGGGGAAGGTGTAAGCAAACTGAAGTGTGCATGACAAAGCCACTTAGGAACCTATGATGTTGCAATATAAGTAAAAAAATTCAATGAGAATGTAATGCAACATCTAATATGAAAGAACAGGAGGTGAATATAAGGAACCAATGCTTTCAGCCAGATGGGGACTACGGAGTG
Organism: Acomys percivali; assembly: GCA_907169655.1. Classification (NCBI taxonomy): domain Eukaryota; kingdom Metazoa; phylum Chordata; class Mammalia; order Rodentia; family Muridae; genus Acomys; species Acomys percivali. The sequence continues at coordinate 30,490,241 of OU015755.1, read as the reverse complement.
TTAGCCAAAACTAAGGATGTATGGTATACCCTCACAACTTTGTAAGCTAACTAAAATACAACTTATTTATTTTAAAAGTGAGTTTTACAGAGGTACCCCTACATTAACAAATGATACTCCTCTCAGAAAGAAGTGAGTTATTAAATGAAAATCTCAATGGCAGGCAAAGGTTACATTCATACAAATATTTGTCAGAGAGTCCTCAGTGACACCCAAAGTAATAGAGATTATTACTGTTGGTTGCTAGCCATAACTACCTGGTAAGACTGTATTTCTGAAGAATCTCCACACTTCAGTTATAGAACATACACAACTATGTCTTGAGCTGTTTGCTAGCTTTCATAGTATTGGAAGATGCTAAGTAGGCTGTGGGGGGAGAAGAGACATCAATATTTTTATGCAGCACTGAATCCTGCATGATACAACACTGTCTCACTAGGCATGATGTCTCCGCTGGAGCACAGGTGGCAAGACTGTTTACAGAGGTATGCAACCAGTCTCTTGATTGGATTGCCCTATAGGATAAAGTTCATGCCTGGCTCTGTTAGCAGGGTCAAAATCCACAGTTAGGAAAGTTATAGGGAGAAACTGTTGATTCTGTTTTATTTTATTTATTTTCTAATAAGACTAAATTTATTCAATACCTTAGAGTAAAAGTTTTATTGTAAGTATCCAACAATATTAAAAGTACAAAACAGACCTGTAGGTTTCTAATATATTAATACAATGTGCATGACTACATACAGTATGTCCTACAGGCAGAGAGTAGAGGGGGGAAGACTGTGGTCAAGGTGTAGTAAGAAATAGAGAAGTAGAATGACCCATTAAAGTATATTCTACCACCAATACTTCAGCCAAAATGTAAAAAAAAAAAAAAAAAAAAAAAAGAATGGTAATGTCGGACTTTACTACATCAAGGGCTGTGGAGAACCTACCCACTCATTGGGCAGTCTGTGCATGTAGTAGCTTGTACTAGGTAGGTTTTTTTCTAGAAGCAGAAATACACAATATAAAACTATAGAATGCCACAGATTCTGTTTTTATAACTAGTCATGCCATCTAAGATATCTCAGTCCAATCTGTCTCCTCAGTGCTCAGGGACTCCACAGAAGAGAAAGCAGAAAGAGTGTAAGAGCCAGAGGGGATGGAGGACACCAAAAACAAAAGAAAAGGAAACATCAAAACAAAACAGAACAAAATAAAACACCCAACCCAACTCAACCCAACCCAACCCAACCCAACTCAACCCAACCCAACCCAACCCAACCCAACCCAACCAAACAAACAAAAAACTCCAAAAGACCAAGGCTTTCTAAATCAACATGAGCTAAGCTCATATGAACTTACGGAGAGTGAGGCACAGGTCTGTACCAGTTTCTCTGCATGTATATTATGGCTTCCAATATAGTGTTTTTATGGGATTCCTAAGTGTGTGGATGGGTGGGCATGACTCTTCTGCCTTCTTTTGGGCTCTTTTCCTCCTGTTTGTTTGTTTCATTCAATTCTGATGTGTTAGTTTTTGCTTTATCTTATATTTTTATTTTCTTATTCTCCTTTAGAAGCCTGTTTGATTTCTAGTGACAGAAAAGAAGTAGATTTGGATACTCTAAGGCTGGAATAAAACATTCCAATGTTTGGAGGCATGGGTCCTATGGTAATGGCAAACTGCCTTCTTAAAATGTATGTTTGTACCTGCTCTTAATCAGAGCTACTTATTTTTTCAGTGGGCAGGAGTTGATGCAGAATCTCATAACTGGCCAAAGTGCTCAGATGAAGTGACTCTTGAGTGTTCAGCATTAAGCATGACATCTTTATCATTCCATTCAAGGATCAGGATGAGAGGAAAGAAAGAATGTAAGAACCAGAGGATGAGGAGAAGCTCTGTGAAATGGTGTCCTCTAGACATGATATAGGAGTCACACTCATGATCTCCTAGCAACTGTGGTATATGCACAAGACATGCACAAGTATCAACAACAACATGCCATTAGAGATGAAGGAGGAGTCCATCCCTAACCGAGGTGCTATTGGCAGTTAGTCACTGCTAGGGAAGGGGGTAGTCATTTTTCCTTAGCAGTGTAGCTTCTGTTAAATTGGTCATGCTCCCACTAAATAGCACCACCCTCATGCTCAGGCAAGCAATCCTAACCTAATTCAGGTAGTAAGGAATTAAAAAAAAAAAAAAAAAAACAACCTAAGGAACAACAACAAAAACGTGAATGTAGGAGGAGTCCTGTTAAGAAAAGGAACAGAAACAGCAAGAATAGGAGTGGGATAAAAGTTCAATGAAGGATATGGTGATAGTTTTATGTTAACTTGACACAACCTAAAGTCATCTGAACAGAGGGAATCTCAATTAAGAAGATGCCCCTATAAGACTGGGCTGTAGGCAAGCCAGTAGGGCACTGTCTTAATTGGTGGTTAAGAAGGGACTGGACCCATGCCATTTTGAGTGGTGCCATGCCTAGGCTGGAGATCCTGGGTCCTCTAAGAAAACAAGCTGAGCAAGATATGAGAAACAAGCCAGTAAGTAGCACTCTCTGTTCTTGGTTTTCTGCATCACCTCCTATCTCCAAGTTCATGCCCTATTTGACTTCCTGTCCTGAATTCCTTTGATGGTGAACAGTGACATGGAAATGGAAGCCAAATAAACCCGTTACTCCCCAACTTACTTTTGGTCATGACGCTTAATTGCACCTATTGTAACTAAGACAGGGATGAATACATTGGAAATACATTAGAAAGATCTATAAAATTGCCAAAGAACAAAAGTAAACAGCAACAGCAAACAAACAAAACAACAATTCATGCTAATCTTTTGAACCGGTATGAAAAATTTCCAAAAGGTATTTAATAAGTAGCAATCATTCATTCCTTTAAACATCCTAACTACTGGATTTAAAGCTTTGTCTATTAAGTTTTGCAACACAACCAGATCCCTAGTAGTAAAACACAATTTTTGCACAGCTAGATGTTGGCTGAGGTTTTTTTTTTTCCTGCTCTGGACAGACAAGGAGTAGAAGTGGTGTAGACCTAGGTCTCAGTAGAATGAGCAACCACCATGATGGCTCCCCAACATGTTCTATCTTTCTCCAGTAGGCTTCCCCGGGTTCTATGGAAGACAATAGGAGAGAGAAGTTTGCGTAAGAGCAAAGAAGAATCTCCAGTGAGCTAACGTGATGCAGTTGTTTCATAACCTTCATTGACCAGACGGAATTATACAGCCAAGTTCAGATACAGTGACCCTGAGCTGACTGATAAATCTAGGAATGACTAGGAAAAACCTGTGAAGCTATGCAAACATACATGCACACGTACATCTTCCATTTAAGTAAACTATGGATTACATAATTCAAGTGAACATGTACTAATCCCTACCAGATTGTTCACTGGTGCAAAGAAAGAGAGACAGTTTTAGACAATCATCTAATTCACATGAGTGAACACAGCTCATTCTCAAGTTAATGGGACTGGGACCCTTGTGTGCTTGTCTAAGAGCTGATCTGGCCCACTGTGCATGCCATTCATTGCCTTTATTTACATTATAAATTACCACATTTTGTCTACTCCACCATCACTCCCATTATGTCCATTATTTTAATATAATATATTACAACTGAATTAGCAAATAAATTATGACAGCATTATTCATAAAACCTGAAGTGTTTGACCTCAATCTTCAGAAGCAGAGGGATTTCTAATTGACTAAGCCTCCATCCACATACTATGATATGTGGAGTCTTTTAATTGTGCATGCGATTCAGTTCTAATTGCTGTGGACAGAAATTTTGCTTTAATTCTACTCATTCTTCATGACAGGAGACTGAGTTATGCTTAGGACTTTTGGGACTTCTTTTGAATGCCCTTTTAGAGTGACATCTTAAAGACAGATGCCTGTACATTTAAATGTTCAGCACATATAAATGCAAGTATTAAAAACGTTTTCTTATTTTGTTACATTACATAACTATTTGTAATTTATACCCTATATTCACGAACCCAATACCACTTATTGTCTTCCTGTTCTTCTTAAATATATACATTCAAAACTCCTCAGAGCTAGGATCACATTTTTATTTTTACGTGACTGCATTTTGTCTCATGCCAACCAATCAAATAAATGTCTAGAAGAGCTCTCAACGGAAACAAGGCATATCACATCTCCAAGGCTACTGTAGTTATCACAAACTGGGTGGATCCAAAATATCAGAGACTTATTGTCCCACAGTTAAGGGACAAAATTAATATGTTAGGGTCTGTGTTTCCTCTGAGGCATGGTGGGAAACCCCAAATGTGTTTCTATCCAGTGTTCTCTGAATTTCTACTCTCTTTGACATTACTTGGCTTCCAGTTGAACATCTCTAGTCTCTGCTTTTCCCAGCAGAGGTCACAGTCAGTGAATCTCTTTGACTTCACATAGCTAGCGTCTCTTCTTGTCAAGACCCCAGCCATATTGGTTAGTGTCCACCTAGTTCAGTATGAGCTCATCTTAACCATGTATAGAAGGGACACATTTCCAAACGAAGTCACATTCTGAGGTGATAGTTCAGGACTGCAGTGCATCTTTTTGGGAAGCATGCAATTTAGCCCAATTAGTAGGTCCTTAATCAGTATTTGTGAAATAGCAATAATAATAATAATAAAAAGAAGGCAGTCTACTGGATAGAATTTTACATGAATAAGTGAAGAAAAATAACCCTGTCAGGAAATTAATGTGCAGAGTTCAACTTGTTTGAGAAACCCATATTCAATCTCAGTAGTGACAAAGACACGCAGATTAATGTCACTATAAAGCCAGAGTTTCAAAGCACAATGGGGAGGTGACAAAGTCCCACAGACCTCCTTCTTCATTCTGTCTGTAGCCCCCCTAGAATGCTAGAGAAGCTCCCCCTTTTCTTAGGGTGTCTTGCTATTTTTTCCCACATAGGATTATATTCCTCCTCACACTGCTTTTTATACCAGCATGTGCTTTTGTCTTATAAAATCTTAGTTGTATTTTTTTTAACATCTATTTGTTGGATATTTGATTATTGCCTTAAGCTCCAAGAGGACCTCATCTATCTTTGTTCTTTCTAAGTGCTATGGAAAAAAGCAATGCAGGAGGCACACAATAGCTATCTGCTGACTGACAGACTGAATGAGTAAATGGTTAGTGAAGTGGGCCAAAGTTCATCCCAACCTCTTGTGGAAACTATTTGTTTTTAATACAAACCGACATATCATTGTATTGTAAATGTAAATATCACATTATTAAAATGTTTGTATAAAGGAAGAACTATGCTTCTTCCTGAGGCTCAGGCTCTGTTCTCTGCATTTACTCTTCTGTCTTGTAATTCAAGCTGTCATCTCCTGCATGATCTTGTCCTTCACTCAATAAGTAATTTTTTTACTATCAAAATATGTCAAAATAATTTTATTTGAAGACAATGCCAAAACTGCCCATGAAATCTCAATCTTTACAGTTTGCCATTTATGCAGCTTCACCATCTCCTCAAAACTTTAAAAGCCATTAAATGATTCTCCAACCAAGACCATCCATCCTCCATGGAATTCCTTGGCAGATCTGTACCTGGCACTCAATAAGTAATTTTTAAGAGTCAAAAATGCTTATTATTTCTTATTGAGATAATAGTATATAAACATGATTGTCAGGACAATGTTCACTCATGCAAACATTATTTTAAGTACTTTATAAATACTCAATTGTATACAAACATTTAGTATGCAAATCATAATTAGTAATTATCTGTTTATTATATGAATTCTTTCTTATGGAATCATTTAAGTAATCCTAGTTTTGGTTAGTATATTCACTGGAAAATGCTAAGATACACATATGTACTTATATTAGCTTTTAGTATGTTGTTTTCTTCACTTTCAGTCCATATTTGTGTACACCATGAGGTATAATAGGATATATCACACACACACACACACACACACACAAACACACACACACAAACACACACACACACACCTGAGGCAGAGTAACACTAGTTACTTTTCTTCAATTCAAGTTTGAATTTATGAAACCACCCTCTTAATGCATGCTGTTAAAAATGAATTAACATGTTCTGATATTTTAGTGAAAATCTAATTATTTAATTATCTCCATCATGTGATTAAAGCTATAGTGAATTCCCTCCTTAGTAGCCTCATGGTCCTCCTTGGCTATAAGACTCATTTGGATGTATAGCTAATTTTTATATACACATCCACACATCCACATCATTGTGATGTGTCACAAAACAATTTTAATTAAAATCATTGAGACTATGTGGCTGTTGTTGCTTTTAAGATGATCTCCCCCTGAGCATGATATAAAATGTTCATGTGCATGCTCTATTGGGAGGCCGCGTAAGTGTTAGCTTTCAGTCATTTCCTGAGACCATGCAAGAGTTCATCTCCAGTCCCTAGCTGTGCTCTTGTGGGAATAGAAATACCATGCTCTTGGCTTGACATCAGTGCCATTTCCAAATGTTTCCATGGTGATCACCTATGTAGCATCATTAACCCTTCTCACAACAGCTCAATTTGAGATTCAAGTTTCACATTTCCATGATTATGGGAGGGTAATTATTTCATTACTCCAGGGAAGAAGATTTAGGAGGTAAATAGCTCTTCATTAAATCTTAAACGATTCTAGTCTTTTTAGGCCACAGAAGTGCCAAATATTAAAGTGATGAAATTTAAAAGAGAAAAACATGACTAGAAATTGAAAAAAGATCAATTTTTGTGTAGTATAACTATAAATATTTTCCTCTAGTGAAAAATATCCTGCATAAAATATAAAATGCATCTATATTGTTTCACTACTCCATGATTCAAAAATATTTCATATAATACAAATCACAGGAAAGTTTGAATATATACTTAAATAGAAGGCCTTGTAAAGAAGAGAGTTTTTTCTTACTGTTTTTTGTTTTTTCATTTAACTGATCAGGCGTGGAGGGAGGTGGTATCATATACTATAATTGATATATTTTCCTATGCATCTAAATAAGTCCATAATTGTATTTTGTTTTTTAAGACCACAATTTCAAAGGAAAGGATGCTCATTTATCACGAATTATTTCCTTTATATAGTGTTGATGTTTGAAGATTATATAGCTGAAAGTAAATATTAGTGTTTAATGTTCTCAAAGTACACTTGATTTTACAGCTGTGAATGAATGATGTGTGGGAAGCATTTTACAAATAGAAGCACACCACTGCCAATGTTTCCTTAGTGAACTGTGGGCTGTGTCTCTAGAGCCAAGAGGGCACGATAACTTAACTGCACTAAGTCCTGACTCACCTGGGAGTGACCTTGAAATTTTAGAAAGATCTTAGGTGAAGCATAGCTGGCTTATCTATATTGAATGTTAATGAGGGTGCACCCAATAGAAGACAAATATTTGTAACCACATATAGGGTCTTTCCAACATTTTTTTCCTCTTACTTTCTTAAGTGTTTCCCATGACAAAAGGCCTAGTAAAAGTTTCAAAAGAAAATTAAAGATATTTGAAGTAAAGTTGACTATGGCTATGGCAGAAGAGTGACTTTGAATATTACAGATGCAATTTCATCATTTACTGAACCGTAACCACTGGCTGTGTGTATAAACGGAGGAGAAGGACCAGCTCAGTAGTTACCACTTTGCCTGAAGGAAGGAGGTTTGTTTTAAACCCATTTCCCATTCCTGAATCTTTCATGCAGCACAGCCCCTCTCAGTTCAGAGAATCTTCTTTCTTTTAGTTTAGTGGGAGCGAAATTAGTCAGAATTGATTGTTGGGAGGTTTACTGATTAAGTAATTAATTAATTAAAATTTATTCATTCATTCATAAACCTCTGGAGACGTGAGATTGGAAGGTGAAGAGGCCCCGAGTAGCTGCAGTCTACAGTGCCTCTTAGCTAGTTATTTCTATCAGATGTAGCACTGTCTCTCCTAAGGTGTCCTAATTTGTGCAGTTCTTAGAAAATAAAGACTGAGAGATACGAAAGCATAGTCAAGGACTTTTTGCTTCTAACAAACTGGCATGAACAGTAGAAACTGAACAGATGCTACATTTTAAAAGTAGACCTCATATTTTAATGTCAACAGACTCCATCTGGAAAACTTTCCTGAGTAAAACAAGAGGGTCTGTGTGTTAGGATTTCTTCAAGTTTGTTTCAAGGTACATTGAGTGACAAGTTGAAGTTGGCTGCGTAGGAGGTAAAC
>OU015755.1:30434188-30481600 GCA_907169655.1 Acomys percivali | reverse complement strand
CACACACACACACACACACACACACACACACACACACACACACACACACACACACATCCAGGAAAGCACTCATAAAATAAATAAATAAACAATTTAATTAAATTTTCTATTAGCTATGACAGAATATCGTGCTGTGCTGTACTTGTGAAGGATGTCACATACAGTGACACAAAGAAAGGGCTCTCTGGAAAACACACCCAGGGCAAGCTCAGTGCTTTTCAGCTTGAACATGAAAGGGACAGGAATACAGCAATGGTTTTAAATAAAGACAACACAACTCCCTACTTTGAAGTTTTAAAGATCTAGCAAGTAACTGAATATCTACCAAACAAAGTACCACGAAAAACATAACCCTGACACTTGCTATTCATTGAGAGTGGATTAGCGGCTTCATTTGAGTCCATAAACAGAAGGCTGTACTTGTTCCCTTAGCTTTGCTTTGTGCTAACAACTGTTCCAGCTATCTTAATTAATTGCTTAAAATCTGTTAATAACCATGTCATCATAGACCATCATGTAAATGAGCTTCAAAAAGTAAAATCTGAAGAGCAATCTTGCCATTCATTTATCTCAACTAATTATAATGTAGGAATCATCCTCACAGCAGGTGAAAACTGAGAGAAAGCGTGCTTTTGCATGAAAGCAAAACATTTTGGATTTTGACATAAAAAGTTTGAGAAGAAACTGAGAGCTTTCTTTTTTATGTAAAGCTCAGCATTTTAGGTTTGCTATTCTACTTAAATCATAGTTTACTTGGAATATTTGTGAAAAAGGAGTAATGGATAATTGCTACCCCTTTTTGATGATGATAATAATGAAATATATTGTAGTATATTCAGGAAAATATAGTTCTCCGAATTAAGAAGTTATTGTATCAATAATTTACTATTTAGAGCAGTAGTGACAACAGTGTTAATTCTGGATCAATGCGTATTTATAAACCAATCGGTTTACTTTAATGATTGATTTGTTACAGCTATAATAAGCACAATATAATATAGAATTTCATATATAATTTGGTGAGTAAAAGGCACTGCCTCCAAATCCTACCTCCCATATTTAGCTTGAGTTTGAGATTGCTGCTTTTTATAACCTGGAGCAGCAGGAACAGAGTAGGTATGGAGAGAAGCTGGTGTGAGATGTGGTGGGCTTCGTCTTGGATGGTTTTCATAAGCATTTCTTTGTAATTCGTAGCATTCTCTCTCTTTCCCTCGAACATTCACATTTTCTTGTGTTTTATTATCTTTGGTGGTGAGAAAAAACCCTGCTTGGGGAAATTGGCTTGCCCTATCATGTTAGAAGTGTTTAAAATGCTTTACACTGGTAAAGGAGTGGGGTAGTTGGAAATTTGAGCAAACCTAAGTAAGAAGGAGCCTTAAAACTCTTCAGAACCAAGTGGTGGTTTAAGAAGATTGCACGTAGCAAATTTACATCTTTTGTATATTTGCTTTTGTACTCTTTGAAAATTTCATCCATGCCTACAATATATCCTGATCATATCAAACTTGACTCCACCATCCAGCTCTGCCCAGGGTACCCATCACATCTCCTTCCCAACTTCACGACCTCTTGTTTGTTTATAGACCAGTGAGCCCTAGTACTGTCCATATGCTCACAGCTCTGATGTCATCCGCTGGGATATGGGGAACCCACCAGTGGCCATATCCCAAGGAGAACTGACTCTCATTGAGTCAGCCTCAGCATTGAGAACACCCTCTCAGTCCATGCTGGAGTGTTTGCTGCCTTGATTTTTTGCAGGTCTTATGTTTGTAACTGCATCTGCTGTGGGGTCATATGTGCAACAACTATGTCATTTCTAGATGACAGCATGTTACAGAATTTCTTCCTACTCTCTAGTTCTTAATTCTTATTTATTTATTTATTTATTTATTTATTTATTTATTTATTTATTTATTACATTCTTTCAGATTCCTTTTCCTCAATGCTTCATCAGCCTTAGGCATGGTGTGCGGCACAAATCTATGTCTACACAAACACAAACATTTAGCAGTCTGATAACATGACCATTTGGAAAAGCGGTACCAATGGGTAGTCCCTCAGGCCCCATGATCCCTCTTGCTATGGGCTTTGAGCCTTTTTACAGTGCCAGGATTGATGTGCTATGGTTTAGGCCTCAATCCTCATCAAAAGAGGTGGTTGGCTCTCCTCATAAATAGTCTTGCCACTACTATCTTGCCTACAGGCTAAACTGATGAAGACATCTTGTAAATTGAAGTTTCCTCATCCTGCATGGCACTGGCTTATATTCAGTTGACCATAGTTGTCAACTAACCATGACAAACACTAGCAATAGCCTGTATTCTTTTGGGTAGCATCGGGATCAGTAACTTGTAGAGAGGTAAGCCAGGCTTGGCACTGAGATTTTTATTTAATAACTCACATTTTCTGGGACGAGCACTATTCACTAAAATGGAGTGCCTAGGTTTCAACTTTTTTTTAAAAAACTTATTTTTAAATTAGCTTTTAAAATTGTAGGGTTTCATAAAGCTTCTTCATACACCTATAGTTTGGGTCACCAACCTCTTATTTCTCCTTTTTACTGCCCTACACATCCCCACTTCAACCTTCAGCCTTCTGTTAGGTCATATCACATGTATTCTACAATTCTCTTTTATTACATTAAAAAAAAAACCTTAAATTTCAAAATAACAGGTCCAAAAGTAGCTTCTTCATGCACAATGTTGAGACTGTGAAAGACTGTAAGGAGTTTTGAAGTTGAATTTAATCCATTTTTTTTTCACTATGGTATGACTACAAGCCTATGGGAGCCAAGGAGTGGAATGTAGTTTGAATGAGAATGTCACCCCCTGCCATGGCCAGATGTATATATTTGAACGCTTGGTCCACATTTGGTATAATTTTTAAGGCAGGATTAGGTGGTATAGCCTTGTTGGAGGAAATGTGTCATTGGGGTGTGGGCTTTGAGGTTTCTAAAGCCCATACTAGGCCCCAGCCCCACCTCCCCTGCAACCTGAGGGTCAGATGTCAGCTCTCAACTACTACTTCAGAGCCATGCATGCTTGCCTGCCTGCTGCCATGCTTCCCACCACTGTGATCATGGACTAACCCTTGGGAACTGTAAGCAAGCCTTCAACTAAATGATTTCTTTTTGCTCACAGTGTCTCCTCACAGAAGTTAGACACTGTGTGGGAAAAGCTGAAGAGTCATGATAAATGCTTTAATCTCTTCCATTTTTAGGACACTACATAGCTTCCTAAATACAGCATTGAAAGTTGGTAATAAATTAAAAATTAAAAATAAATTCTTTCCAAAGTGGATGGAGTCAATTTTGTTATTAATTAAATTTTAAAAATGACCATGTTTTTTTTCACACATGTAGTGAGAATATCAATATCCATAGTAAATATGTTCTCAATTAAGAAGTAATAGATCAAAAGCTTATTCTATATTTTAACTTAAGAGATAAGAATGTATCTCTGAAAAGGCAGTTTAAAATGTGGCATGATACACATGTGATTGCTCAGGTTACATAGTATATATTTGTAAATCAATATTTTAACATAGAAAACAGTACACAGCACAGAAAGCAATGCTGCTTTGCTCAAAGCTTGTGCTGTCTTTGTATTAATTACTTTCCTCAATACTGTGAGATTATATCTGGCACAAACAGCTTGAAGTAGGACAGGGACTTTTGCTTATGGTTTTAGAGGGATTCTGGTTCACTGGGGTAGGGAGGGTGTGGTGGTAGCCATGGCAGCAGCGGAAGCACGTGGTGGTAGCTATTCACATGGTAGCAGACAGGAAGCAGAGAACACATGCTGGAACCAGGTGCCAGCATTATCTTCAAGGGCTTGTGGCTAGTTACTTGTGTCTTCTGGCCAAACTCTGTCTCCCAAAGGCTACACAACCTTCAAAATACTGCCAAAGGCCTGGGATTGAGCATCCAGAACATGAGGCACTGGGTGCTCTATTCTAGACTTAGTAACCCATAGTAATCTATATGTAGGGATTTTAAAAAAAAATTAAAAAAGAAATATGGATGAGACAGTGATACCCAAGCAAACATCTTTTATCACCCCTGAATCTCTCCGCATATTATTTCTTGAATGTATTTCTGTGGCCCACACAAGAAAAAAGTGAGTTGTGTAAGGTGGATCTGATCACAAAGTGGTGAACATGCTATAAGGCAGTCTGCAAATGATGCTGTAGCCAGTTATGCCAGATGCCAACTACCTAGTGGTAAGGCTTCTGCTCAGAGCTGTGACCTTCAGGGAAAGGAGTTGACCCTACAGGATGGGAACTTAAGAAATAATCTTATCGCGTCCCCTTCCTCCTCTCTTCTGACTTTCATTCTCCCTGGATACCATTAGCTGGAGAAAGCCTCCTAGAAAAACAAACTATCCATTTTGGTCAGTTTCCTCAGGTAAAGAGTAGGGTGCAGATGGACAGAACATGGACCTAGAGCACATGAGGAAGATGCTATGCATGCTTGTAAATGTTTAGTGAGGATGGTCATTGGTAGTATATAGCAGAGGAGAGGCCAGGACGGAAAGTCTGGCATTATGGTTTGTGCAGTCCACACTGTTAGGCCAAGAGAAATGTCAATATTAGGTGAGAATAATACTTGTCCAGATGGGGTGATGTGTGGGTCATGTGTTACCAAAAAACATAAAGAGAAAGTTCATAAAATCAACTAGTTTCATGGTGTGTAATTAGCTTTTTGTTTCTTCTAGTTATGCAGTTTTTTTGCATGTAAAATAAGAGGTGTGACAGAATGAATATTTTATTTTCACATAATATTAAGTGGATGAATAAAAATAGGAACAAACTTTTCCATCACTTTTTACATTTTCTTACTCCTCTGCAATGTTTTTCAGAAGAACACCTTAAAACAGCATCTTTTATGTCCTGTATTATTTGTTATCAATGAATTCTCCCTGGAGGAGGCAATCAACACCAGATTGTTAGGGTCACTTTAATCAGAGCTGTAATGGTTTATTATATGCTATGAAGTTGATATTTACTCTCTATATAATGAGGAAGCGAGACGTGATAAAATGGTCAGCTGAAAGAATTAGATATTTATATCCCAAACGGGAGGGGGATATACTTCCTTTAATTAGATACTCCTCCTAAGTAGAAAGGAAAAGGTGAGTTACTAGCTCCATTAGAAAAGAAGCAACCCAAGGTTAAATGATTTGAAAGTGTGCTACTTGACCCGGAGAGGAATGAAGGAGTTGGTGTTTAACCCAAGGCCGGGTGTGCTGCTAGTCTGCATGCCTTTAAGGCTGTTTCTGAGTTCCCCTGCTGAGGAGGGCTGTGCGGCCTGATGCCCCTGTTAGATAGCTGCACGGCTTGCCCCATACTTCCAAACCTCTATAAGTTTGAAATTGTCTTGAAAGAAAATGTCTGAACTGGGATAATCCCTTAGCACAATTCATCTCAAAGTATCAATAGGTTATCAGTTTATTATTAGCATATCTTGTCTTATTTCATGGTGAAAGCGGTGAGGTGGAGACCGATGCACCTCCAAAAACTGGTTCAACTCCCTGGACAGATGAGGTATATAGTGTATATTTCTTTGCAACGTAAGACTCTGCCAAAAATACAATGCCGGAATTATTTCTTTTCCCTAAAGATGAACTGTAGAGCTTACAGGCTCCATTTTAATGGTTAATTAATATTCTGTCTTATACAAATATTTATGTTTTCATAAAACAGTAGATAAAAAATTATAGTGTATTACATAGTAAGCACTTTGTTTCTTAGCCTTCACTTATATTGATGCTTAATATAACTGTTAGCTTTTAGGGAGAAAGAGCAAAATTGAGAGAGAAGTGTGGCATCATTTTATTGTTCAACCAAGAGCCTTATGTATAGTGAAGCAGAGGGCACTAAAGGAAAGCTTCTGTCAACTAGACAGAGCAAGGTGTCTTCTCCTAATGTCCTTAGAAGCCACTCACAATGGAGTAGATTAAGATCCCTTGACATTACCAAAGTTAATTACAGGGCAAACTAAGGGTCATTTGAGGGGGTCTCATGGAAATCAAATACAGGAGAGGTTTCCTAAAATAAATATGAAGTCTACTTAAATAGCATCAGCAAATAATGGGGGATTTAGAACCCTTCCTGGACATATCTCATCACCAAATGAAGCCTCCATCTCTGGGAACGGGTCACATCTAACTGAGTTATTGGCCAAATGGAACCCCCCAATAACCCAGGCTACTACTACCAAGGCAATTGGTTGTGTTTCATAAACTGAAAATAAGGCCCAGTTGTTGAAGACAATCCTTACACAACTCAGTGACAAGAAAGAAGTCAACTGATGCCTACCTAGAGCCTTACCCCTACTGACTAGTGTTTTGGTACTGGAGAAGGTACAGTACTGAATGAGGAAGCTAAACACCAACCCAGCTACAAACTCCTTTTCTACAATGGTGACCAAACTACAAAATATGCTAGGGATATACTGGCATGAACTTGCAGGAATAACCAACGATTATCTGATCAACTTTAATGCCCCTTCCATGATATGGAACACATAGCTCACATTACTTAGGTGGCCAATGATCTAAGACTAGATAGACCAGGGACTTAGGGTAAAACCAAATATTACTGTTATTCTAAAGGAATGTATCAATAAAATGATTCCTAACAATATTCTGCTATATTCATAGATCATAGATCATAGACATTTCCTTATGCAGTAGAGGAGTACAAATACAGACACACAGTGGAGTATGTGAAGAGAGTGAGAGACCTTGGAACAGTCAGTCCTAAATGGGATGTCTCCATGAAATCCTTCTATGATTGAATCTTCTTTTGGGGTCTGGGGCCTGATGCTTGGAAAGCCCAGAGCACAGTCTCAGGTAAATGATATCGTATTACATTTCCTGGGAAGACAAGCAAACATTGCTCACCCTAAGTAGGGAACCATTAGCAGTTTAAAGAAATGATACACCAAAAGTCCAAACTGGCAAATCAGTGAGTTTACTGGGGCTACTTTCAGGAAGATGGGTGAGAGAGTACAGCTGCTGTGTCACTGAAGAGCATGTTCTTGACTTGGGGCAGGCTCATGAAAGCTGCAGTACTGGAGCTTTCTGCAGGGTACCCAGGTGGCTCAACATTCAGAGATTTTAGCCACTCAGTAGTCCTTTGTTACTTCTATCATGGGGAAGTTTTTGTGAAATCCTATCAGTTCCAGAAATTTCCCCGAGACTTAAGTTCTTTAGTTCCTGAATTTTGTAAGTCTCCATCCGGGTAGGAATGTTTCATTTCAGAAAAACAAAATTGCAGTCAGATAAAGACATTTCTCAAAACAGTGGGCCTTATTACTAAGTGATCTACGGGATGTAACATGTGGTATGTAAGTGTATAGTTAGTGTGTGGCCTGTGAGATGAGACAATGGTTAGGCTGCACTGGTGCCCAGAGAGCAGGAACACTGGGCATATGCTTGTCTTGCTTACAGCTCTCTCTGTTTAGGACCTGGTACCTGGAAGACCTTTGTCCAGGAAGGACATGTTCCCTGTGTATGTCAAGTGACAGCAAGCTTTAAAGAGACACATTTATTAATATGGCTACAACCATTCATTTATGTATTCAACAGCTCACCTACTGAAGCCTACTCTATTTTATACTAAGCACTAGAAATGTAAAACCGAACAAGTCATTGCTTAGACAGGGACTTCCCACAGTAGAGATGTAGCTATAAACAGAAGACATTCTTAATGGTCTTAATGCATGCTAGGTAATGAGGAAATGTTTACTTTATATTGTGTGATTTCAGAGAAAGTCATGAATATGCCACAGCCTGGGAGATGAATAGAGTTTATATAATACTAAAAAATTTAAAAGATAATTGGGGCCAAAGAAAATGGTTTTCTAAAGAAAACTTTGTAGTTTTTAAGGGTACTCTAAACAGATGCTTATTTCTAAAGCATGCATTTAAAAAGAAGTGGTAAGATATTAGGCAGCAAAAGCAAGGGATGGGTATATTTTTATTTTTTATTTTCGAAGATTATAATTCCACCATTTTGACTTCCCTTTCCTCCCTCCAAAACCTATCATGTTCCTGTCTTTCTTCTTTTTAAAGTCAGCACCTATTTTACACACACACACACACACACACACACACACACACACACACACACACACACACACACACACATTTCTAAATATATAAAAGCAACCTGCTCAGTTTATATGTTACTTATATGTATATTTTTAGTGCTGAATATTTGGTATTGGATAACCAGATGGTGTGCTCTTCCCTGGGGAGGACTTTTTCCTCCCATTCTCAGAATTCCTTAGCTGCCAGTAGTTTTTAGTGTAGGGTTGAGGCCTCCTGTCTACCCCGTTCCCCATCCACAGAACATGTCTATTGTCCTTTTCTAGCTCCTGATTTGGCAGTCCTGTTGCTGAGATGCAATGTGTGTAGCTTCTGAAATTCCTAGTTGACACAACCTCACAGGCAACTCCATATTCCCTTTGGCTTTTGCAATACGCGCCCACCCCCACAACCACACACAATGATTTTTGAGCCCTAGCTGGGACTGGGCTCATAACTCCGCATTGTGATTGACTGGTTTTTTTTTGTAATGGTCTCCATTTGTTGCAAAGAGGAGCTTCCTTGATGCATGGTGAGGAAGGACTGCATTTATTTGTGAGTATAAGGACAAATGTTCAGAATGTAGTTAGGGATTTTGCTGGTTTAGCAGAGTGGTGGTTGTAGGTTCTCCTCCAAGATCAGTGACTAGCCCTGGGTAGTCGGCTAAGTCTCCAATACCAGGTACGATTTCCTCTGTCCAACTAGAGAGCAGTTGGCTACTGTCAAGTTATGCAAACCACTTTTGCACCCATAGAGTTACTATGCCATGCTGATCTTTTTTTGCAGCTCATAGGCATCATGGCTGGCTAGGATTTTTGGTTGATTTCTTCCATTTGGAGGCTTGTGTGGTACTTTCTAGTGTCATGAAAGCTAGTCCCCAAAGATGAGACTTTCAAGTCTGTTCCCACTTAGGGGCTTCTGCTCCATGCGTCTGAAATGTATGGTGTCTTCAGCATTAGAGACTTACTTTTCATTTCTGGGGGAAAAGCAAAAACAATAGCCATAGCTTATAATGTTTTTCCAGTCTCTTTGATAACCCTGACCACCAATGCAAAAGAGGGCTTCTCATGACTGGTGTTGGGGTTTTTATTAAATAGTCTTTGGCTCTTGGAAGGAGCATTGTCATCGCAGATGGGAAAATTTCATTTAAACTATATTTACACACAGACTTAGGGATATTATAGGCATTTGTAGTAGACAGTTAATAGTATGAGTCCTTATGACTTTCTCAGATATCCTTATTGCTATTTTATTCTCATCTCTCTTTCCCCTTCCTAATTTTTGCCCTTCTCCCCCTTTTCCATTTCCTTCATCAGATGACTTCTACCTTGCTATTTTCCTCTGTACTCTCCCCTACTTTCTACCTCAGCATTGGTCCCCTTTTTCTCTCCTGGACTCTCTAGTTATTCCAAAACAAGTACATAAGTGTGAAAATTTGTATCTAGAAGTCTCAGGTGCAATAAAATAAAATAAAATAAAATAAAATAAAATGAGACATCTTTCTGGGTCTGTTACCTTAATACAGTCTTTTCTAGTTTCATTCATTTACTAAAGTTTTCATGATTTCGTTTCTTTGCAGCTGAATATTATATCTTATATTATATATTATATATTATATATATTCTCATATATACTATATATTATATATACTATCTATATATGTTATATATTATATAGAATATATATTCACATTTTGTCATTATCCATCCATCTTTCGAAGGGTATTTAGGTTTTTTCTATTTCCTATCTGTTGTAATAGAGCATCAATGAACATGACCAACCAAGTATCTGTGGAGTAGGATGTCAAGTTCTACTCAACATATGACAAGGTATAGTATAGCCAGCTTATCTGGAAAATTACTTTTACAGTGATTTCCAGACAGGCTGGACTAGTTTCTAATCCCACCAATAGTGAGTGAGGGTTGTCTTTCCCCATAGCCCCTCCAGTATTTGCTGTTGGTTGTGTTTGATAATCTTTGTCTCTATGACTGGGTAAGATGAAATTTCAAAGTTATTTTGATTTTCATTTCCCTAGACTTTAGGGACAATGAACATTTTAAAATATATTCCTTTTTTCTTGTCTTCGTTTTGTATTTAATCCTGGAAGCTTTATGTGTGTGTGTGTGTGTGTGTGTGTGTGTGTGTGTGTGTGTGTGTGAAAATATAATGTTAAGCACAGTGGTTCCAGATTCAAAGTGATAATTGAGTATAAGTACCAGTACTCACAATCAGTTAACCTCTTTGTGCCTCAGTTTATTCACTTGCAAAATGGAGAAGATGGTACTTATACTACAGAATTTCGATTATGATGCACATAAAGCACTTGATAGAATATATGGTAATAGGAAGCCATCAATATTTGCTGGTGATCATTTTTTTATTATTCCCAAATTCAAGTGTCTGCTAGCAGAAATTTGTTGAGCTTCTGTAGTTTAACCAGGTTCAGTGATTCCAAAATACTAATTATGTTATTGTAAATGCTTATAGTCTCTCTTTTTTTTCTAACATCATAACATTAAAAAGTGTTTCCATTAGCTGGGTGGTGGTGCCTAATGCCTTTAATCTCAGCCCCTGGGAGGCAGAGGCAGGCTGATCATTGTGGGTTCAAGGCCAGCCTAGTCTACAAAGTGAGTCTAGGACAGCCAGGGCTATTACACAGACAAACCCTGTCTTAAAAACCAAAAACAAACAAACAAACAAACAAACAAACAAAAAGAAAGAAAGAAAGAAAGAAAGGAGTTTCCATTAAGATATTTATTTTTTAAATAATAATTTAATTAATTTATTCATATTACAACTCAATTGTTATCCCATCATTTGTGTCCTCCCGTTTCTCCCTCCCTCCCACTTTCACAATATTCCCCTCCCCTGAGGGGGACCTTCTTTCTACCCCACTATATAGGTCATAGGCTATCAAGTCTCATCTTGGTAGTGTGCCTATTCTTTCCCATTGAGATATTTCTTTTTTTTATACTTTTTTAATTTTTTAATTTAATTTAATTTATTTTATTTTCTGAGTTTTTTTATTAATTTATTCTTGTTACATCTCTATGGTTACCCCATCCCTTGTATCCTCCCATTTTCCCCTTATTCCCCTCCCCTATGACTGTTCCTCAGAGGGATTACCTCCCTCTGTATATGCTCATAGGGTATCAAGTCTCTTCTCGGTGACCTGCTGTCCTTCCTCTGAGTGCCACTAGGTCTCCCCCGCCAGGGGACATAGTCAAATGTGAGGCACCAGAGTACATGAGAAAGTCAAATCCCTCTCTCCACTCAAGTGTGGAGACTGTCCTGTCCATGGGCTAGATCTGGGTAGGGGTTTAAATTTTACCGCCTGTATTGTCCTTGGCTAGTGCCTTAGTTTAAGCGGGACCCCTTGACCCAAATCTGCCTATCATAATGTTCTACTTGTAGGTTTCTAGGACCCACTGGATCCTTCTACATTGTTATTCTCCCATTGTTCTCTCATCTAGAGTCCCAATAGGATGTCCTCCCCTCGGTCCCAGTTTCCTGGTAAGTGAAGGCTTTCGTGGAACATGCCCATTGGGCTAGTATGCAGATATAAGTGAGTATATACCATTTGAGTCTTTCTGCTTCTGGGTTAACTCACTCATTATGATCATTTCTAGCTCAATCCATTTGTCCACAAATTTTGGGAATTCCTTGTTTTTAATAGCTGAGTAGCATTCCATAGTGTATATGTACCACAGTTTCTTTATCCATTCTTCTACTGAGGGACATTTAGGCTGTTTCCATGATCTGGCTATTATGAATAAGGCTGCTATGAACATGGTTGAGCAAATTTTCTTGCTGTGTGCTGGTGCATCTTCTGGGTATATTCCAAGGAGTGGAATAGCTGGGTCTTGAGGAAGCCCTATTCCCAGTTTTCTGAGATAGCACCAGATAGATTTCCAAAGTGGTTGTACTAGTTTGCATTCCCACCAGCAATGGAGGAGTGTTCCTCTCTCCCCACATCCTCTCCAGCATGTGGTGTCATTTGAGTTTTTGATCTTAGCCATTCTGATGGGTGTAAGATGGAATCTCAGAGTTGTTTTGATTTGCATTTCCCTGATGACTAAGGAGGTTGAGCATTTCTTTAAGTATTTCTCAGCCATTTGATATTTCTTAACCATTTTTTTTTTCTGTTCAGGTCCCAGACTTATTTTTTATTTGTGTTTTGGCTCTTACTACTTTGCATTCTCATATGTTCTAGGTATTAATCCTCTGTTAGATGTATACCGACAAAGATTCTCTACAGTTCTGCAGCCTTCCTCTTTGCCTGATTGATTGCTTCCTCAGCTGTACAGAAGCTTTTTAGTTTTATGAAGTCCCACTCATCAATTGTTGGCCTTAATTCTGGGGCAAATGGAGCCCTATTCCCAAGGTCATTTCTTATACACTTATATCCTCTTTGGTACTGCCTATGTTTTCTTCTATTAGTTTCAGTGTTTCAGGTTTTACATTTCAGTCTTTGATTGCTATTATTGTTTTCTGTGTATGTGTGTGTGTGTGTGTGTGTGTTCAAAGTGATAGATATGGGTCTAATTTCATTCTTTTATATCTGGACATTCAGTTTTCTCAGCATTATTTACTGAAGCTGTTTTTTTCCCAGCATGTTTCTGTTAACATTCTCAAATAATAAATAGGTGAAGGTATGTGTACTGATATTTGAGTCTTTGATTTTGTTACATTGATCTACATCTGTTTTGTACCAGAAGCATATTGCTTTTGTTACTACGGCTCTGTAATATATCTTAATATCTTAAATGCTAGTCTCTTCAGCGTTTCTCATTTTTCTCAGCATCGTTTTGGCTATCTGGTGTCTCTTGTTGTTCCATGTAGATGTTAGAATGGTTTATTTTTCCCTGTAAGGAGTGAGATGGGTATTTGGGTATTTTGATTGAGATTGCATAAAATCTGTAAATTGCTTTTGGTTAAATTGCCATTTTCACAGCATTCTGCCAATCCATGAGCATGGGATGTCTTTCCATTTTCTAGTGTTTTTGTACTTTTTTCTCCCCAGAACTTTAAAGTTTACACAGATGCTGAGATTCAAAGCCAAACCTCGGGTGAAGCTTAGAAGTCTTGTGGAAAAGTAAGGGAAAAGAAGGACCTGAAGGAGACAGTAGCTCCTAAAGGAGACAAACAGAGTCAACTGACCAGGTCCCAGTGGCCTTGCAGAGACTCAAGCACCAACCAAGGACCATACATGGACTGGACCTAGGCCCCCTACACACATGTAACTTATGGGCAGTTCAGTCTTCATTTGGGCCTCCTAGTAAGGGGAGCGAGGGCCTGTCTCTGACATGGACTCTGTTGCCTGCTTTTTGATCACTCCCCTGTGGTGGAGCTGCCTTGCCAGGCCACAGGGGAAGTCCTGATGGGACTTGGTGGGATGGGGTAGGTTGGTGGGTAGCACTTCCCTTTTCTGAGGAATAATAGGTGAGGGGAGATAAAGGAGGATGGAAGATGAGACCAAGAAGAGAGGAGGGAGGGGGGATAAGATTGGGATGAAAAGTGAATAAATAAATAAATAAATACAAGAATGAGATGGGAATTTGGGTATTTTGATTGAGATTGTATTGAATCTGTACATTGCTTTTGGTAAAATGGCCATTTTTAGCAATATTAACTCTGCCAATCCATGAGCATGGGATGTCTTTCCATTTTCTAATGTTTTATCTTTTTTTTCTTTAGAAGCTTCAAGTTTTCATTACAGAGATACCTCTTTTATTTTTATTTTTTGGTTAAATTTATTCCTAGGCATTTAATTTATTTTTTTGAGGCTATTATAAATAACAGTGTGTCCATAATCTTCCTGTATAATTTGTTGGTGAATTGAATAGCTGCTAATTTGTGCAAGTTGATTTTTTGTATTTTGCCACCTTACTTAATTTGTTTATTTTTCTAAACATTTTTCTCAACAAATTTTGGTGTCTTTAATGTACAGTATTATGTCATCTGCAAATAAAGATCATTCCTTATTGCTCAAGCCAATGCTCCAAGCACAATATTGGAAAGGAATGAAGATAGTGGATAGCACTATCTCATACTTGTAGTTTCTCATATACAACTTTTATTATGTTGTACGTTCCTTCTAATCCTACAATATCTAGGACTTCTTACCATGGAAGCATGCTAGATTTTGTTAAAGGCTTTTCCAGCATCTAATAAGGTGACCATCTGACTTATTTTTAATCTTAAGTCCATTTAAATGCTTACATTTTATGGATGAGTCGGCTGAACCATTCCTGCATTTTAAGGATAAAGTCAGCTTGGTTATGGTAGATAATTTTTTGATCTATGGTTGCATTCTGATTGCAACTATTTTATTAGCACTTAGTATCTATGTAACCAGTGATATTGGACTGTGGTTTTCTTCTATAGTTGTATCTTTATCTGGCTCTACTATTGAGAGGTACTAGCTTCATAGAAGGTGTTTGGAAGTATTCCTTCTGCTTTTATGCTTTTGAATTGCTTAAAAATTAGGTATAGATCCCTAAAAGACTGATAGAATCTGCTGTAAATCCATTTGTCCTTGAACTTATTTTAGTTGGAAAGTTTTTTTATAACTATTTTCACCTCATTTTATGAGTCATTTAGATTGTTAGCTTCTTCCTTTGATTTTGGTGATTTGTCTGAATCTACAAATTCACCCCCTCCAACTGTTTACATCCTAAAGGAGTATAGGGCTTTTTAATGGTTCATTATAGTATTATGAATTTTTGGTGTCCCAGAGGTCTATGTATTGTATTTTCGTTTTCATTTGGTCCCAAGGAATTTTTATATTTCTCTCTTGATTTATTCACCATTCAGTAATGAGCTGCTAAAACTCCTTGAATTTTGTATTTACCCTAGATGTGTTTGCTGACAGTGTTAGGTTTATTGCACTATGGTCAGATAGGATACATTGGGTCCTATCAACCTTAGTTGTGAAGGTTTGTTGTGTGTCCTAGGAGGTAATCTGTTCTAGAGATGCTTCCTCAGCCTGCTGGATACTGTGCCTTCTTTGCAGTTTGGGTGGAATATTATGTAGATATCTGCTAAATAATACATTTCATAGATTTCTTTTAAGTCCATATCATGTTATTAATTATGTTGTTTCTATGATCATTTATTTATTTTTGTCTCTTGGAGAATTTTGGGTATTTAAAATGTCTTTTATCATTGGGTTGATGTTAGTCTGTGTCTTGAAATCCAAAGTACATTTTTAATGAAATTGGGGGAGTGCAGCAGAGGTTGTTGCATATTTGTTTAGGATAGGGATGTCTTTTTGGTTAGCCAGTCCCTTGACTAGGATGAGGTCACCTTCTTTATGTCTTCTGAATAGTTTTAATTTGAGGTATTTGTTGTTGTTGTTGTCGTCAGATATTAGGATTACGACGCTTGCTTGCTCACAGATATCCTGTCATTGGAGGACTTTGTCCATCTCTTACTCTACAGTGGTATCTATCTTTAAAGCTAAGTTGTGTTTCTTATAGATAGATGAATTTTGTTTCTTGATTCACTTGCATTTTCTGATTAGAGAATTGACACCATTAATATGCAACATGTGATTTTTCTCTTGAAGCCTTCAGTACTTTCAATTCTTTGTTCTGTATATGCTGGTTTTTAACTATAATATATTATGGGGATTTACTTTTTCAGCCTTGTCTACTTGGTGTCCTGTGTACTTTTGTATCTATACGGCTATATCTTTTTTTTTTTTTACTTTGAGGAAGTTTTCTCCTATGATCTTGATGGTACTGTCTATGCCATTGACTTGGAATTTTTCTCCCTCATCTATGCCTATGCTTTGAAGGTTTAAACTTAAAAAAAAAAACAACTTTTTATCGATTCTTTGTGATTCTCACAACACGCACTCCATTCCTACTCATCTCCCTGTCTCCTTGTATCTTCCCTCCACCCTTGCCACATCCCCCCCACAAGAAAATAAGAAACACACACTCAGAAAGAAAATAAACAAAACAAAGCATAGAAAACATCTCATTGTGGAAGCTGTAGTGTGTCACAATGTGTCATACCCCTTTGTCCACACATCTTCACTCGCAAATACTCATTTTATTAAGTCTCTGTCTTTTTTGTCACACCATGGATACTTGGATCCTTACTCGTGCTTCTACCTATTATCCTGTTGTTGCCCAGCGTTATGTAGAATCTGCAGCTTTGGTTCAGCAGGGCACACTCCTGTCCTTTCACATACTCCAAAAGTTCACAGGTTATGTAGATTTTGGGGTAGGCCAACTCAAAGCCCTGGATCCAGGCCTGGATGATAGCTGATCTGGTCAACCTGCCACATCTTCCTTATCCACACCACCAGGACAAGCTCTCACAACTGCACTCCACTGTCCAGTCCAGGTGTGGGGCCCATTCTCCCAAGTACTGCAGCTGGCTAGGGTCTGGGCATGCTCTATAGCTGTCATACCATTGAGGCTGGCTCACTTGCTCCACCATCACCAACAAGGCCAGCTCTGGTGTGTTGCCTAGATGAGGTTCTGGGCCTACTCTCCTGAGTGCTATAGCCAGAGAGAGGAAGGACCAGTTCACCGGATCTCATGACCCAGGGCCAGTATTCCTGACTGCATCAGGTGGCCAAGGGTGATGGAGGAGGAAGGCATCTCACCATCCCTCTCTCCAGCCCAATCCACCTCATCACAGACAAGTGGCAGGGGCAGCTCTCCAGAACTCGTGCCCTCAGGGCTGGCTTACCTGTACCCACTTTACCAGAGCCAGCTCTACTGTGCTGCTCAGCCTAGGTGCACCACCCTAGAAAAATGTCCATTTTCCTGAGTGCTGCAGCTGGTGAGGGGCAGGGTCAGCACCTCTGAGTGCTGCAACCAGTGAGAGGAAAGGACTGTTCTCTCACTTTCATGGCTCTGGGGCCAGCTTTCCCAATTGCCAGAGGTGTTGAGGATCAAGGGGAGCGATCAGTGCCTTCGCAATATGCCACATTCACAGAAGATGAATGGTAGGGCCAGCTCTCCCACACCCAAATGCTTATGGCTGGCTCACTAGGGCTTCTGCTACCATGGTCAGCTCCACTGTGCTGTCTGAGAGAGATGCATGACCCACTTTCTCACTCTGCCACTGGTGAGAGGTAGGGCCATCTCTCCAGAGTGCAGTAGCCAGTGTGGGGCAGGGCCAGTTCTTCACAGCCCTTGGACATCTTCATGGTCTTAGGTGGCTGTCCAGACCAAGGATGTTCACATGGTCTCTAGTGGTAATATGGACATAAACACCAACCCTTGACTTTGCATGCCACTGACCCAGATACGGCCCTCAGTGGCAGTACAAGCTGGTACTTCACCACGGCCTTAGGTGATGGGGCTGGCTACTCACAACAGGCTATTCCTCTTTACTTTCATGTCTCCAGGTCCATCTTTCTTCATAATGTTTGAACTGTTCTTCTTTTTCTCTCCCATCTGTTCACCTTATACTTCGCATTGTAGTGTCTCCCACTGGGTGGGCCCCAGGGCTGGCAGGCTGCTGAGTGACCTCCTCTGCCCCTGCTGGATGGCGTGGTGGCAAGCAGACTTCTCTGGGTCTATAGCCTGCCTGTGTAGCATGCATGGCAGTAGCATGCATGGCAGTGGGCAGGTTATGGATGACTTCCCCCTCCCCAAGCTGTATACTGTGATGGCAGCAGGCCTCTATGTGTCTAAGGCCTGCACATACTGTGCTCTGCTGCAACCCTGAGGGCAGGTCACTGTGTATCTTTCCCTGCCAGCACCATGAATAGTGGTGGGTGGGTCTCTGGATATCTTCCTCCTCCTGCACCTGGTTGCATTGTTTGGCTTGGCTGCAGATGAGCCTCTGTGTATCTATGGCCTGCTTGGTCTGTGTGGTGGTAGGCAGGTCTCTCAGAGGTTTGAACTTTTCACTATGTTCCACATTTCCTATACCTTCTTTTCCTGCATTTATTATTTTTTCTTATTTCATGATTTTTCGGTCTAGATCCTCTACTTTATCCTTGAGTCTTGATATTTTGTCTTCTTTTAAAAAAATTTTTTTAAATTAATTTATTCATATTACATCTCGATTGTTAGCCCTTCCCCTATTTCCTCCCATTCTTCCCTCCCTCCCACTTCCCCCATTCTCCCCTCCCCTATGTCTGTGATTGAGGGAGACCTCCTCCCCCTATATATGCTCTTAGGATATCGAGTCTCTTCTTGGTAACTTGCTATCCCTCCTCTGAGTGCCACCAGGCCTCCCTATCCAGGGGACATTGTCAGAAAAGGGGCACCAGAGTTCGTGTGAGAGTCATATCCCACTCTCCACTCAACGGTGGAGAATATCATGTTCGTCGGCTAGGTCTTGGTAGGGGTTCGAGGTTTACTGCCTATATTCTCCTTGGCTGGTGCCTTAGTTTGAGGAGGACCCCAGGACCCAGATCTGCCTGTCATAAAGTTCTTCCTGTAGGTTTCTAGGACCCTGTGGGTCCTACTATTTCCCCATTCTTCCGTGCTACTCTCGCCTAAAGTCTCAATAGGATGACCTCTCCTCTGACCCATTTTCCTCGTATGTAAAAATTTTCATGGTACGTATCCCTTGGACTAGTGTTTTGATATAAGTGAGTATATACCGTTTGTCTCTTTTTGCTTCTGGGTGAACTCACTCATTATGATAATTTCTAGATCAATCCATTTGTCCACAAATTTCGGGAATTCCTTGTTTTTAATAGCTGAATAGTATTCCATAGTGTAAATGTACCACAGTTTCTTAGTCCATTCTTTTACTGAGGGACACTTAGGCTGTTTCCATGTTCTGGCTATTATGTATAAAGCAGCTATGAAGATGGTTGAGGATATGTCCCTGTTGTATGGTAGGGCATTTTCTGGGTATATTCCCAGGAGTGGGATAGCTGGGTCTTGAGGAAGCTCTATTCCCATTTTTCTGAGAAAGCGCCAGATAGATTTCCAAAGTGGTTGTACTAGTTTGCATTCCCACCAGCAGTGAAGGAGTGTCCCTCTCTTTCCACATCCTCGCCAACATGTGGTGTCATTTGAGTTTTTGATCTTAGCCATTCTGATGGGTGTAAGATGGAATCTCAGTGTCGTTTTGATTTGCATTTCTCTGATGACTAACGAGGACGAGCATTTCCTTAAGTGTTTCTCGGCCATTTGATATTCCTCTGTTGAGAATTCTCTGTTAAGTTCCAAGCCCCATTTCGCAATTGGGTTGTTTGGTTTTGTGGTGTTTAATTTCTTGAGTTCTTTATATATTTTGGATATTAAACCTTTGTTAGATGAAGAGTTGATGAAGATCTTTTCCCAGTCAGTAGGCTGTCGCTTTGTTCTACTGACAGTGTCTCCTGCCTTACAGAAGCTTCTCAGCCTCATGAGGTCCCATTTATTAATTGTTGACATTAAGGCCTGGGCTGTTGGTGTACTGTTCAGGAAGTTGTTTCCTGTGCCTATGTGTCCCAGGCTCTTCCCCACTTTTTTCTCTAACTGAATTAATGTCTCTGGTTTTAAGTTGAGGTCTTTAATCCACTTGGACTTGAGTTTTGTGCATGGTGACAAATAAGGGTCTAATTGCATTTTTCTACATGTAGACATCCAGTTAGACCAGCACCATTTGTTGAAGATGCTATCATTTTCCCATTGAATAGATTTGGCTTCTTTGTCAAAAATCAAGTGAGCAAATGTGTGTGGATTCATCTCTGGGTCTTCAATTCGATTCCATTGATCCACCAGCCTATTGCTTTGTCAGTACCATGCTGTTTTAATTACTGTTGCTCTGTAGTACAGCTTGAGATCAGGTATGGAGATTCCTCCAGAGGATCTTTTATTGTATAGGATTGTTTTTGCTATTCTGGGTTTTTTGTTTCTCCATATGAATTTGAGAATTGATCTTTCAATATCTTCAAAATACTTTGTAGGTATTTTGATAGAGATTGAGTTGAATCTGTAAATTGCTTTTGGTAAGATGGCCATTTTTACTATGTTGATTCTCCCGATCCACGAACAAGGTAAATCCTTCCATCTTCTGATGTCATCTTCAATCTCTTTCTTCAGAGGTTTGAAGTTTTTTTCGAATAAGTCCTTCACTTGCTTGGTTAGTGTTACTCCTAGATATTTTATATTGTTTGTGGCTATTGTGAAGGAAGTAGTTTTCCTAATTTCTTCCTCTGCGTATTTGTCATTTGTATACAGGAAAGCTACTGACTTTTTTGAGTTTATTTTGTATGTTGCATATTTGCTGAAGGTGTTTATCAGCTGCAGGAGTTCTTTGGTGGAATTTTGGGGGTCATTTATATACACTATCATATCATCTGCAAATAGGGATAATTTGGCTTCTTCCTTTCCCATTTGAATCCCCTTGATCTCCTTTTGATGTCTTATTGCTCTGGCAAGAACTTCAAGAACTATATTGAAGAGATATGGGGACAGAGGGCAGCCTTGTCTGGTTCCCGATTTTAGAGGGATTTCCTTGAGTATCTCTCCATTTAATTTAATGTTGGCTGTTGGTTTGCTGTATATAGCTTTTATGATGTTTAGAAAAGTGCCTTGTATTCCTGATCTCTCCAGAACTTTAAACATAAATGGGTGTTGGATTTTGTCAAATGCTTTTTCTGCATCTAAAGAGATGATCATGTGGTTTTTCTCTTTCAGTTTGTTTATATGATGGATTACATTGATGGATTTCCGTATGTTAAACCATCCCTGCATGCCTGGAATGAATCCTACCTGGTCATGGTGAATGATGTCTTTGATATGCTGAGTATTTTGTTGAGTATTTTTGCATCAATGTTCATAAGAGAAATTGGTCTGAAATTCTCTTTTTTTTTTTGTTGGGTCTTTGTGAGGTTTAGGTATCAATGTGACTGTGGCCTCATAGAAGGAATTTGGTAATATTCCGTCCATTTCTATCTTTCGGAATAGCCTGAATAGTATCGGTATTAGTTCCTCTTTGAAGGGCTGGTAGAATTCTGCGCTGAAACCATCTGGCCCTGGGCTTTTTTTTGGTTGGGAGACTATCAATGGTTGCTTCTATTTCTATAGGTGAAATAGGGCTATTTAATTTGTTTATCTGGTCTTGGTTCAATTTTGTTAAATGGAATCGGTCGAGAACTTTGTCCATTTCCTTTAAATTTTCAAGTTTTGTGGCATAAATGCCTTTGAAGTAGGATCTTACAATTCTTTGTATTTCTTCGGTGTCTGTTGTTATGTCTCCCTTTTCATTTCTGATTTTGTTAATTTGGATAGTGTTTCTCTGTCTTTTAGTTAGATTGGCTAACGGTTTGTCTATCTTGTTAATTTTCTCAAAGATCCAGCTCTTGGTTTTTTTGATTCTTTGGATTGTTCTCTTTGTTTCTAATTTTTTATTTCAGCCCTGAGTTTGATTATTTCTAGGCATCTACTCCTCTTGGGTGTTTCTGCTTCTTTTTTTCTAGAACTTCCAGATGTGTTGTTAAGTTGTTTATGTGGGATGATTCCATTTTCTTTTTAAAGGCACTTAGTGCTATGAATTTTCCTCTTAGCACTGCTTTCAATGTGTCCCACAAATTTGGGTATGTTGTTCCATCATTTTCATTGAATTTCAGGAAGTCTTTTATTTCTTCCCTTATTTCTTCCATGACCCATGTGTCATTAAGTAGAAAGTTGTTTAGTTTCCACGTGTTAACACCCTTTTTGTTATTTCTGTTGTTGTTGAAGTCCAGCCTTAGACCATGGTGATCTGATAAGATACAAGGTATTATTTCAATCTTCTTGTATCTGTTGAGGTTTGCTTCGTGTCCAATTACGTGATCAATTTTAGAGAACATTCCATGGGGTGCTGAGAAAAAGGTATATTCCTTTGCATTTGGGTGGAAAGTTCTGTAGATATCTGTTAGATCCATTTGATCCATGACATTGGTTAATGAGGTTATTTCCTGGCTTAAGTTTTGAATCAAAGACCTATCCTTGAGTGAAAGTGGGGTATTGAAGTCTCCCATTAATGTGTGGGTATCGATGAGTGGGGCAAGCTTTGTTAAAAACTCTTTTACAAATGTAGGAGCCCTTGTATTCGGAGCATAGATGTTCACAATCGTGATGTCTTCTTGGTTGACTTTACCTTTGACAAGTACAAAGTGTCCATCCTCATCTCTTTTGATTAATTTTGGTTGAAAGTCTATTTTATTAGATATTAGAATGGCTACCCCAGCTTGTTTCTTGTGACCATTTGCTTGGAATATTTTCCCCCAACCTTTTACTCTGAGGCAATGTCTGTCCTTGTGGTTGAGATGTGTTTCTTGAATGCAGAAGAATGTTGGGTCGTGTTTATGCATCCACTCTGTTAGTCTGTGTCTTTTTATTGGAGAATTGAGACCACTGACCTTGAGAGATATTAATGACCAGTGATTGGTAAGTCCTTTCATTTTTGGTATTTGTAACAGTCAAGATTTTGGGAGGTTGTGATTTTGCAATGGTATAGTTACCTATTTCCTATGTAGTTTTGGTTGTAGTTTGACCAGTTGGGATGGAGTTTTCCTTCTAGTAACTTCTGTAGAGCCGGATTTGTGGCTAGGTACTGTTTGAATTTGTTTTTGTCATGGAATATCTTGTCTTCACCGTCAATGGTTATTGATAATTTTTCTGGATATAGTAGTCTTGCCTGGTATCTGTGTTCTCTTAGGGTTTGCAGAACCCCTGTCCAGGCCCTTCTGGCTTTCATGGTCTCTGCTGAGAAGTCAGGAGTAATTCTGATAGGTTTGCCTTCATATGTTACTCAATATTTTGTCTTCTTGATTTATTTTACTTGCAAAGCTTCTCTTTGAGTTTTTTGTTTGGGTTATTAGGCTTATCAATTCCATCTTCATTTCAATGTGTGTCTCTCTAATTTTTTTTTTTTTACTTATTATGTTCTGTTCCATGTCTTGTATTTTCTTCATCAACACTATCAACCTTACGTTTGTATTTTCTTTGGCATCTCTCAGGTATTCTCTTTAAGTTCTTTCTCTTTAATTTCATTGTGTCTTCTTTAAACTCTTCACATTTTTTGATGAAGTTTATGATTGTTCTTTAAAATTTTGAATCCTGGGATGATTCTTTTTACAGAACAAGTAGGTTTTGGAGAGAAAATGATGACTTGATAGTCCCTATTGTTTGTAATTTTGTAATAAGATCTGGGCTGGTTGACTTCTTTTTGGTAGTTCTGTATCTTATTTTGACAGAGCATCTTCAGGGAGAAGAGAGGTTGGACAAGTAATTGGGTTCTGGAAATGGTTTGGGTAGAATGAAATCAGGTAGTCAGAAGGAACTCCTTTGGTGTGTAGCATTTGTAAGCCTGGAGTGTGTGTTTAGAGTCATTTGCAGAGGTCTGGTGTAGCATGGGAAGGACTTGTGGGTTGTGGAGACAGGCAGGTCAGGCTCTGGCCAAAGCCTAGAGGCTTAAAGTGGCATGTGCAGGTATGCCAGACTAGGTTGGGGAACTCGGCTCTGAGCTAGATATGGGGGTTGGGGAGAGTGCTCGGAAAGGAGGATAGTGTAGACACACGGGGATAGAAGGATCTAACGAGCAGTTTTTTGGCAATCAGCATTATGTGAAAGACAAGTAAGATTTTATCTTAGTAGGCAGTTGTATTCTAAACAATGGAATCACCTTGGTATATGCTGTGTAGTTGGAATTAAGGAAAAAATATGTTTGGAAGTGCTGTGGCTTGTGACTGCTATTTTCTCCATGTGGCATATACCTAGAGAGTTTCATATGAATGGTGACTGCATGAGACTCTGAGATGACTTAGCAGAACCCACAATAATATACTAATGGCCTACTGCTGGAGAAACAGGAGTTAATTGTTAGTTAGGAGGAGGGGACTTGTCTGTAGGAAGGCACCTTGTGCAAACCAAGCAGTCATATTGTGGAAAGAGTAACAGTACAGGGAAACAACAGCACAGCAGAAAGAAATGGACAGGTTGTGTTGAACGACTACTTGCAGGGTGGGGGTGGTAGGTACAGGAGTAGGGAGGGCCTTTTTGGAGTAACATTGTGTGCATAAGGAAAGAGCCCAAACCATTACTGAAAATGCAATTCCTGCCTGCTAAGGTTCCTAGTTGCTTCTGGCAAACTTGAGTCTTTGAAGATGTTATGAACAGTGAGATGCTGAGGAATGAAGTGGAGAGCCAGACAGGGAAAATATTCTATAATCGCACATTTCCTAGGAGTGATTTATTTCACAGATGAGGCATTTTCTTTTTTCTTTTCTTTTCTTTCTTTTTTAAATGGGACACCCAATTAGTTCCTTTGTTCATTGTTCATTTCAGTGATCTGAAAAGAAACATTACTTAAAAATTACTCCTAAAATCAACTCAGCAATATTAAGTTTACATGGATTAGAAATATCGACGTCACATTGTGTTTTGAAAGATACTCATAGTCCTATTTGTTACTGCACTAATGTCTTCTCTGTAACCAGAATTATACAATGGTAAGTGAGGTAGTGAATGCTGCAAAATGTACATTCTTTTCACTATTTACTCCAGGTCTGAATGATGAGTTTATAATTTCTGAGTAATGGAAGCACACTCTTGGCATTGGAGTCTGCCATTATTAAAATATAAATCAATGCATCAAAGTCTTATGGCTATGGCTGGCTATAGGAAAGACTAAAAATACCTCATGCTTTCTGTAAACATCTGTGCTTCTGATGTAGCAGCTTCTGTTGATTTTCTGAGAAATTACAAGATCATATCTATTTTGGTACTATCAGCATATCTAAAGATGTTTATAATAATAGAGATTTTAAACTATATATTTTTGTAAAAATTGTGTTATGGTGAAAATAAAAATTTGTGACTAATAATTCCTCTTACTCATTTAAAAATTATAAAGACAATACTGTTAAATATCAAATTAATCTGAGCTAGATATAATTTTTTTTCTGCACTGAAACCATCTGTCCCTGGACTTTTTTGGATGGGAGAATTTTTATGACTGCTTCTATTTCCACAGGAGATATAGGATTATTTAATTTGCTTAACTGATCTTGATTCAATGTTGGCAAGTGGAATATATCAAGAAAATTGTCTATTTCCTGTAGATTTTAAAATGTTGTGGCATATGGGTTTTGAAGTAAGACCTAATGATTCTTTGGATTTCTTCAGGGTCTGTTGTTATGTCTCCCTTTTCATTTCTGATTTTGTTGAACTGAATAGTGTCTCTCTGCCTTTTAGCTAGTTTTGCTAAGGTTTGTCTATCTTGTTGATTTTCTCAAAGAAGCAGCTCTTAGTTTTATTGATTCTTTGAATTGTTCTCTTTGTTTCTAATTTCTTATTTTTGGCCTTGAATTTGATATTTACTTGGGTGCTTATTTTTTTCTAGGTCTTTCAGATGTGTCATTAAGTTGTTTGTATGAGATGCTTTCATTCTCTTTACAAAGGCACTTAGTGCTATAAACTTTCCTCTTAGCCCCACTTTCATTATGTCCCCAAAAGTTGGGTATGTTGTACCTTCATTTTCAGTGAATTTTAGGAAGTCTCCAATTCCTTTATTTCTTCTTTGACCAAGTTATCACTGAGTAGATAGTTGTTTAGTTTCCAAGTGTGTGTAGACCTTTTGTTATTTCTATTGTCAGTGAGGCCCAGCTTTAGTCCTTGGTGGTCTGATGGGATATAAGGTATTATTTCAATCTTCATATATATGTTGAGTCTTGCTTTGTGACCTACTATATGGTCAAGTTTGGAGAAGGTTCTATGAGTTGCTGAGAAGAAGGTATAATCTTTTGTGTTTGGATGAAAAGTTCTGTAGATATCTGTTAGGTCCATTTGATTCATGACATCACTTAGTGTCATTATTTCTTGGTTTAGGTTATATTCTTTTGACCTATCCTTTGGCGAGAGGGGGTGTTAAATTTTTCCACTATTAATGTGTGGGT
Organism: Acomys percivali; assembly: GCA_907169655.1. Taxonomy (NCBI): domain Eukaryota; kingdom Metazoa; phylum Chordata; class Mammalia; order Rodentia; family Muridae; genus Acomys; species Acomys percivali. The sequence goes on along the minus strand of OU015755.1, from coordinate 30,455,650 downwards.
ATCAATGTATGGTTTAAGCTTTATTAATGTTTCTTTTACAAATGTAGGAGCCATTGTATTTGGGGCATAGGTTTTCATAATTGTGATAGCAACTTGGTTGAACTTTCTTTTGATGAGTATGAAGTGTCCTTTCTCATCTCCTTTGATTAATTTTGGTTGAATGTCTATTTTATTAGACATTAGAATGGCTACACCAGCATGCTTCTTGTGTCTATTTGCTTGGAAGAACTTTTTCCAGCTGTTTACCTAGTAGGTAATGTCTATCTTTGTGGCTGAGATGTGTTTCTTGAATGTAGCAGGATGTTGGGTCTTATATATGCATCCATTCTGTTAGTCTATGTCCTTTTATTGGAGAGTTGAAACCATTGATATTGAGAGAGATTAATGAGCAGTACCTGCTAGGTCCATTGATTTGGATGTTGGTTGTGGTTGTGTGGTTGTCTGTTTTTTTCGTTTTGCTAAACTGAAGTTATCTATTTTCTGTGTTTTCTTGGATATAGTTAGCCTCTTTGGGTTGGAGTTTTTCTTTCCAGTAACTTTTGGAATTTGTGAAGAGTTACTGTTTGAATTCATTTTTGTCATGGAATATCTTGCTTTCTCCATCTATGGTTATTGAAAGTTTCACTTGTCATAGTAGTCTGGACTGGCATGTGTGGTCTATTAGGGTTTGCAAGACCTCTGCCCAGGCCCTTCTGGGTTTTATTGTCTCTGCTGAAAATCCAGTGTGATAATGTTAGGTTTGCCTGACCTTCCTCCTTTGGTGCTTTTAATATTTTTCTTTGTTCTGTACATTTTATGTTTTTACTATTATGTGGGCAGGAAGATTTTCTTTTCTTGTCTATTCTATTTGGTGTTCTGTAGCCTCTTGTATGTTTATATGCATCTTTTTCTTTAAATTGGGAAATTTTTCTTCTATAATTCTGTTGAAAATATTGGAGCTGCATGTCTTCTCTTTCCTTGATTCCTATTATCCTTAGGTTTCATCTTTTTATGATGTCCTTGATTTCTTGGATGTTTTGTGTCACATATTTTTTAGATGTAACATTTTCTTTGATGGTTGCATCAAATTCTTTCATTGTATCTTGTGCACTTGAGATTCTTTCCTTCATCTTTTGTATTCTGTTGGAAATTCTTTCCTCTGCAGTTCTTGTTTTCTTCTCTAAGTTCTCTCTTTCAAATCTTTCCTCAGTTTGTGCTTTTATTATTATTTCCATTTTCATCTTCAAATCTTGAACCAATTTTTAAATTTCCTTCAACTGATTGTTTGCATTTTCTTGAATTTCTTCCAGTGATTTCTTCATTTCCTCTCTATAGGCTCTCTGACGTTGTCAATATGTTTGGCTTTATCTTTCTGTATTTGTTTATGGATTTTATTAATTTCCTCCATTATCATCTTCATTATGAAGAATTTGAGATCATTTTCTTGTGCTTCCATTGTGTTTGAGTTACCAGGGCTGATTGCTTTGGGATAACTGATTTCTGGAGATGTGATATTATTTTGGGTTTAATATTTTGGATTTTGTTGTTTGTATTTTTATGCTGGCCTTTAGTTATCTTATTGTTTCTTGTGTTGGGTGGTAGTTTCTGGTATCCTTCACTGGCCAGTAAGATTAGTTCTTAGGTAAGTGGCTATAGGCTGAGACCCCTCACCTGTGGAATCAGGGAACCACTGTGTGGATTGGACAGGTGACCGGGGTTCAGATCTGGGGACTTTCCTTGCATTGGCTAGGTGGCCTGACGTCTGATCCACTTATGCTGTGTACTGTGGTGTTTCCTTTGGGCTCTAAGACACAGACATTGTCACTTTTTGGATAGTGCAAGACCATACCCACCTGTGCTCCATCCAGTGTAGACCCCTCTCACTCAGGGCACTCCAGCTCTTGTTGTCTGTAGCTCTCAGCCTGGTCCCTCTGCTCGGTCCTGCTGGTCAGACAGTGTGTGGTTGATGCCACCATCTTGCATCTCCCTCTAGTCTGTGTCTCTATTTGAGAGTGGAGACCATTGATATTGAGAGAGATTAATTACCAGTGACTATTAGGTCTTTTTATTTTTATCTTGGTTGTGTTAGTGTTTTTGTGTGCTTGTCTAAATTTTCTTTTACTAAAATGAAGTTATCTATTTCTTATCGCTTCCTGGGTTTAGTTAGCCTCTTTTGGTTGAAGTTTTTCTTCCAGTATCTTCTGTAGAGCTGGATTTGTGGATAGGTACTGTTGGAATTATTTTTTGTCATGAAATATCTTGTTTCTCCATCTATGGTTATTGAAGGTTCCACTGGGTATAGTAGTCTGGACTGACATATGTGGTCTCTTAGGGTTCGTAAGACCTCTCCCCAGGCCCTTCTGGCTTTTATGGTCTCTGCTGAAAAGTTGAGAGTGATTATCATAGGTTTCCATTGTATATTACTTGGCTTTTTCCCCTTGCTGTTTTTTAATATTTTTTCTTTGTCTGTACATTTATTGTTTTGACTGTTATGTGGCAAAAGAATTTTCTTTTCTTGTCTACTCTATTTGGTGTTTTGTAGGCTTCTTGTATATTTATAGGCATATCTTTCTTTAAATTGGGAAAATTTTCTTCTATGATTTTGTTGAAAATATTTTCTGGGCTTTGGAGCTGGGCATCTTTTCCTCCATCAATTCCTAGTATCCTTAGATTTTTGTCTCTTCATGGTGTCCTTGGTTTCTTGGATGTTTTTTGTCACCTATTTTTTAGATTTAACATTTTCTTTGATGGTGGCATCAAATTCTTCCATTGTAGCGTGTACAACTGAGATTTTTTCCTCCACCTCTTGTATTCTGTTGGAGAGTCTTACCTCTGCAGTTCCTATTTTATTCTCTAAATTCTCTCTTTCCAGGCTTTCCTCAGTTTGTGCTTTTATTATTGATTCTATTTTCTTCTTCAGATCTTGGACTGTTTTATTGATTACTTTTAACTGATTGCTTGCATTTTCCTAAATTTCATCTAGTGATTTATTAATTTTCTCTCTTTATGCCAATGCCATGGCCTCTCTAAGGGCCTTAATCTGTTTGGCTGTATCTTCTTGTATTTCTTTGCAGATTATATACATTTCTTCCATTATTATCTTCAAAGGGAAAGATTTGACGCCATCTCCTTGTGTTTCAGTTATGTTAGAGTATCCAGGGTTGATTGCTTTTTCGATAACTGGGTTCTGGAGCTGCCATAATTTTTTGGTGTTGTTTGTGTTTTAGTTATCTTGCTGTTTCTTGTGTTGGGTGGTAGTTTCTGGTGTTTTTCATTGGCCCTTGAAAGCAGCTCATAGGTGAGTGCCATTGGTAATTAATATCTCTCAACATCAATGGACTCAATTCCCAATAAAAAGACACAAGCTAGTATAATACATGCAAAAACAGAATCCACTCTTTGACCACATACAAGAAACACACCTCAGGAATAAAGATAGGCATTACCTCAGAGTAAATGACGGGAAAAAGGTTTTCCAAACAAACAGACCCAAGAAGCAAGCTGTAGTAAGCATCCTAATGTCTAATAAAATAGACTTTCAACCAAAATTAGTCAAAAGAGATAGGGAAGGGCACTTCCTACTCATCAAAGGAAAAATCCACCAAAATAGCATTCCAATTCTGACCATCTACAACTCAAATACAGCAGCACCCACATTCATAAAATAAATATCACTAAAACTTAAATCACACATTGAACCCCAAATAATGGGAGATTTCAACACCATTCTCTCACCAATGGATAAATCATCGATACATAAACTAAACAGAGAAATAATGAAACTAACTCATATTATGAATCAAAGGGACCTAAAAGATATCAACAGAACATTTGATCCAAACACAAAAGAATATTCCTTCTTCTCAGCACCTCATGGAACCTACTCCAAAATTGGTCATATGGTCAGCCACAAAGCAAATCTTGCACTGGAATTTATATATCTAGCTGTTCCTGGTGTTGTCTTGATGTTCCTGATGCTGTCAGGACTCCTAGGAAGGCAGGTGGAGAACCTTGCCTTGACAGTGGGCTCAGAGAACAGTCTGTTGCTCACCTCTGCTGGCTGTGCCCCAGGTGGACCTGAATGTTCCCAGCGTCCTGTAGGTTTCCTCAGGAAGGGAGGCATAGCTGTGAGACTGACAATGGAGTTCAGGGAACAAAGGGCAGCTCATGTCTACTAGTTGTGTCCCAGTAGGACCTGACAGGCAGGGGACTAGAGGCCTGGCAGGCCTGGATGTTCCTGAACCCCTGAAGTACTCCTTGGGGAGGTAGGAGATGGGGCTCTGGGGACAGTGTGCAACTTACCTTTCTATCACATTGTTTTTGATAGAGATACATCTGCATTACAACAGGAAGGTGTGTTTCAATTGTATACATCTAGTAAACTGCCTTGTTCATTTAAGTTATAATTTCTTATAAAAGTTTATTATTATTTCTATTTGATTACATTTATTAGTGTGCTTATTTAAAGATCGCTCAATTCATTTCTGTTGATGTCAAACAGAGGGTCAAAGAGAAAATTTAGACACTTGGTTAGTAGCAGGAGGCAAATGAAAGTGATAGAAAATATTATACTGGTTTTAAAAGTCTTGTTACTTTTCTTATTATTCAGATATATCTCACTATGTTTCAGCAAAAGGCACCTGATGGTTAATGGAAGGCTTACTGTAATGTGAATATGCTGACTTGAGTCCTGGTAAAACAGGAAGTGAAAGGTAGAGCCAAAGAAACATCATGCAATAAACTTGGACACTGACTCCTTAAACGGTATCAAAATGAGTGCATTGTCAAGTTCAGTGACCAGAGGGTAGTTAAAACAGCTAAGAAAGCTTTTGGTAAAAGACACAAGCAGAAATTTAAGATGGATTCCACTGAGTAAGGGCATGGCTTATAGATGCTTCTGTGCATTCAACATCAGGATGCAAATGTACTCCCTTTATATATGCATGTGAAATCCTTCCAACAATTATTTGTAAAGAAAGCAGCAGGGAGCTCACTGGCAAAGACATGAGTTCATGGCAGGCAGTGGAGAAGAGGGATAAAGCTCACAGAATATGAATCTCTCAAGAGATGGCCAAAACAAGGTCCCACAACAGAGCACTAAACATAAGGTTAGAACTATAATTATAAATAACCCAAGTCCCTTACTGTAAAAAAACAGAGAATAATGTGAATGTAAAGAAATATGTTGAGCTGGGCAGAGCCACATTCTTTTTTACCTTTCTTTGAACCGTTTTTTTTTTTTTTTTTTTTTTTTTTTTTTTTTTTTTTTTTTTTTTATCCATGATTCTTTTAGAGCTGAGAAAAAAAAAATACCTTTGTGAGGGCTTTCTGGAAGTTTTCCAACTCACGCTGTTGTTTTCTTTACTCTGTGCTCTTCTAGAGCTCCATGTGACTCCTTTTGAATTTCATATCAAAGATATATGTTACATATATTTTCTTTCTAAAATGTATTTTTTTTCTCACACTACACTACTAACAGCAAATTATTTTGAATGCCGGCAAAGAAACTTGCATTCTGCCGCTGGTTGCATCCACAGGTACTGCCTTTGATCTACAAATCTATCTTGTGCGCTGCCTATCACAGAACACATGAATAGGGAAGGCAAATGCAAAGAGCTCTATTGGGGACAGGGTGACTGTGAATGTTCTGCTAACCATCATGGCCTTGAGGAATCAGAACATGGCCGAACAGTCACATCAGGTGGGCACTGAACACACTAACAAGTGGGAAACACCAGGGATGCAGCTCATATTTCTAGGAAGCAGAGAGATGAAGAATCTCATTCTCAGTCTTTGAAGGGGAACTTTCTCTTTCTAAAAGAAAAGGGGAGAAAAACCCAGCACTCACAAATAGATTGCCATAGTTTACCCACCACTGACAAGTTTTACATTTGTTTTCTTCAACCCGAGAATAAAATCTCTTGGACATTCTATACAAAAATACAGCAAAATCTATGTATAGCTTAGCTATATCAGCTGAAAAAGCAAGTTTATTCAATAAAACCAAACCAAAACAAGAACAACGGATGCTTCACTTAACCTCTGCCAGTTCCCACCACAAAGATAAAAGCAACAACTTGGTGAAAATGGCACTATTCAAATAGTATTCACACCAGTTCCACTAGACAGTTCACACATATTAACTCTAACTTCTTTCTCTTTTTTAAACGCCCAGTTAAACTGCATAATCAGTTAGGTTAGAAGATGAGGAATGTCTGAAAATCATGTATTCTATAAAGGCGTGAGTAAGCTGTCTGGAAGATTGTTGGTCTGTGTACATTTTACAAATTAGTGAGTTGCTAATGGGCTTTTTGCTTGATGCCCTTATATCACTAATAGACTCCATATACCTCTATAAAAATATTCTTCTATAGAAAGAAAAGGCAATTGTCTTTTGTTAAGCAAACCAGCAATCAATTATAGTTTTCTTTAATGCTAATAGATTCTCTATTTCTACAACTATTAACCTATAAATATATTTTATAGTATACTCCACATCTAATTTTACTCTTTCTGAAACCAATTGTTGAATTTATTTATGTCCATGCATTCAGACCTTCAACAAAAGCACATCTTTCTGTGACTGCCTTCAGGAGCACAGCCTTAATCTTCACTTTTCAATACTCTTTGTGGTGGTGATAATAAATTCAGGAAAATTCATTCATTGAAATCAATCTTGGGAAAATGCACCAGTCTATAATTTAAGATTACTTGACTGTTCACTGGGAAGTGATTACATAGCTCAACCATTTAGTGATTTTGATCTGAATTTTATGAAAATCATTCACACGCCATGTGGTGGATGACAGCAGAGAAAGGAGTGAAAAACTAGCAGCAGGCTTTGGGCAGCTGAGCTCCTCTACAGAACTATGGTTGCACATGTAACTTAAAGTCTTCTGGGCGACTCAAAGAGGGCTAATGACAAGAATCATCTAAGACACTTCACACTTGTAGATGGACTAACAGACATATATGTGTGCATCCACACACAAACACTCATGAACATACATGCAAACATGTATTCCTTATGATAAACTCACCAGGAAGCTTCACCTTAATTAGGCTCAAGTTTGTAAAGAAGCCAGTTGCTTTTTAATTTTTCCTGACACTATTTCACTAAAACACTATCTAGACAGTATTTATTATCTTGTAAGTCCAGAGATAATCATCCCATTCAATCAGAACTCATGAATAATTCAATAACCCCAACTTCACATAATTTCTGGTTCTACTTTTACAACCAGTGAAAGAATCGTTTGTATCATTTATTTATTTTTTTTGGTGACAATGAGTAAAAGATAAAGGAGGTTTCATTTTGTGAATTTCTTTTCAAAGAAAATGAGCTTCTTGGCTCTTTCATTTCAAATTGGCCAAAAGCAGTGCCATACAAACAGAACAACAGTGGGGGCGCGCAGCAGTTACCTCTGAGAATTGTTTCTATATAAATTTGTTGAGGGAATTTTAATCATTGTAAATAGTTTAATATTATTTTATACACTATTGCCAGGAAACAATTATAGTTTCTGCCAGACTATTTTAGCTATAATTTCAGGGGTCATTTCAGCAAAGTGCAATTTCAAAAGTACATTTGAAAGAGTATGAACTGCTTTAAGCACCAAGGAGGAGTTGATATCATTTAATCTTAGGACAGAAAATGTTGCTGTTTCTCATTTTCTGACATAGACACCGAGAGACAATAAAAGAGAGCGTGTTTGCCCTTCACAGCAGTTTTGTCCTGTGGAACTTTCTGCAACATTTATGTCTATGCAATTCAGATTGGGAGCCGTTACCCTCAAGCTCCTACCAGATACTCACCATGGCTCATACAAACTGGAGGTTGAATTGTTAACCATACATTTAAACCATACATATGGTGATGAGTGGCTCCATGTTTGTCATCATATCCTATATGTTCACAAGAAGAGTGGCTAGTGAATTGTGAGAACCAACAACAAGTAGATATTGTTCAAACCCCTCTTATTAAATGTGTCATTCCTATGAAAATGCTCATTTTTCTTATTATGGATTAGCCAGGCATTTCTGATTAAATCACTGTATACTCTCTTCTAGCATTTTTTTTTTTTGGCAAAGAAAAAAACGAAATAGTTTAAAATTGCTGTTTCTGATGAGATTTAATGGATTGTGCATGACCCTGGTAGCGTGCATCCAGGTGAAGTAACAGACATGTTGGTTGAGGCTTAGCTTTTAATTACATTCTAGCTGCTTAACGATGAAGCAAAACGGCATCATAGACTTAAAAGACATGAAGTAGAAATGCTATTTGGGACATATTTCTTTTAAATTTGGGTCTTTGGCAAATTTGCTTCCCGATTTGTAGTTTTTAATACTGCCTACCATAAGGTGTATACATGATGCTAGCAAAACAAAACAAAATAAAACAAAACAAAACAAGATGAAAACCAAAGCCAGAAGAACATTAATGTATCAATGGCCTTACCTGTCACTGACTCCTGCTTGCTAAAATACTGGCTTGCCAGCAAGATTTGTCCATGGATGAAATACTGATATGGACATTATAGGGTAACTAACTGCTCACTGACTGGTTTTGAGGTCTGCGCCACAGGAGAGAATTTCATGCCTGGTCAAAAAACCCATGGCTGGGGAGGCCATAGGCCTCATTTTTCTGCTAAATGGCCACATTTTCAAATTGTTCTCTAAATATTTGTGTTTATCTCTATATACCCAGTCATCAGAGACAATTCTGTTTTGCAGAGGAGAGCAGTTAATGCAGAGATGAATAACTAGCCAAAGACCCGAGAATAAGTAACTGAGTGCTCAGTCTTAAATCAACCTCTCTGATCCAGAAGATCCAGAAGGCTCAGGGAATGTGATGCAAGAGGTGACTGAAAGAACAGGAGAGTCAGAGGAGAAAGAGCATGTTGTTAAATACCATCTTCTGGAAACGACAGGCTATTGTATTCATGAACTCACACATTATGTCATTTCCTCCAGAAAAGCTGCACAAGATACATTCAGCCAAAATTCTGGCCTCAGTGGGGGAGGTGTTCTCCAAGTCCCAAGCCTTCCTAAGGTGCTATTGGGAAGTAATAATTGATAGGGGAAGGATAATTATTGTTATTAATTAATTAATTTTACATCCCAATTCCAGCTTCTCTTCCTTCCTCTCCTCCCAGTTCCTCCTTTTCTCCTCCCCTTCTCCCCTCCTATCCCTCCCTTTCTCCTCAGAGGCCTCCCATGGATATCAGCCTGCCTTGGCATATCAAACAGAGGTAGGACTAGGCACATCTTCTCCTATTGAGGATAGACAAGGCAGCCCAGTTAAGGGAAAGGGATCCAAAGGCAGGCAACAGAATCAGACAGCCCTGCTCCAGTTGATAGGGTCCTACATGAGAACCAAGCTGCACATCTGTTCGTGCTCTCTGGTTCGTGGTTCAGTCTCTGTGAGCCTCTATGGGCCCAGGTTAGTGACTCTGTAGCTCTTCTTGTGTCTTTGACCTCTCCGGTTCCTTCAGTCCTTTGCGCCCTCTTCCAAAAGATTCCCTGAGCTCCACCTAATCTTTGGCTGTGGGTCTCTGCATCTGTTTCCATCAGCTTCTGGGTGAAGCCTCTCAGAGGACAGTTATGCTAGTCTCCCATTTGCAAGCATAGCAGAATATCATTAACAGTGTCAGTTAGGGTGGGTCTCATGTTGGTTCAGTCATTGGTTGGTCATTCTCTCAATTTCGGCTCCATATTTATCCTCAAGCCTCTTAAGGGCAGGACAAATTTTGAGTTGAAGGTTTTGTAGGTGGGTTGTTGTCCCTATTGCTCATTGGAAGTCTTGCCTGGTTACAAGAGGTGGCCATTTCAGGTTCTATGTCCCCTGTTGCTAGGAATCTAAGCTAGGGTGACCCTCAGAGATTCCTGGGAGTTTCCCTTGTCTTAGGTTTCTGGCTCATTTCAGAGCTGCCCCTCCACCACTGATTTCCTTTCTCTCCTAGCTCTCTATACCTTAGTCCTCCCTGCACTTCTTGATTCCTCCTATTCCTCTTCACATCCCCTCTCCCACCCAGTTCCCTCCCTCCATCTACCTCCAATGTTTATTTTATTTCCCCTTCTTAGTGAGATTTAAGCATCCTCCATTGGGCCTCCATTGTTACTTAGCTTCTTTGTGTCTGTGGCTTGTAGCATGGATATCCTGTACTTTATGGCTAATATCCATTTATAAGTAAGTATATGCCATGTGTGCCTTTCTGGGTCTGGGTTACCTCACTTGGGATGATATTTTCTAGCTTCGTCCATTTGCATGAAAATTGTATGGCTTCCTTGTTTTTAATACCTTTCCTTGTTTTAATCTGAGTAGTACTCCACTGTGTAAATGTACCACATTTTCTTTATTCATTCTTTAGTTGAGGGACATCTAGGCTGTTGACAGTTTCTGGCTTTTATGAATGAAGCTGCTATGAACATAGTTGAGAAACACTTAAAGAAATGTTCAACATCATTAGTTATTAGAGAAATGCAAATCAAAACAACTCTGAGATTCCATCTTACATCTGTCAGGGTGGCTATGATAACAAAAATAACAAAAATTCAAGTGACAGCACATATTAGAGAGGTTGTGTAGGAAGGGGAACACGCCTTCGTTTCTGTTGACCTTGAAACTTGTACAACAACTGTGGAAATCAATCTGGCAGTTTCTCAGAAAATTGGGAATAGTTCTACCTCAAGACCCAGTTATACCACTCCTGGGCATATGTCCAAAAGATGCTTCGCCATACCACAAGGACACTTGCTCAACTCTGGTCATAGAAGAAAGGGAAATAAAAAGGGCATTTGAGGTGGATGGATAGAGAAAACAGAGTAGGAGATGGCATGGGGAGAAGAACAGGGGTGGGACTAGGGGTAGGGAGAGCTAGAGAGAGACGTAGGTGAGAAAAAATAAACAAGAGGTGGGGTCATCTCTGGGATTTGTCAGAGACCTGGGATAGGGGAGGCCCCAGGAAATTGAAAGACATCATCACCCTAGCTGGGACTTCTAGCAGTGAGGCATATGGAGTCTGAAGTGACCACCTTCTGTAACCAGGCAGGACTTCCAGTGGAGGAATAAGGACACAAACTCACCCACAAAACCTTTGTCCCAAAATTTGTCCTGTCTACAAGATGTGCAGAGACAAAGATGGAGCAAAAGTTGAAGGAATGGCCAACCAAAGACTGTCCTCACTTGAGACCCACCCATGGGAGAGAACAAATCCCTGACATTGTTAATGTTACTCTTATAGACAGGAGCCTAGCATAACTCCTCTGAGAGGCTTCATCTAGCAGCTGATGGAAACAGATGCAGAGTCTGTCCAAACATTAGACAGAACTCGAAGAGTCCTATGGAAGAGTTGGGGGAATGATCAAGGGAGCTGGAGGAGTCAAGGACCTCACAAGAAGACCTACAGAGTCTACTGGCCTAGTTCCATAGTGGTCTCACAGAAACTGGCTAGATCTAGGCCTCCTATAAATATGCAGCAGATGTGCAGCTTGGTCATCATGTGGGTTCCCCCCAAAACTGGAGTGGGAGGCCCTCTTTGACTCTGATGCCTCCCTTTGGACCCTGTTCCCTTAACTGGGCTGCCTTGTCTGGCCTCAGTGGGTGAAAATGAACATAGTTCTTTAGTGATTTAATGTGCCAAGGTGGGTTGTACCCATAGGGACCCTCCCCCTTCTGTGAGGAGGTGAGGGAAGAATGAGATGAACAGGTGTGCAAAGGGCGACTGAGAAGAGAGGTGGAGAGCTGCAATAAGGATATAAAGTGAATAAGTAAATTCGAATTTAAAATCTCTCAAATTTTCATTTATAAAGTGAAGTTAATGTCTATATTCTTGGATTGTTGAAGGGATTAAGGAAATAATAAATGGAGAAAAAGCTGTGCTTCCTCTAAAAAATGACTATTTGAGTGTTGCTACTATCAATACATTTCCTGGCTATGTTGAAATTCTATTTTTGTTTTTTTTTAGTCTTTCAGAATGGTGAGTCCCACTTCAGAGCCATGTAGTGTAAAAAAAAAAAGCATAAACTTTCTCCAGTTCTATATTCTTTAGTCTAAAATAGAAACACATATTTGTTGAAATAATCTGGTTCTGTTCTTCGCTATATTATAATCTCTTTGAAAGTAGAAATATAGTTCCTCTACTGATAATAAAATATCTGAACTTTGTTGATAGAATTTTTGCTCTGTTATTATTTCAAGTATATACTTCACTGCATTCTCTTTAAATCTAAATAAGCATTAATGTTGAATTCATATCTAAAATAAATTCTAGCTGTAGGCCACTACAGGATGAGCTCGCTGCATTAATCAAAATTTTCTAAAGGAAAGAAATAATAGAATAAATATGCATATATTACAAAGGAATTTATTAGATTGGACTAAAGAACATGGTCCAGATAGACCAACAATAGCTGTCTTAAACTGTCATTTGCTTAGTTTATGAGGCTTGGTGTCTAAGCAGTTGCAATCTAGTGCTAAAGGCCTGAAGATTCCTGAGGAGTTGTTGGTCTTCATCCTATGATGGAAGATTGAGAAAGCTAGTTATAATACCAAAAAAGGAATATAGCAGCAGTAGGACAGGTGAACTTGCTAGTAAGAATGAAGATAAACATGAAATAAATAGTTTCCTCTTTTTGTGTTTTTTAAAAAAAATCTGATCATCTGGTCTACATCCAGAAGGTATTATCCACAATTAACATCGTTTTCCCTACTTGGAATAATCTGATCAAGAAAGTCCCTCAAGGGAGTGCTCAAAATGCTCAGAAGCTTGCATTTTAATTGATTTCAGTTCTAGTAAAGTTGGCAAACAATGTTCATTATCATTCCTCCTTTGGTATAATTGAATTAATTTTCTATTGTAGCATAATGGACTACTACAAGTAGTGTTTTAAAGCAGTGCATCTTCTATCTAACATTTAGAGAAATATCTTCCTTAGATTATCTTGTCATCTCACAAAGCTATATTTTCTGGGCCACAGCCTGTGATTAGCCTAGAAATAGTAGTTAAATTTCTTCACATGTCACACAAAAGAAGAAATTACAGAAAGGATAAGCACCAGAAATAGGGGTCACTGTGATCTATTTAAAATTTGTAATCCAAAGCAATGTTAAGGGATACAAGATTTTAGTTTTAATTCTTGCAAAGAATTGTACGTTTGTTCATTAGTGTTTTTGTTAAAGACAGAATTAGATAATAAAAATATATTAGTTGTTTATGTTCATTAAGAAATAACAATAGAAAATAAAAAAATAATATGAAACCATTTCTGATACAATTTTCTATACTAAAAATCAAATACCCTAATTGTATTTATCTTGCACATGTCTAATAGTTGATCTATTACAGTAGAGCCATCATTAGGAAGATAATTCATCATACTAGAAGAGTTGTTTGTGTTATGTGTTATAAATTGCTATAATAATATCCTGCACCTGATAGCTATTCATTTTAGGGCTGTCTGATTTATCATAAAATCAAACTCTATTGTATTTGAAAATAAACAAATTGAAGTTCATTTTCTTGGTCTTTGGGGATATGCTAAAACCAAGATGCTCGAGAACATAATTATTAATTGGGAGTTAACTGCATTTCTGGTCCAGGTTTTGATTACCTAGAAATGATAGTTAAATTCTTTACACTGTTGTTGGTTTTAGGTCAGTTTATGTTTCATTATATTATGGTCATTAGGAAGATGAACTGGCTTATGCTATCTTTCTTTCAAATAGTATTAGGTGACTTCTGTCAACCTTTTTGATTGTTGAAACTGCAGTTCTATTCTGATATCTAATGGACAGAATCTAGGAATGCTGCCACATATTCTACAATATATTCTATTGACTTTTCACCTTAACAAAGAATTATTTGACTCAAAACTTACAAAACAAAAAAACCCATTTCTTTAAAAAATAGAAGCATAAAGAGAGGGCAGTGGGATGTACCTCTGCAATTGATGGAATAAAAAGTCACCAACAGATAGAGGTATGGTTTTGAGAAAGAACACAAGACACAAGATTATGAAATAAATTTGCCTTTTTTCTTTATTAACTCTTTTTCAATTTTGTATAACATATTTTGATGATATTCCATCAAGTCCCCCAACTCCTTCAAGATCCACCACATTCATAATATCTAATTTTGTATGGTCATCTAAAAGCTCATGAGGTACAATTTGCTACTAATGTATTCTTGGATATGTAGCCTTTTAGCTATTATTGCATCATAGGGTGACATTCTTTAAAAAAATTGACTCTCCCTCCCAGCATCTAAGACTTATCAATAGGTCCACAGATGACTGATACTGTCATAAGCATGATTCACATGGGCAGCTGCTCTGCCACGTACAGAAAACACTATTTCTACCACTCTATTTCTTACAATATTTCTTTCCCTGCTTTTACAATAATCCTTGAGCCTTGAGAGGAAGAACTGTGATATAGATGTTCCATTCAGGGCTGAGAATTCCCTAGTCTCTATCCTCTACATCTTAGCCAGCTGGGGTCTTCTGTGTTAGTCACTGTCCACTGTACACCCAAGCTTCTCCAGTGAGAGGCAGAGGGACATATTAATCTATGTGTATAACTGTAAGTCACTAGGGGTCAGTTTAATACTAGATTATTTTGACAAAATGATAGCAGTGCTTTCTCCCCCAAGGCCTACAACCTGTCATAGCCACAGATTCTTGGAGTGATAATGATGGCACGTATGGGTTTTGACTTATGGAGTGGGACTTTAATCAAGAATTGTTTGGGCCATTCTATGATATTTGGTACCACTAGTGAACCAATGTGTGCAGTTTTTTTAAAGACCAGAGGAACCTGAAAGGGCAAAGCAACATATACATTAAAATTCATTATTATATGTGGCAACACTCCAAATTTGTAACACTAATAAGTCATTAAAACAATTATATTTTGTTTCCTTTAATTTCATAATGACAAAAATGTATAAAGCTATGACTTCTTATGACTGAAATTTAGTAAACATAGATGACTAATTCTACTATTAGAAGAGTTTGTTGCTTGTTCTTTGCTTTCAAAATGAATAACAAAGTAAAAACATGAATGATTTATTCATCACTACAAATACATTTAATAAATATATTTTCACCTTTGATTTAACATTGCCACAAATTATGTCATGGTTAATGTTTTTTAAATACACACATATAATAAAATTTTATTCAGCATAAAAGAGAAAGAAATTAAAATTTTATTTATTATTTATTTGAATTTTTTATTTTTATTTTTTAAATTGATTTTTTACTTATTATAATTTACTCATATTACACCCCAGTTGCTATCCTCTAGCTCTTTTCTTCCTGTTCCCACCCATCCTCCATCCCCCGTCAGCTCCATTCCCCTCTCCCAGGCCTCCGCCAAGGGGGCCCTCTTCCCCCACCTTCTGTCTGCAGTCCATCAGGTCTCATCGGGATAGCCTGCATCCCCTTCCTCTGTGTGCCTGCAAGGCCAAATTGCCAAGGAGCAGTGATCAAATTGTGGGCACCAGAGTGCATAGCAGAGGTGGAAAATTAGCTGTCCATTAGCTACATCTGAACAGGGTTATCTAAGTTCTTTGTGTGCATTGTCCTTGGTTTGTGCATCAGTTTGTCCAGACTGCCCTGTTTCCAGATCTTCCAGCCTTGATGGTCTCCCTATGGAGCACCTGACCCCTGTGGGTCCTTTCATTCCTTCCACTCTTCCATGCAGCTCTCAGTGTTCTGCCCAGATAAACAAACAAACAAAGAAATAAAAAAAAAAAATAAGTGGCCCTCCTATATACAAATGACAAATGGGCTGAGAAAAAAATTAGGGAAACAACACCCTTTACAATAGACAGAAATAACATAACATATCTTGGTGTAACTCCAACCAAGCAAGTGAGAGACTGGTATAAAAAAAACTTCAAGTCTCTTAAGAAAGAAATTGAAGAAGATATCAGAAGATGGAAAGATCTCTCATGTCTGTGGATTGGGAGAATTAACATAATAGAAATGGCCATTTTACCAAAAGCAATCTACAGATTCAATGCAATTCCTATCAAAATACCTCCACAATTCTTTACAGACCTTGAGATATCAATTTTCAACTTCATATGGAAAAACAAACAACAGCAACAAAAACAACCCAGACTAGCTAAAATAATCTTGTACAATAAAAGATCTTCCAGAGGAATCTCCACCTCTGACTTCAAGGTGTGCTAAAGAGCAACTGTAATAAAAACGGCATGGTACTCATATAGAAATAGTCTGGTTGACCAATGGAATTGAATAAAAGAAACCCACACAGACATGAACACTTGATTTTTTACAAAGACGCCAAATCCATACAATGGAAAAAATAGCATCTTTAACTAATGGTGCTGGTCTAACAAGATGTCTACATGTAGAAAAATGCAAATACGCAAACCTTCATATCTTAGCCAGTCTCAGAGCTATTCCAATGTAGTGGGATTAGCAATAATAGTTACCTGCTTGCTTTGCAGTTTGAATTCTTTACATCCTGATTGATCTCCCTCCCTCATCACCTCCTGATCCCACCACCTCCCTCATCCCCTTTCCCTCCTTTGCCTAGTCCTTAGCAAGGGGAGCCCTCCTCCCCTAACATTTGACCTCAGTTTGTCCAGTGTCTTCTGTACTGCCTATAACTTCTTTCTCTGTGGCCTGGCAAGGCCACCCTGCCAGGGCAATTAGATGCCAGTCTTAGTATGGCATGAAGGAAGACTTGCAGATGTCTTGCTTCTGCTCATACAATGAACAGAGACACAGCGTAAGTGCTCTGTGTATCCTGCAAACCTCATACCATCACAATGTTAGAACTGTATAATGCTTGTGAGAAATTATGTTTTCAGACCAAAAGAACTGGACACTGACACTGGTTCAGACCTGACAGGATTCATTCCTCTCAGCAGGCTGGACGCTGACATCCTGCATCCTCCATGTTCCAGCCCCAGGCGCCTCAGTTGCTGTTGTTACCCATCAGAACAGGACAGCTTACAGGGAAGCATTGTAGAAAGCTTCTGATCCTAATTGGTCCAGCAGTTCAGACTGTCCCACACAGGACTCCAATTAAGCCTGGAATTTCATAACTTATGAAAAATGGACCGCAAATGCTATCCATGGCTTGCTTAACTATTTCCCCAAAATTTTTTGGGGGGGCCTTTCAAAGGAATTATTCACCCTAAATCAGCCTGAAGAAACCTTAAGAGATCTACATCCCATTTCTTCTAAGGGGTGTTGGGTAGGTTTCTGTTTACTCTCTTGGTCTACAGATGCTTATTTTCATTGGGAGTTGGTTATAAGTCTTTTACAGAGAGGAAACTAGGTTTGACTCAGGGACATATCTCTTTTCCTTTATCTTTCTTTTGTAGGTAAGGAGCTGAAAAGAAAGAAAAGGGGATATAGAAATATAGAGGGAGGATAGAACAAAAGGTAGATTATTGAATCTGCTCATCATCTCAAGGCCCTAACTGTTACTCACAGATAAGGTTATTTTTCAGTTCAATGGTATTGAGTTTTGTATATCGATGCAAATCATCCTCATGTAAAAATTATTCTAATTTTGCCACAAGCATATATATATTCTATGCTTGAATCATAATAGGTGTGATTCTATAGGTATATGAGGTAAAATAGTTAAATAAGGTCTTCAGAAACCTGAGGCCTACAGAATATGGGATTTAAAGATGTTTTTATTTTTCCAAAAATTCTTTGACAAAATGACAAGTTAACTCTTGGCAACACCGCACCTGCCTCAAAGAAGAAGATGAGCACCAAAGAATCTCCTTATGGAGTTGGTTTCAAATATGGCAAACAAGTCACTGCGCAAATGTCCTCTTTTCTGCCACAGACAGAATTCTGCCTAAAAATGGGCAAGTTTAGATGCAGGCAGAGTCAACAACCAAACTCTGCCAAGATAGGGTAAGCAAGTCCTCAATAGTTCTTGACTCTCAAATATGTCTGTCAGAGATATTGGGCCAAAAGGCTGAAGATAATGCTCCAACATTATAGAGAGTGTTGGGTGACTGTTCAGGCAGTAAACTGTCTCAGCCATTTTTTCATTTTGGAAGCTGCTATCCTGAACTCCAGGTTCACTCAGGTATTTAAGTTTTATCCCTTCTCAAGTCTCTGATGGGTTTGAAGACCAGATAGTTTAGTCTTTCAATTAAGCATAGTAGGTTAGGGGTTAAATGTTTTTATATCAAGATAGATGGTTTAAGTTAATAGAGATGAGATATTAATCTCCATTCAGAAATTTAGACCCACAAGATAGGTAAGATGTTTACTTCAAATGTGACAAATACAAATAGGCAAATCACTATGAATGTAACATTTATATAATTCCTGATTGTCTCATGGTTCTTTCTGCTGTATGTATTTTATTTTACTCATGTATAATAATATAAATGTATATGTTAAAAAAGAAACATAATAAAATTATTAAAAAAGAAAAATACAAATAGATCCCTATTTATCACTCTGCACAAAACTCAAGTCCAAGTGGGTTAAAGAACTCAACATAAAACCAGACACACTAAATCTGTTAGAACAAAAATGGGGAAGAGCCTTGAACTCATTGGCACAGAACACCTGACAGAACACCAACAGGCTCTAAGGTCAACAGTTAATAAATGGGACCTTATAAAGTTTTTTTTTTTTGAGACAGGGTTTCTCTGTGTAGCCTTGGCTGTCCTGGACCTGCTTTGTAGACCAGGCTGGCCTCAAACTCACAGTGATCCACCTGCCTCTGCCTCCCGAGTGCTGGGATTATAGGCTTGCGCCACCACGCCCGGCTGGGACCTCATAAAGTTGAAAAGCTTCTGTAAGGCAAAGGACACTGTCAGCAGAACAAAGGGACAGCCTGTAGACTGGGAAAAGATCTCCACCAACCCTATATCTGACAAAAGGCAAATTTCTAAAATATATAAAGAACTCAAGAAATTAAACATAACAAACAAATTATCCAATTAAAAATGGGGTATAGAGCTAAACAGAGAATTCTCAACAGAGGAATCTCAAATGGCTGAGAAGCACTTAAAGATATGCTCAACATACCTAGTCATCAGGGAAATGCAAATCAAAACATCTCTGAGATCTTACACCTACTAGAATGGTTAAGATAAAAAACTAAAGTAATAGCACATGCTGTTGAGGATGTGGAGAAAGGGAACACTCCTCGATTGCTGGTGCAAGTTCAAATTTGTACAATCCTTTTGGAAATCAATCTGGCACTTTCTCAGAAAATTGAGAATAGTGCTACCTCAAGATCTAGTTATAGAAGCTTTACCGTACAACAAAGTTCATAGCAGGGAATTGGGATAGCTAACATTTTTTTAAATAAAATTTGTAGTCAATAGATAAAACCACCAAGTTATATAATCTTTTTCCCCTTAAAGGGAGTTTTCAATTTAATATTAATTTTTATTAATTTATTTGCTCTCTTTACATCTAGGTTGTAGTCCCCTTCCTCCTCTACTCCCAGTCCTACCTTTCTTTCCTCTTTCCCCCACCCTCTCCCCTATTCCTCAGAAAAGGGGAGGCCCCCATACCCACCCACTCCAGTTCATCAACTTGGATCAGGACTGAGCTTATTGATTTCTCATCTGTCAAGGCAGTCCTACTAGGGGGAAGTAATAAA
Organism: Acomys percivali; assembly: GCA_907169655.1. NCBI lineage: Eukaryota > Metazoa > Chordata > Mammalia > Rodentia > Muridae > Acomys > Acomys percivali. The sequence continues at coordinate 30,436,038 of OU015755.1, read as the reverse complement.
AAAGCAGGCAACAGAGTCCATATCAGGGACAGCCTCTGCTCCCTTTATTAGAGGATCCATAGGAAGATATAGCCCCACCCCCCAATCTGGTACATCTGTGTAGTCTATGCATGGTCCCTGGTTGGTGCTTTAGTCTCCACAAGCTTCCCTGGGCCTTAGTTAGCTCTGTGGATCTTCTTGTGGAGTTCCTGGCATCTCAAGGTCCTTTCACCTGTTGATCTTTTCTCTTCCACAAGACTCCCTACCCTTCACCGAATATTTGGCTGTGAGTCTCAGCATCTGTTTTGAGCCACTGCTGGGTGTACGTATAAAGATATCTGGGATGTGTTTGGTGCTTTTCTATTGTTCTGTTGATAAAACACCATGACCAAGACAACTTACAAAGGAAAACATTTAATTCAATTTATGACTCCAAGGGTTAACTTTTTTTTTTTTTTTAATGTTCTTGATGATGGAGGAACGATGCATGGTGGCAAGAATGGCTGAGAGGTCGCACCTTGAATGGAAAGCTGGAGGCAGAGAGCACACCTGGAAAGGCAAGGATCTTTTCAATGGCCAGAGCCCACCTCCAAATGATATAAGTTCTCTAGCAAGGCCATTCCTCCTCAAACAGCCACCAACTGGAGAGTAATTGTTTAACTGCTCAAGATGTATAGGGGACCACGACATATGTAAAGGCATCACTGATTGTCTTATATCCTTTGCTTCTGGCTGGCAAATGTGTTTTTTCCTTGTCGATATTGCTGCTTTCATCTTTACCTGCTATCACAACCCAGCTTGTTTAGTCTTCCAACAAACACCAAAGACCAGGACCTTTCCAAGAGTCCTTTAAACCTTCAGCCACAGGCTGGTACTGCTGAGGAATCCAGCCTTTAACAGAGCTCTCACTAGCTGTTAGCCTCTTCATTATGAAGCTAACCAAGGTTATACATGGTTATGTATGGTACATCATGGATATACCATATCATGTGAGCCATCTAATAAATCCACTTATATATTAATTCTAGCATGTCTGTTTCTACAAGAAGCCCTGATCAATACAGGTACAGGTATCATGAATAGTTTTAGAGAAATAGGTTTATAAGGATAAACTTCTCTAGAGACCTTAGCAATATCTGGAGCTGATTTTTCAATTTGACTAAAAAAACTTAAAGTTTCTAAAGACTTCTCTGGTAGCAGGGTAAACAATGAAAATCAATGCATTCTTTACTTATAGCTAACACATTGATAGAAGCTAAGTATTTGTTGACACTATAAACATCTTAAACATTTCTGGAAATACTGCTGGTTGGATGTTTGCTTCTATTATTTCTGGAAAAGGTAACAAAAGAATGAGCTTAGTGATGCACATTGTCTTAATTAGGGTTATCATTGTGATAAAACACCATAGGCAAAGGCAACTTGAGGAAGAAAATGTTATTTGGCTTATACTTCCATATTGCTGTTCATAATTAAAAGAAGCCACCATAAGAGCTCAAAAAAGGGCAGGAGGCCATGCAGAGGCCGTAGAGGGGTGCTGCTTACTGGCTTGCTCATCATGGCTTCGTTTAGCCTGCTTCTTATAGAATCCAGGACAATCAGCCCATGGATGGCACCACTCAATGGACTGTGTGCTCTCTCATAAATCACTAATTAATAAAATAGTCTACAGCCAGATCTTATAAAGGCATTTTCTCAATTGAGGTTCTCTTTTTTTTTTTTTTTTTTTTTTTTAGCTAACTTTAGCTTGTGTTGGGTTGACAAAAAACGATCTAGCACACACCTTAATTTCTTCTCTCTATGACTCTGTCTGTCTCTTTATCTACACACACACACACACACACACACACACACACACACACACACACACA
>OU015755.1:30406823-30434178 GCA_907169655.1 Acomys percivali | reverse complement strand
ACACACACACACACACACACACACACACACACACACACACACACACACTCTAAAGGCTTCTACATATGCCCTCATAGAGAATATTCTTCCAACAGCCAAAAGAATGAAGTTGGTAATAATACAGCCCAAGGCCTCATCATTTGATTAGCTGACTTACAGTGCAATTAAACACAAGTCTCAAAGGGTATTGGCAGGGCACTGATTATAAGGGAATTAACTGGAAAGAAGTGTGATTCTGAAACTTGAGATGGAGACTTGTAGGACATGCATGAGACTGAAGATACTGAACTCTCAGATAATTATGACTTTATCTTATCTTGAGGAGTAATAGGCCTACCCTTAGTGGTAGATGAATCTGTACCCTCACCCCATTCAGCCTAGACATCTCTACTCTTGTACAGAGGGATTATTCCTGTTTTGTTTATAGAATCAGAAATGAACAACACTATCAAGCAAGACAATATTAACACTCCTAAGTGCCCACTTATCTATGTCTCTAGAGCGGCAACAAGATTCATAGCTTATCAGGTCTTCAAGAGATGTGTTACGTGCTGTGACCCATGAAGAAGTGAGTGACATTCATTAAGAACGTCTTGAGTTTTCTAATACATAGAAGCGCATGTCTGGGGAACGTGTATGTGAAAGATCATAAAAGTGTGTGATGATGGTAAAAGGGACATAAAATTATACCAGTATGAGTTTATTTATATAATCACATAGATAGAGTTTCTTGGTTTTGTCCTGCAGCTTTCACAGTTAACATAGAGGCCAAGTGTTTGGTTGCTAGACTGAAGTATAGGTTAAAAGAAGACAAAGTCCCAATGAGCTGATGATGTATGATATTATTCTTTGTCTTACTGTTGGTGAAGAGATTCAAAATTAAGGGAAATTGGAATGTGATGGTGTATTATCACTGGAAAATCTAATCCTCCATAATGTGAGATTCCAGGAAATTTAGCTTTTGCTATCATTTCATGATACAGATTTGTGAAGGCAGCACCTGAATAATTGAAAAAAAGTTTTGTTATTGTTTTTACTGTGTACAGACCTTAAACTAGGAGCCTTGGCCCCTTCATTGAATAATTTAAATTCAATAACTATAATTGGGTCCAAGAATAGCAAGAAATGAGTGGCAGTAGAGAATCTCAAAGGTAAAGTCATCATATCTACTATAATAGCAAAAGCGAAGAAATGCTCATTATGATCTGATTCAAGTAGTCCTTAGGACTGCCTAATTAATCAAGATGTCCCTGGAAGGAAGATGCATGGGAAGCCTACTAAGCTCCTGCTCAATCTATATAAGCAAAAAGATTTCCAGAACAACTAGGTGAACTATCTTTTTAAAGAGCATTTTTAAAATTAATTTATTCATATTACATCTCAATGGTTATCCCATCGCTTGTATCCTCCCATTCCTCCCTCCCTCCCATTTTCCCCTTACTCCCCTCCACTATGACTGTGACTGAGGGGGACTTCCTTCCCCTTTATATGCTCATAGAGTATCAAGTCTCTTCTTGGTAGCCTGATATCCTTCCTCTGAGTGAACAACTATCTTAAATTAGAGCAACAGAGAGATTTTGGCCCCAACCAATTTCCAGAATTCATCAGTTAACAGACACATAATCCCTTGAACAAAGAGGAGGTCACATTTATTTGAAGAAAGACTTTGTTACAATACTTTTAAATCTTACTATTGAGTGTGGAGAGATGGCTCAGAGGTTAAGAGCATGGACCCAATTTCAATTACCAGCATCCACTTTGTACAGACATTCTAGTAAGAGCCTATGGGTCATTTTGGGTAAGGATTAATGCCAGCATCAAGAAGTTAAAGCTACATGGTAGTGATGCCACCATATCTCTTTTTAGCTTTCTTGTTGCGGTAGTACAGAAGATGCATGTATCATGGAGAATAACAGGTAATTTTCAGAAATTTGTTGACTCCGGCGCCAGCTGTTGTATAAAATAAAATGGTTTCTTTCTTTTAGCAGATATCAATTTTTTTTTCTGATACCCTGCATAGATTTTTGACATCAGAATTCCTTTTATTTTCTTCCATGCATGAGCATAAGGAACACCACAAACAATTTTTTATTAGTTTCTATTAACCCAGTATGCCTTTACTGTTCTACCTTGAGTATATTGATTTTCCAGACCTATGCCAGGGATCTTGATCTTCAGTCTTTTCTGTAAGGCATTACACAGTTCTATTACATTGATGACATTGTGCTGATCTGGCCAAGGAAATAGACCCTATAAAATTGTTGACAAAACATGCATGCATTACCAGATGAGAAACAAATCCAATCAGAATCCAAGGACTTTTTGCTACAGTATAATTTCTAGAAACTAAGTTCACAAATGGGACATAAAGACCAAATCCTGACCAAGTTAGTACTTATTGTCATCTTGGTATAACTCAGGGTCAGTTTAAAAGAAGGAACCTCAAGTAAAGAATATTTAGATTTGATTAGCCTGTATTCATGTGAAAGATTGTCTTAATTGATCATTGATATGGGTTGGCCCAACATCTGGGCCAGCATTTCTCAATCCAGCTGGGCCTGGGCTGTATAATAAAGCTAGTTAAACATAAGCCAATGATCAAGCCCTTAAGCAATTCTTTCAGGCTTTAGTTCCTTCCCTGACTTCCCGCAGTGATGGATTGTGACCTGGAACTGTAAGCTGAAACAGTACTATCCTCCTTAAGTTGCTGTGGAAGTTTGGATGAGAACAGGCTCCCACAGGCTCATAGATTTGAATTCTTGGTCATCAGAGAGTGGCACTATTTTAACAGATTAAGACTACGGTCTTATTGGAGGAAGTGTTTCACTGGGGATGAGCTTTGAGGTTTCCAATGCTCATTCCAAGCCCAAAGTCTCTGCTCTTTCTGCTGCCCATGAATCTGGATGTAGAACTCTCCGCTATGTCTTCAGCACCATGTCTTCCTGCACGCGAGCATATTCCCTGTCATGATGACAATGGAGTCAACCTCTAAAACTGTAAGCAAGCCACAAGTAAATGTTTTCCTTTGTAAGATTTGCTGTGGCCATGGTGCCTTTCCACAGCAACAGAACACTGACTAAGACAGCTGTTTTTTGGTCATGGTATTTATTATAGCCACAGAAAGCAAGCTAGAACACACTTCTTTGTCCCTAACTCAGGACATTTTGTATTACAGGGAGCAGAAATGAGCTCAAAGCCAAAGATAAAGGTGGACCAGAACAAAACAGTGTCTTGTGGACATAATAGAACCACCTCACTAGGAAACACACAGCAGCTATGCTTTCCTGCACAAGATCAAGCCATTGCCTAGTCCAGTACAGAGGTGGGAAGGGCTCATCAGCTCTCATTCATAATTGACATGTTATCAATAGTTCATGGCTTCTAGAGGAGAGTTGGTTTTCTGTTAGAATGTGGCTGTCCCTCATAGGACACCCATACTCCAGTATATGGAAAACACAAATAGAATTCATGGGGTTATTTTTTTTTTTAAAAGAGGACATGAAGTTGGGGTGGGTAGGGAAGTTACAGGCAGATCTGGGAAAAATTAGGGGGCAGAGTGGAGATGAAATGATAAAAAAATACATTCTATGCATACACGACATTCTTAAAGGATTAATAAAATACTATATTTGAAAGTTAATAATAATGATTCCAAAGTGTCAGATTCATGAATTCTAATGACTGCCTGGCTTATATGAGAAAACACAACCTTGTCTTACATAAAAACTAGTTGCTTTATAATCTGACACTAGATTTATTTTATGTGTCTAATATACAAATAAAAAGCACATGTATCATACACACACATTGGAAAGGAAGTAGTTCTTGAGTGGCATGACCTATGCATGGTTATTATGCAGTTTGAATGCCAGGCTTCATAAACCATGCAGTATTCTATGTTCTTAGAACATCTCAGGCAAACTTTTCTGAAAAAATAAAAAATATTATAGAAATAAATATAAAATTTGAACCCATTTATTTTGATCTTTTTGGAAAAACATGGTCCCTTGCATAAGGTTTCCTTGAAGTTTGCTTATTTGTTTTTTTGCAGGACAAATACTTGTGTTGAGTACAGAGCAGAAGCTGGGAAAACTGCTCTTCTAGTAATGATGCTGAGCAGCCAAAGCTTGTAAATGTAAAGTTCATACATAGCCGTGACTATCTCTGGCTGCACTAAGAAATGAAGTCTATGCTATGTCTGCATAATTATTTTCTTTGTGTTTTCTTTACCAGTCTGTATCATTGTCAGTGTTCTATAGATGGAGTTACAAATGACAGACTCATTAACATCATGCCAACTTTTAGATGCTTAAAACACTTTCTTTTTTTTTTTTTTTGGTTTTTTAATGTGTCACAGTTGGGCACACAAATAGAAAGACAGGATTCCCATATACAAAATGAGTGCATTCCATGATAATACAGGGCTTCTAACTGAAAAGGAGAGAACTTGGATTTGGGTAATTGAGCTTATCTGTATCACAGAAGTCTGCTCTGGTGCTCTGCACTTTCCACTTGCCTAACAGCCAGTTTCTCTGCCTCTTTTAGATTTCCTTTCTTGATGGTAAAAAGCAGAATCATTAGACCTTCTCTTCATTCTTTAATAGACTCCAAGTTTGCAATCACAACATTATCTCCCTCTGGGATGTGATTTTGTGTTTGTTTTCTGAATTTCCTGAAGAATTTTTAAATCCCTAAAGAGAGAGACTATATCTCCTAAAGACAGAAACTATATAACACAGTTAAAAACACACTTGAATGAAGCATGTATGGAATTCAAATTTAATTGAATGTACATTGTTCAATGGTTGTAGAAAAACTGACAGAAAACGTCTCTGTGTTTAACATTCACAAATATAAACAAATGTATGTACTAATTATCAACAGCTCATTAACATTGTGTCATTTATTGTATTTAGCACCACAATCATATTATGATTAATCTTTCACCCTGTTTTACCTCTTCATCTCTGTTTAGCTACCCTCTCCACTGCAGGTGAAGAGGGTATGTTCATGTCTTTTTGTTATGTTCATTGAGCCACTGAGTTTAAGTAGGTCAATCCTTATGACCATGCTTTTACAGGTATCTAATAGAGCTTGGTGAGCTCATTAGTGACTATGTAACTGAGATACTGGCTTTTCTTCCCTAGTAATGTTCCAGTGGTCAATAATTCAGAAGGGAAAAATAGACCCTCATGAGGCCCTCCAATGTCCATGACTATTGACATTGACAAGACATGAGTCTTGTAAAAACCCAGTACAGACAAACACAGCTGTCATAAACTCATATTTTCAAGGCCTGTGCCATACCCAGAAGATACATTTCAATGCCCATCTCCATATATTTATGGGCATTATATTCTTATATTTTTGGTTGTGGGCCTGACCTTTAACAGCTGAGCCATCTCTCCAGCTTAGGTATTATACTCTTTTCAAGTGTGAGGTATCCCACATTTGGCACTAGGATCTTTTTTTTTAAACAACCCATAGCTTCTAGGTGTAACTCTACACAGCCAAACAGAACATTTTTCTTCCAATTTTTATTAATTTTAACATATTTTAACTGCTTTTCATAATAAACTTCAGTATGTTTTTTGCTTTGTTTACCTCCACCATCTCCCTCTTCCCTCTACCTCCACCCCTGTTAAACATCTCCACACTCAATATTTTCCCTTTCTACTTTCGTATCACATGGTTATTCTAATCTCACCACCTTGTCCGCTCACCAGTTTTCTGGCTTTCATAGGTATTTCACGTTAAACCTCTAAAGACTGACACTCATTCATATATGAGAAAGAATAGCCCACATTTATCTTTCTTGGTCCGGGTTACCTCAGCATAGCCATTTCAAATTTATCTGCAAATTTCATAATTCCATATAGCTGCCAAAGACCTTTCTTCCATAATGCCAGATGCTTCCTTTCTTAGTTGACTGCTTTCTTTTCTGCACAGCTTCATAGTTTCATGAAGTCCTATCTGCCAATCATTGGCTCTATTTCCTGACAGAGTGACGTTTTATGTAGGAAGTCCTTATTTGTGCCTATATTTTGCAGCATACTTACTATGTTCTATACTAACAGTTTCAAAGTTTTAGTTTTTGCACTGAGATGCTTGATTCATTTGGAGTTGAGTTTTATACAGGGTGGGAAACAAAGATCTATTTTTATTCTTCTGGATACAGAGGGAAAGTTTTCCCAGGGTTACTTGTTTGCTTTTGACATCTTTGTAAAAAGTCTGGGGGGTTGTAATTGTATGTGATTTTGTACGTGTACCCTCTATTTTTATTCCATTTCTCCACATGCCTGTTTTGTGATAGTACCATGCCTCTTTAAAAAGTATGATTGCTTTACGTGATAAATTGAAATCAGATACGGTGTGTGTGACAGCTTTAATTGTCATCTTGATGCAGCTTATAATAATCTGGGAAGAGAGTGTCAATGAAAGTTTGTCTATATTGCGTTGGCTGATGATGTGTGGGCATTGTCTTAAGTTAACTGACATGAGAGGACCCTTCTCACTATGGGCTGCCCGACTCCTTAGCGGAGCGAGGAATATCCTGAACTGTATAAAAGTAGATCAGTGGAGCTGAGTATACACAAACAATCAAGCAGGTAAGTACGTATGCATCCACTTGTCTCTGGTATTGCCGTCAGACGTGCATACCTCAAGCTCTTGCCACTGCAGCTTCCATGTTACGATGAACTGTAACCTGAGACTGTGAGTTGAAATAAATCTTTTTCCCCTGTAGGTTGCTTTTGTCAGTGTACTTTATCACAGCAACAGAAATAAAACCATGTAGGAACCAGGCCCGTCTGGGCTGCCTGCCTGTCTTGCTGTTTCATGTCCTGTTTCTAGCAGCTTCCACGTCTGTGTTTATCTTGGTTAGCTAGTAGTGTTTACTGCTCTGAGAACGCGCCCCTCCCTTCCTCCAGACTTTTCCTCCTGTGTGCGATTACCTCTTGAGGGATTTCACCTGGGAGGAGGATTCCTGTTTGGCTGCCTATAAGAAGGCTCTTTGGAGCTCTGGAGAAGAATAAACCGCTGTCTCGGCTGCTGCTGTGGCTGCTGCTCTCTTAGCCCGAAGGACCCTCTGTGTTATTGTGTGTGTGTGCGCGCGTGTGTGTGTGCGTGAGTTAAATCCGCAGTCCCTCGCCCTCGACTCGGTATTGTGGTGGTGTGGACGCCACAAAACCAGAACAGTACCTTTAACCGTACTCTTTTTACTCTGAATTGGTTCGGCTATCCAGGATGTTTCATGCTTGCGTATGGACTTTAAGATGTTTTTTCTATATCAGTGAAGAATAGCATGGTGATTTTGATTTGCATTATATTGAATTTGTGTGTCAGATATACTCTATATTACAGATATACTCTATACTAAGTCATAACTCTGTGCCTTGTTACTCCTCTGCTAAATACAGAGGATATGATACCAAATATTTGAAGCCCAGAGGCTAGGAAGTAATTCTAAATTTAGAAGTTACAATCTAATTCCGTTTTACATAGGACAAATTGATTGTTACTAGTTTCTACCAATGTTCACTACAGAAGAACAATACTAAGCTATAAAATATTTTAATAAGATTATTTACTAAATCCATAAACAGTGTGTATGGATATCCTCTTGTCTGTCTATTTTCTTCTACAAAACACAACCATCAATGCTTCTGTTGGGAAAGCGCCATAAAAATATTTGTCTACGTGGGAAAGAAAACTTCTGTGTGTTGGAGCCATGTACACAGAGTGCTGGCTGTCTGGAAAGGGTCTACTTTATTATATCCAAGATGATAATGAGTTAATTAGGCTGGCAGTAAAGTGTCAACGAGCTTGTAAGGGGTTGTCAGAAGGTAGGAGTGGTGTTCATAATACTGCAAAGAAGAGTGCATTCACCCTTTGAAACACGCGTGTTCCATTACTGGGAACTGCACATGCATTTTTTTTTTAGAAAGCATTATGTCGTGCGGAGTACACAGAAAAAGAAAACACAGGCATGAGACTTTTTAAAAGACTTTTATTTATTTTTTTAAATAAAGAAAGAAAGGGGAAGCAAAATAGGATAGAATCCCCAACCCATTTTGTGTCTATATGCCTATGGTGATAATTATAACTGTGGATGCTGAAATGAAAGCATGTACTTTTAGAGAAACTAAATGTAGTTAAATGCCCCTCCCACTCACAGATTTAACAGTGTATTTGAGACCTGGTACTTCAGCTATTCATTTTATGGAACAGTAGGTGCATTGAATTGAGGTGTTGACTCTATTTTCAACTTTTTAGTTATTTATTTTCAGTGTTATAACAGTATTATAATCATAAATTATAGAATTAATGTTACTCTATAGGTATGTCTTTTACATTGAATATACAATGTAATTACTTGCATATCAAAATATACTTTATATAAAAGTAGCAGTCTATATATGATTAGAATATACTTAAAGATTACAATTTTAGGCAATAATTGACATAGAAACTATTTAGTCCCTGTTAAAGTACTTAACACCAGAATTTAAGTAAAGACGTACTTTTTTTGAAGTGCGTAAAATGTTGGTAATGTTGTAAATATTTTGAATTCCTATCCCACAGCTAAGTATGAATTTCCAGCATGTGTGAAACATTTGCAAAAAGAAAGAATTCTGGCAAATAAATACTGAGTCAGTTCCAGAAAGGCAGTAGACTACAAATAGCATATGTTTTTTCCTAAGTCAATTCATTTTGGCAAGCTACATGGTAAGCTTCTTCCATAGTGATGAAAAAACAGTTTCAATATAAGTCATGAATAGACCAGCTTCTAATGATTAACATTTACTACATGATAGTTTATGCACATACTAGAAATAGATGTGATTTCTGCAGTATAATTTTATCAAATGCCTTAAAGTTTTCTAGTTAAAAAAATACTGACCGGCCTCCAATTATCACTGTGTGTGGCTTGTGTGCACAAAGAAAAGAGGATCAGTTTAACATTTCCACTATGACACCCGGGGCTATAAGAATTACTAAGAGCACAGCTACTACTTGGGTTTGCATGGGCAATTTATAATTTTGGAACTTATCTTGTCCAGCTGGATGTATTTCCCAACATTTTAATAATAAAGTAGATAAGGCTAATTATACTGATGGTTCTTATTTTATCTTCCTTTGAGATTATTGTCCTTTCTCATAATAATTCTGGTATATACCCACAGTAATATGCATATTAGAGATGAGGAAACTGGACTTGGGAAGTTAACTTGCTTTTCTAAAATCCCACAGCTACCATATCTGAATTACTAGGACCAATTTGTTTTAGAAAATAACTTCTTAATCTAAATAAATAATCTACATACTTACATTTAATATGGTCTAAATAAAATAAGAGGCACTATCGAAAGATACATTATCTTATGATATTTTAAAATGTAAGATAAAGATTATATTTCATTGCAAATGAAAACACTTTTAAAATGCACACTGTATTGCACAATTGTATGATCTTATAGACTGCTTTGATGTTTTTAAATCTAGGAATTGGAAGATGTGGGCCATATTAGAATATTGGCTAGCATGAAAGTAATGGATTGATTTTACTTATTTCAGTTACTGTCTGGATTCATAATCACAAATAACATGCCAGAACTTCCGATGTTTGAGTGATCCATTTCCTGACCAAATGTTCTGCACTTACTGTTGCATACAAGTGATAAATATTTGAGCTTTGGTAGCATAATGAATCTAGGTACTTAAAGGCTTTCTCTTGTCGCAAAGTTTTTGAAACAGAAAAGAAAACTTCCTGCTGTTTGATTTAAATTGAATTTCCAGATGTCCAGGGTCAAAGGGCAAAAATAAAAGTATCAAGTTTTGCCCTGCTCTACCCAGGTGGCATATCCCCACATGTGAATATTTTCCCAGAGGGTGTTCAGGCTTAGTCCTGTCCCTACTGTAAGAGTTTTGGATCCTCTTTGTTGAATCACATCAGTTTAATTCCACTTTGTAGGTGACCTAAGGTCTTTTGAATTTATTATTTTGAAATGTCAGCAACATGTACCTTAAAATCCTTGTCATACCTGCATACATTCTGCAAGGCGATAATTCTCTTCATTCTCAGTTTTACTAGATAGCTAAATATTAGAGTTGTGGAGGATATTGAGACTTGGACCTCTCCTTTGTAACGAACAGCATCTAAAAAACAATGACTGCAGATGATTGGACTCTAATTAATGATCAAAAAAAGTGAGACCTGAGTCATATTTGTTTTGAAAGACATATGACAACCTGAACTTCTCCAAAGGTCATTAATGGATAACAGTCTGAATATGGTTCCAGGAGCCCTAAGCACTGTAAGATGGCTGACCAGTTGGAAACTGTCTGACAACAAGAGCACACACCATAGCCATTGTCCCTTCCTTTAGGAGTCAATCCACACAGGCCTATCAAAGGACTTGATGTTTTAAAAAAGAACAATGGGAAAAACTACTTCTTTCTTGAGACTTGTGTGTAGCAAGACTCCAACTCTGTAATAACAAATTCAAGAGAACTAACAGGGGGAAGGCGGGGCTTTATTTTCGTTTCTGCAGAAGGAATGACTAGCTCAACAAAATGACAGGTGTACTGTGTAAGCGTAAAGAACAACTTTAATAGTGCTGAACACACGTGTCTGCCCCTTCCCCTTCAATCGCTGATACTCGTGTTGGTCAGTCTTTTTCTATTCCAATTCTCCCCCTGGGCTTTCTTTATTTCCTAATATGGAAAATTGTGTTCCTTGGCCAGCTCTATTTGCTTCACATTTTGCAGATGCTTAATGTCATAGACGTCAGCCATCCTGGAAATCCCTACAAAACAGGTGACATCAATTGTTAATTGGGGAGACATGAGTGGGCAGGGATTAACTCCTCATCACCTGTAATTCTTTCTGGAAGTAAAATCTACCAAAAGCTTTTGTTAAAAAAAAATGGAAAATGGGCCATGGAACGCACAAGGCTCAGAACCCATTGTGATGGCAATAGCTGGGGTCAGTCGAATGAAATCCTGGTGACATCACTGGGTACCACTGGGTGATATTCTCCTTGTCCATTACTATCATAATCAGAGATAAAATCAAGATAAAATAACAACAACAAAACAGAAGCCAAAAAACCCAACAGATGTTATGAATTTGATTTTATCTTCTCTTGCTGAGCAGCTGCTACAATTGCTTTATAGTTTGAGGAGTTTTCGTGATGTTGTTTTTGCTAGCTACATTGCATTAGCTACTTTTCTTCCTTTCTTTCTTGTTCTAAGAGAATATCTGGTGAAGGTTATTTAAGGGAGAAATTACTTATTCTGACTTATTGATGACACACGATACAGGAAAACTGTTGAAAACGAGGCAGCTGGTCACTTTTTGTCCATAGATAGAAGCAGAGAGAAAGAGAGAGAGAGAGAGAGAGAGAGAGAGAGAGAGAGAGAGAGAGAGAGAGAGAGAGAGGGAGGAGAGAGAGAGAGAAAGGAATTGTGAACTTCAGTTTCTTTTTCTCCCTTTTCTTTTTATAATTGTAGGACCCAAGACATGGAATGGCACCACCCAGATATAGCATAGGTCTTGACCGCTCTGTTAATATTCACTGGAAACAATCAAAGCGTGTCTCATTAATAGCATAGAATGTCTTTAAAATTTGTTTAAAATTTTTATTTATTATAATTTATTTACACTACATCCTGATTGTTATTCCCTCCCTTGTTCCCGACCCTCCCTCCTTCTTCCACCCTATACCCTTCCTCTAGACCTCTGTGAGGGGGGCTCTTCCCATTCCACTGGACCACAGCATATCAGTTCTCATTAAGGTAACCTGGTTCCCCTTCTACTGTGTGCCACCGGGCCTCCCCACCAAGGGGAAGTGATCTAATTGGGAGCACCAGAGCTCATGTCAGAGGCAATCCTTGCTCTCCCTACTCACTACCTCATTTGAAGAATGAGCTGTCCATGAGATACATCTGAAAAGGGAGGTCTAGGTTCTCTTCATGCCTTGCCCTTGGTTGGTGCATCAGATAGTGCAGGCTCCCCTGGTTCCAGAACCTTCAGCACTGGTGGTCTCCCTGTGGAACTCCTGACTCCTCTGTGTCCTTCTATCCACTCACTCTTTCATAAGACTCTCTATGCTCCACCAAGAGTCTAGCAGTGAGTCCCAGCATCTTCCCCAATCCTCCACTGGGTGGAGTCTCCCAGAGGACATCTATGTTGGGCTAATATCCACTTATAAGTGAGTACATTCCATGTGTATCCTTCTAAGTATGGGTTACCTCACTCAGGATGATCTTTTCTAGAGTCATCCATTTGCCTGCAAGTTCATGATTTCCTTCTTTTGAATAGCTCAGTAGTATTCCATTGTGTAAATGTACCACAGTTTCTTTATACATTCTTTGCTTAAGGAATATCTAGGTTGATTACAGTTTCTGGTTATTATGAATAAAGCTTCTATGAATATAGTTGAGCAAATGTTTTTGCTGTATGGTGGAGCACCTTTCATGTATATGCCCAGGAGTGGTATGGCTGAGCCCTGAGCTATCACTATTCTCAATTTTCTGAGAGTGTGCCAGATTAATATCCAAATTGGTTATACGAGTTTGCACTCCCACCAGAAATGGAGGAGTGTTCCCCTTTCTCCACATGCTCATCAGCATGTGCTTTTACTTGAGTTTTTGATCCTAGCCATTTTGATAGGTGTAAGGTAGAATCTCAGAGTCCTTTTGATTTGCATTTCTCTGGTGACTGAGGATGTTGAGCATTTGTTTAAGTGCTTCTCAGCCATTTGATATTCCTCTGTTAAATATTCTCTGTTTATCTATGTACCTCATTTTTACTTGGATTATATGTGTTCTTGATGTTTCATTTCTTGAATTATTTGAGCCTGTACTCTTCTCTCTCTATTATTCTTAGGTTTTGTCTTTTCAGAGTGTCCCTGATTTCTTGGCTATATTGTGTCAATTTTTTTTCTTAGCTTTAACATTTTCGTTGACTGGCTATGTCAGTTTCTTCAGTTGTATCTTCTACTCCTGAGAAAATACATTCTTCATTTCTCCATCTCTTGTATTCTGTTTTTGATGATTACCTCCACGGTTCCTGGTCTCTTCCCTAAGGATTCCCTCAGGTTGTGTTTGTTTGTCTGTTTGTTTTAAATTGTTTCTATTTCCCTTCTCAGGTCTTGAACCATTTTATTCATTTCCTTATCCTGTTTGATTGTATTTTTCTGCACCTTTAGGATTTTATTTATTTCCTCTTGAAAGGCTTCTATCCACTTGATTGTATTTTCCTGTATTTCTTTAAAGGATTTATTAGTTTTCTCTTTAAATTCCCCTATGCTGTTCATAAGCATAGATGTAATGCCATTTTCTTGTGTTTTAGCTCTATTAGGATATCCAGAGATTGTTGTAGTAGGGAAGCTGGGTTCTGGTGGTGCCACACTGGCCTGGCTCTTGTTGGTTGTGTTCTTATGCTGGCCTTTAGCCATCTGGTTGTCCCTGGTGTTGGCTGGCTGGGTTTGGTGCCTGTAGGAATTTTTCTGTAAAATGGAAAGAACCTTGGTCGAAAAGCCTGGGGATGGATGTTTCTGTGGCTTAGTAGCCCTCCTTGGGATGGTGGATAGGTCTGTGGGCCAGCGGTTGGATCTCGGGGGATAGCCTTCAGCTATCCTTTGCTTAGTGTGATGCAGTTGGACCCTCAGGCAAGGTATTGAGTTGGGGGGTGTTCTAATCTGTATTATCCTCAGGTCCAGGTCATCTTCATGGGACGGCTGGTAGGATCATGAGCTGTCTATTTAGGAAGAGTGTCCTTAGAATCTGGGAGCCCTCCTTGGGATGGAGTGTCTGTGGTGGTGGATAATCCCAGTCTTTGGTGGAGAAATACAGACTTTGGTGTTTCACAGGCAGCAGCACTGTTATTTTCTAGTTCTGTAGTCACATAGCTCTGCTACTCTGACACCATGTGTGCTGCACACCTCCATCTTGGAGTCTCCCTGGGATTTATTGTTTTATTTCTTCAATAATTAATTCCAACTATCTAGGAGAATGACTACATGCAAGAGAAAGTCAAAAGTATTTTTAAATAGATGAGTTGGACTATTTAAAGAGTCAGTTTATGTTAGTTGTAGTTAGGTGATAAAATATTACAGTCAACTTACGTTAAGTAATATAAACAGAGACAAAGAAATGTATTTCCCCCAAATAATATTTTTATTAGTCATTTTGAAATTTCATACAATGTATGCCAATAACACTCATTTTTCCATTCCTCCTGAGTCCTCCCTTGTTTCCCTTTCCCACAGAATCCCCAAACCACCAAGTTAAATTTGTATTGCTCACATACTCACTGGTTCATGGACAAATTCCCAAATAGCAGCCCCATAAAGAAAACTGAGTCCTTCCACCCCCTGCCAGAGGCAAAACAAAAAATTTTTAATCAAATTAATTTAATTAAATGCAAGGAAAGTATATAAAAAATAAGAATTGGTCACTTATTATTTACGTGATTCGTAGATTTTAATTTTAAAATTTTGTTTGTAGTATGTTTGCAAGAGGCAGACACATCTAAAGGGAAAAACACAGGTCACACAAGACGAACATCATGCATGATATATAGCTATAATGAAAATAAAAGTGACATAACAATACTACAAGACAGAAAAAGCAAATTAAGAGAAAAATCATTAGTAGGAACAATGAAGACCATTTCATAGTGAGAAAGAAAGCAGTTTTCGAGATGATACAATTATAAAGTTTTAAGTATCTAACAACTGTTTGGATACATAACACAAATATAACTCATGAAATTATGACAAATAACTTAATGTCTATGTTGGGAATTTAGATGAAATGTGCTCTTTCTAATGTTTCTGTTGATGTCTCTAAAACTGAAACAGGAACAGAGAGACAGGAATTGATATCAATAACCATCAAAGGAGGTTCCATGGTCAGATGTTTTTGTGAGCAAGTTTTGCCATATGTTCAGGAAAGATGTCATCTCCTTCTAATCCTATTCTATCTCATAGAAAGCATAAGTGGTGAAGGTGAAAAAAATACAAAGGTAACACAAGTTTAGTTCCCTAAAGCTAACTTCATTTGTTCTTTTCTCTAATAGTGTGTCAAAATTTTAGGAGATGGTGAGATGTGAACATGCGAATGAAGCGGTTTCCATATATACCATGGATTTAACACAGGCTTTAGTTATGCAGTCCAGATCTAAGAAGTCAATCCTTCAGTTCCTAATTTCTCTTTTTCAGAATGGAGATACCTGTCCTTTTTTTGGAATTCCTTTAAAGTAGAAATTGTCTGACTCTATATTTGTAGGCCTGGTCCCTCTTCACCATCTCCCAGTTTTAGGTGGAAACATGCTTAGCTTCCAACCACTCTCCCCATGTACTCAATAAAGCAGAGGACACATGATGACATCTAAAATGGAGTAGTAGATCCAGGTACATCATATCCACATATATTATAAAAATATAATAATGATCACTCTTTTTGGCAATTAAATAAATAGACAGACAGATAAATAAAAACCCCAAAAGGAAAGACAGATAGTGTGATAGAGCTGTTGTGACCCCTTTTAGCTTCAAACAGTACACAAGAGAACGTCAAAACTCACTCTAAGCCTCACCACCTCAATGACTTTCTCGTGTTCAGACTCACTGCATTTTTTTTCCTGCATCCTTTTTTGAGAGTTTTCTCACCTTTCATAATAGATCAAAAACTGATAAAAAGACAAACTAGAACTATCAGTTTTCAATTGATTCATAATAAATTGTCATAAACTTGGCAAGTTAAAATAAACCCACAAGTCCACTGTTTTTTCCAGATCAGGAGACTCAGGACATGGTTCTCCGCTTAGTGTCTAACATGATTGAAATCAACTTGTTGGTCAGGGCTTTAGTCTCTGACACCCAGGCTCCTCTTCCAAGCTTCAGTTTCTTTTCTATCTCTCCTAACTTAGAGTTACATTATTACCGTTCCGTTGTCACTCTCTTCACCCTAATTCCTGCCTCACCCTAATTCCTTTTGTTGAGGCTGTTCTCAGAGAGACAGTTATCCATCCTCAGAGAATTTCTCATATGTCTGAAAGAAGACAGTGCTTCAACTGAGAGGATTGCTGATTCAAGAACAGACATTAAAGGACATCATGGTTTAGGGATGCTCACCATGTAGCTTCCTAATTTTAATGAAGCATTTCCTAACTCTCATTAAGTCTTTTACTTTTGCATGTGGGATTTGATTTTTAAAAATAGCAGAATGGTTATTGTTTCGGAATTTTAAAGTTACTAAAAGTTAATACAAGCTTTTATGCATATAATTAAAGTCATTGGGGGAGACATGTCATTTACACTGTGTAAGCATTTTCTAGATAAGGGAACTCCAGTATAATGAAATGTTCAATACTACTTGTATAATGCTTTAAAACCACAGGCAGCTAGCAGATTTAAAATGGGTTCACATTTCCTATCTTTGATTTTAAAGTTCCAAAGTGCCTTTACATGCATGTATATATGTGTGTGTGTATGTGTTCATTTGTAAAGTTATACATAATAAGTTTACATATATAGTTATATATTATTACCTGGAGACTCCATATTGAAAATATTTAGTACTATCAAAGAAATTTAACAGTTTGCCTTATTAGAAAAGTCTATTTTTTAAAAAAGTTTAGCCTCAATTATTTAGAGCATTTATAAATAGAAGTTTCTGCATTTTAGTTCTGGATAAAATTAAAAAGAAACAATCTCAAACATTTTAAATATATTTTTATTTTCAAACTATTTCTAACATGACACATTTAAACTTAAAAAAAATGGATAGCACATTCAACAAATGGTGCTGAGGAAACTCTATATACAGAAGAATGGAATTAGACCCATATCTATCACTCTGCAGAAAATTCAGCTCCAAGTTGATCAAATACCTCAATTTAAAACCTGAACTGCTAAAACTGCTAGAAGAAAATATAGGTAGCATAATACAAGAGTGAGGTATAGGAAAGGACTTTCTAAATAGTACTCCATTG
This sequence comes from Acomys percivali, assembly GCA_907169655.1. Taxonomy (NCBI): domain Eukaryota; kingdom Metazoa; phylum Chordata; class Mammalia; order Rodentia; family Muridae; genus Acomys; species Acomys percivali. The sequence continues at coordinate 30,417,173 of OU015755.1, read as the reverse complement.
GCCTAGAGCATAAGGAAACAATTGACAAGCAAGACCTCATAAAACTAAAATTCTTCTGTACAGACAAAGAAATAAGCAATTTCATTAAAAGAAGCCCATAATTTAAAACCTGAAATGTTAAAACTGCCAGAGAGAAATGGAAATCAGTATCAAAAAGCTAAAAACAAGTCTACCTATGGACCATCTATACCAACCTATACCGAAGGATTCGACCCTATAGATAGTTGGTCAGCAATGCTCATTACTTCTTTATGTATAATAGGTAGGAAATGGAAACAACCTAAATGTCTTTCAACTGGTTAACAGATAATGAAAACGTTGTACATGCATACAATATGATACTTTTCTGCTGTAAAGAAAAAGGAAACCATGGCGTTTGTAGGTAAATGGATGTACTCATCTATACTATTATACTAGAGAGCCCGTGCCCTACGTTGTTTGCAAGGCCAAGAACCAGACGCCTAGGCTAGAACTAAATATGACTTGCAAAAAATTAGAGAAATTATTCCTAATGATACTGTGCTATAGAGGATGGGGATTTTAGAGATTGGTGCCTTGGCCACTTGTCATCAGAGAAGCTTCCTCCAGCAGCAGATGGGAGTATGTGCAGAGACCCTTAGCCAGACTATCTATCTATCTATCTATCTATCTATCTATCTATCTATCTATCATCTATCTATCTATAGTGTGTGTGTGTGTGTGTGTGTGTGTGTGTGTGTGTCTGTTTTTTTTTTTTTTATTGAGACAGGGTTTCTCTGTGTTAGCCTTGGCTGTCCTGGACTCACTTTGAATTCACAATGATCTATCTGCCTCTGCTGTGATTAAAGACTTGAGCCACTATGCCCAACCTGAGGGAGAGTGTCTGAACTGGAGGTCTTCATTGGTCCCTCCCCTAGAGAGCTATGGAAACCCTATGGAGGAGAGGATGGAGGACAGCAGGAAGAACATAGTGGCCACTGAATCAACTAACAGGGTTCACATGGCTCACAGAGACTGATGTGGCAAGCATGGGGCCTGTATGGCTCTGCACCAGGTCTTTTAGTATATGCTATGGCTGTTAGCTTGGTGTTTTTTGAGGGGATTCCTAATGGTGGGAGTGGGTGTATCTCTGACTCTCTTGCCTACTCTTGGAATTCTTTTCCTCATATTAGGTTGCCTTTTCCAGCCTTGACATGAATGAGTTTGCTCTGTCTTATTGCATCTTAATTTGTCTTGTCTTTTGAAGGCCTACTCTTTTCTGAAGAGGAAAGGGAGGAGGGGGTGTCTGGGAGAGACGGGAAATGAGGGGAGCAGCTGGGAGGAGTAGAGAGAAGGGAAACTGTGGTCAGGATGTATTATTTGAGAAAAATAAACACAACTATTACACAAAATTACAACAAAAACAGGAAAAAAAAGAAAAAATTATATTGAGTCAGGTAGCCCAGGTACATGCTCTGTCTCACTGAATGCTCCTATCTTCAAATTTTCTGATGTGATTTTATAACTTGGACTAACCAAGCAAGTAAAAAAAGGACCATGAGAGGATGGGGATTCTAGAGAAAGGTTGTAAGACACAGTTGATATAAAAGGAAAAATGGGAAAAACAAGGAGAGGGGCTTTTATTGGAAAAATAGGTAGGAAATTAATACAGAAGTCAAAAATGGGGGAGAGGGACACATAGCATTATGCATGTTTAGTGGCTCAAGGTATCAATTTACATCTATCTATCTATCTATCTATCTATCTATCTATCTGTCTGTCTGTCTGTCTGTCTGTCTATCTATCTATCTATCTATCTATCTATCTCTCTATCTATCTACCTATCAGTACATCCATCCAGGGAGAGAGAGGAAGGGGGCATGTGGGTTGTTGATGCTCCTCCTGAGAGACATAGACTAGGTAACAACCACGTCAACAAAAATCAAGTACCTGGCATGAGAAACTGCCATTCCTCTTATTGGTCAGGCAAGTCCAATTGACTCTCAAAAAACATTACTGCTGTTGTCCTTGGTTAACCTTCTTGGACTGAGGGTGAGTCTCTATTGCTGAAAATGTATGCTCTTCTGACAGTACTTGGAAGATTGGAGTTGGATCAAACCTGAAAGCCACAGTCTAGCTTCATTTTATAATACCAAACGGTTCTGTGCAAGCTTCCAAAAGAGGTAAGCAGTCAATAGTCCTTTCCACCTGTGTTGCTTTTGAAACACAACAGTGGTGAGGATTTCAAGATATCTCTAAAGGTGTGATAGTGGCACTAATATATGGGCCGTAACCAACATCTAATTGGTTTTGAGTTTCACTCAACAAGAGGGAACCTAGTCAACTGCCTACGGCCAGAGAGAGCACAGATCTTAGAGGAGATCATACTACTTCCATTTTTCTAGACAAGCACAATTCCTAACTTTATTCTAAAATTTATCCTTATACCTACAGATAAGTTAGCTTTCATACCACATAGCAGAAGCATTTTTCCCCCCAGAAAATAGAGACCTTTACTGAAATCCACAACTGTTCATAGTTCTATTGCTGTGAAGAGGTCCCATGGCCAAGGCGACTTATAAGAGAAAGCACTTAACTGGGAGCTTGCTTATAGTTTAAGATAGTTAGTCCATGGCGGTGATGGTGGAGAACACTGCATCAGGTAAGCAGGCATGGTGCTGGGGCAGTAGCTTAGAGTGTAACTATGGTCTGCAAGCAAGAATCAGAGAGAGAGGGGAGGGAGTGTCTTCAGGGCTATTGAAACCTCACATGACATTTTTCCTCCAACAAAGCCACAACTCCTAGTTATTTCCAAATAGCTCTACCAACTGGGAACCAAACATTCAAACATATGAGCCTATGAGAGCCATTCTCATTCAAACCACCACAGTTTACTAAGATTCATTGTATGTAGCCGATGTGCCAGGCATTGTTCTTTATATTCAATTATTTATTGTCTTAAATTATTATAAATAAAATTCCACTTTTAGATGAGGAAAATAAAGCACCAAGAGGCAATGTATAGCCTGAAGTTGCATATATAAAAAATGCTTAAGACTTAAATTCAGAACCTATGATCATAAAAGTTATTCTTTGGAGACTTTTAAATTATTTTTATATTTTTAAATACTAGCTTTAAAGAGATTATCCAATATTAGTATATGTGGAAAAATGCAAAAACTGATAGTAAAGAAACTAGAAAAGAAAGGCCATATAGTTTTTATTAGTAGAAGACGTTTGAGAATCTGGGAAAATATCTACATTAGTATTTTAGATCCAAGAACTCCTATGTTCATATTAGTAAGTGAAATTAACTTAAATTGCCAGTGAATTTTCTCAGATCACTATTTTAAATATGCCCTTTGTATTTAGATTTTTCAAAGTATTATATACATTTCTCCCACATCAAGAAGGCCTCTGATCTTTCTAAAGAGAGCCATTATTTCATTTTCTCAAATTTACGTTATTTTTCTATTATTCTGTGAACAATAACAACATCAAACTCTTACAGAACCTTAATGGAATAAAGACAAAATTTAGCTGCTAGACAGACAAAAGGCTTTTATAAATTAGTTACTATCACACAGTGATCAGAAAGTAATTTTTTTTTCAAGAACAAAATTTCTGTCTTTCTAATAATGCAATTTATTTTCTGATCTATAAATAAAGAGTGAGAAAGGAGAAAATGGGAAGAAAGCAAGAAGTGATACTGTTGACTAAGAATATTAAACCAAACAAAAAACAAATTTATCTGTCATTATAGAATTTTTATTTATTTTTTATTTTTTTAACACATTTTATTTTTTTTATTTTTATTTATTTATTTATTTATTTATTTATTTTTAATTAATTTATTCTTGTTACATCTCTATGGTTATCCCATCCCTGTATCCTCCCATTCTCCCCTCCCTCCCATTTTCCCCTTATTCCCCTCCCCTATGACTGTTCCTCAGAGGGATTACCTCCCTCTGTATATGCTCATAGGGTAAAAAGAGCCTTTAGGCCTTTAGTTCAGAATCCATCACTCCATTAGCTGCGCCACTGTCGTAGATTTCTGAGTGATCTTATGCATACTTGAGATTAACCATTTTATAGTCACAGAATTCCTTGGTATAATTGCAGTTGAAGATAGGAGGCACAAACAACAGTGAGTAGACATAGACAAGCCAGGATACTTCTGTGTGGTGGAGAACTATTCTTGACTGGTCATCTGTAACTGAAATAGTTTATATTTCTCTTCCTGATGCAATGACCTGTTTTCTATTCTCAAACATCCCTGTTTCACACTTTCTGGGACTGATGAAGCACAGGTGTTGGGTGTGTAATTCTATTCTGGAATAAGTAAAAAGACCGTAAATGCTGTATATATTTACCTTTATATTGATAACTCTCAAATGTTTTCCAAAAAAAAAATGTGTATTTGAATATGAGCTAGATCTAATGATCAATGAAAGAGGGTTTTTGTTTATTTGCTTTTAATTTTTTGAGATTTGAAATGGTAGATTTATTAAGCACTTTGGACATATCATGCTACAAGTGTTTATTAGGAAACATTAGATGACAGAGTGTAAGATATAGAAAGAGCAGACAAGAAAATCCTGGAGACAGACTGACAGAGTTCCACTTACAGTACGTTCTTGTTTGCAGACTTCTCAGAGAGAGGTAAAGCTATAAAGTGAACAGACTCTAACCTTGTTATCACAGTAGCTACACATCGATCATGACACACTTGCCCCCTCTGGGTAAAGTAGGTGAAATTAAGTTAGAGTGTATTCCATCTTTGTGACTTGTTAGAAAAAGAAGAGATAATTTAGAATTCTGGGCAAGAGCCATAGCTACCAACCCCACAATGGTTTTTATTATTATCTTACCATCCTAATATATGTTTGATCACTAAGGTGAAGGCCACAGCTGGTTTTCCACAAGCCAGTAGTCTTTCCCATCAAGGGTCTCATAGCCAACCATTAGTCCACCACGATTCACACCCCCAGGTACAGGAGGGGACATCGTAGACACCACTTCTGTAGAGAAAGGAGGAATGGCTGGCACCAGTCGCCACAGATTCAGGTCCTTTACTGGCTGTTGCTTCTTTCAGGGAATCTTTGCCGCCAGAGGGAAGCTCCATGTACAGTGAACATGTGGCAGCTCGATCTTTTGAGTCATAGTGATGCTTTTCATCTGTGGCTTTGTAGGGATATGAAGACTCTGACTCAATGCTGCCATTGTTGATGATGGCCTCTGTCATGAAGCCACCCCCAGGTCTTTATCCTGGTATTTTTATTTTTATTTTATATTTTTAAAGTTAATTCGCTTTACATCCCGATTGTAGCTCCCTCCCTTGTCTTTTCCCCCTCCCACCCTCCCACCCTTTCTTTTCCCTCCTCTCCGCCTCCCCTAGTCCTCAGAAAGGGAGAGCCCTCCTCCCCTAACATCTGACCCCCCCCTCTTAAGGCTCAGTTAGGATTGCCCATATCCTCTTCCTCTGTGGCCTGGGAAGGCCAAACGATCTGGCACCAGAGTCCATTTCAGAGGTAATCCCTGCTTCTCATTTTAGGGGACCCACATGGAAACTGAACTGCCTATCGACTACATAGGTCCTCAGTATGCATGGTCCTTGCTAGGTGCATCAGTCTTTGCAGGCCTCCCCACCCCTGCATCCAGATTTGTTGGTGCTGTTGGTCTCCTAGTGGAGCTCCTGTCCCCTCCGGGTCCTTCTATGCCCCAACTCTTCCATAAAACTCCCTGCACTCTGCCCAAAGTTTGGCTCTGTGTCTCTGCCCAAAGTTTGCCTGTGAGTCTTAGCATCTGCATGGATCTCCTACTGGGTGGAATCTTTCATAGGACATTTATGGCAGGCTCCTGTCCTATTTCCTCACTTCAACTGCTTCCGGTGTCTACTCTATTTGCCCTTCTGAATGAGAATTAAGCATCCTCCTTAGGGTACTCTTTGTTATTTAGTTTCTTTAGGTCTGTGGAACACAGTATGGTTCTCCTGTATTACATGGCATGGCTAATATCTACTTATAAGTGAGTATATACCATGTGTATCTTTCTGGGTCTGGGTTATGTCACTCAGGATGATCTTTTCTAGTTCCATCCATTTGCTTGCAAATTTCATGATATCCTTCTTTTTAATAGCTGAGTAGTATTCCGTTATGTAAATGTACCACAGTTTCTTTACCCATTCTTCAGTTGAAGGACATCTAGGTTGTTTCCAGATACTGGCTACTACGAATAAAGCTGCTATGAACGTAGTCGAGCAAATGTCCTTGTGTGGTGGAGCATCTTTCGGGTATACGCCCAGGAGTGGTATAGCTGTGTCTCGAGGTAGCACTAGTCCCATTTTTCTGAAAAGTACCAACAGACCAAATAATCCAATTGAAAAAAATGAAGTACAGAACTAAACTGAGAGTTCTCAGCAGAGGAATATCTAATGGCTGAGAAACACTTAAAGAAATGATCATTGTCCTCAGTCATCAGGGAAATGCCAAATAACTCCGAGATTCCATCTTAGAGTTGTCAGAATGGCTAAGATCAAAAAACTCAAGTGACAGCACAGGCTGGTGAGGATGTGGAGAAAGGAGAACACTCCTTCATTGCCCCTGGGAGTGCAAACTTGTATTCTGGCATTTTTCTCCAGCTTGAGCATTCCACCAGGCTCTGAGCACTGAGAGACAGGAGTTTCCCCCTTTTCAGCTTCAGCTGCGCTTCAAGGGACACCACAGTGCTGAAAGCTCAGCAGGCACCACAGGAACCCGGGTATTTCACTGCAGTGACACACCCCCTCTCACACTAGTTCAGAGAAATCAGGAAATTTCTGATTAGAGTTTGACTTGAAAGTACCATTTTTTCTGCCTCGCACTGGGAGCTTTCAGGAAGCTCATTTAAGATCCGACTTCTTCACTGGTCACACCTCTGAGATGGTTCTAGGCCATATCATACGAATGGGTTCCCGTAGAATATTCCAGATTGTGAAGCATCACAAATTGCAGATTCTTTTTCCAGATGAGACATTGTGCTTCATCATTCTTCTCCTTGTACTGTTTTCCATGTTTCCCCCCACTGCCAGAGTTGCCAGTGGTGGTCCAAGATATGGTCTCTAAGCAGTTTCTCCATTGTCATGGCCCATACCAGGGGCACCCAAAACAGTCATCTTATTATGGTAGCATGAACGGGAGTCCTCATGGTCACCCTTAAGTGTGGTACTCATTCCAAAGATGTCCCAGACAGCAGGAGGCTGAGTGAACTGACTGCAGCCTTAGTCTTACCTTGGACTCTCCGGCTCTGTCTACGTCATCAAGGCCACTCCCTCATGGTGACCTCCTCATGGTGACCTTCTTCCCTCTCTCCTTTCTCCACCTGTCACCTCCCTCCCTTGATTGCCCAATGAAAGGTTTTTTTTTCATACATATATAATGTTTACATATAATACTAGCTTTGAAAACAATTGTAATTATAACAACTAGAATATAGAAAGTTGCAGCTAAATCATCTTTGAAACCTTTCACTTTTAGTTTTCTCACTCATGCCCCAATCAATGACATTTCTAATTAATTGTCATGAAGCATATGCCTTTTAACTGAGAATTATTAAGAGGTAACCAAATACTCAAACATTTTAATGTATATAAGATTTACATGAAATATTTTTCTTGCTTTTATAGACATCTATGCACATTATTCTACAAATTCTCCAGTAAGCCAGCAGTAGTTTTTTTGACCAATGACTGATGGTGGATTAAAGTAAATCCAGTATGTAAACAGTGATAGCGATACTCTGGTTGGTGTCCGCTAATTATTAAATCTCCTGATGCTTCCCTATGACCTCTTATAAGAAAATTACAATAAATGTGATGTCTTTCACTCTCTTGTGTCTAAAGCAAATAACTTCATACAATCTTTTGTAAAAGTGTTATTGTTATAGGCTCCCACTCTGAAACAACTATTTGCTGCATTTTAAGCCAACGGCTGTACTTTAGGGAGTTTGACTAAAAAGGCCTCTTCTCCTCGGATGAGGAGGCTACAGAAGAACTACTCATCTGGAAACAGAGGGCTCTCCGTAGTCTGGCAAGCACACAGGATGACAGACGCCCGTGATGTCAGCATTTAGTGGGATGGAAAAGGCAAAGACATTTTGAAAACATTTGATTATGTCATTAGATTAGATGGTTTTATATTAGATATTTTCTTTGTTTTTTTTTTTTTTTTTTTTTGTTTTGTTTTTACTTTGTATCTTGTTAGCAAAAGGATTTTGTCAACTGCGATTTCCACATGCAGACAAAGCATTTATAAACACATAAATAATCCTTTTTCTTTTAAAAAATTATAAAAATGGTAATATTCCAGTCTTACTATGCCCTAGTTTATTTTCATTTCATTTTATATTTTCTTGACCTCAGAAAGAATGGTATTTTTCTAAGATGCCATGTAAATTATTATCTATAAGTGCCATTAATAACTAATGATGTGATTTAATACATATTGCCATTTAAATGCTATTATTTTTGTCAGAATTTTTAGTACAAATGAATATAGATAACAAAATAAATTTTATTCATATTTCAAATAATATGTTCTTTAAACTGGGTAACCAGCTTTATAACATAATGTCTCTGAGGTGAATATTGAGACTTTGGGTATTAAAGAAACAATTTGTAAAAAGTTTTACTTTGAGAAAATTTTGAGGTAATCATTTTACAGAGTACCTACACCTATAATTTAAGATTAAAACTGTAGCCAAGAGTGTCACTCAAGTGGGCTCATATAACTTATAAATACACATTTCAAGCACTATTTATAACTAGTTGAAAACAACATGATCAGATTGAAGCATAAGTGACCAAGTTGATAAATTAAATTAATTAAAATTTCTCTACTCTGAACTCTCATATTTTTTGCAGTTTCTTAAATTAAATTTAGTTACATATTTCACCTCCTGTCCATCCCCTCCTTCCTCCCTCCCTCTCAAATTAATGGTTACTTTTTCTTTAGTTATGCATAGTATGTAATTCTATATATAATATGTAATATTGTGATAGTAATTATATATACATATATGTTATTATGATAAGTCCAGTTAGTGTTGATTGTAGGCACATATCTTCAGAGATGACCATATTGTATTGGATAAGCAATTAAAAGGCTCATCACAAGCTAAAACAAATTCTTCTCTCAGCCTTCATCAGTTTCCTGAAACTTTTCATCTTGAGCTGGGGTACTGTGAGTGAGGTACTTTCTTCTCCATCCGTATGCCGATAGGTATGCCATTTTACAAGCCTTGTTTGGGCAGCCATTTGTTGATGTATCATCAGGCAGCTTTCCTATTCTCTAGCTCTTACATCCTTTCAAACTCTCTTCCACAATATCCTCTGAGCCTAAGGTTGGGGGTCTGCTGTGGATGCATTGATTCAGAACGGGCATTCTATGATCAGTTGTTCTCTGTATTTCAAGCCATTGTGCCTTATTGCAATGATCTCTGTTTGCTGCAAAGACAAACTTCTTTGGTGTGGGATAGGAGCTACATTTACCAGAGGGTAGGATGATCAGTATTAATAATGCAACCAGGAGTATCAATGTAATCCACCATATAAACAAACTGAAAGAAAAAGAACTCCACATGATCATCTCTTTAGTTGCCGAAAAAGCATTTGACAGAATCCGTTCATGTTTAAAGTCTTGGAGAAACCAGGGATTCAGGGCACATATCTAAGCATAATAAAGGCTATATATAGCCAACATCAAATGAAATGGAGAGAAACTCAAAGCAACTCCACTAAAATCAGGGACTAGACAAAGCTGTTCACTCTCTCCATAGCTCCCAACACTCTGGGAGGCAGAAGCAGGCAGATCTCTGTGAATTTGAAGTCATCCTGGTCTACAAAGCAAGTCCAGGACAGCCAGGGCTACACAGAGAAACTCTGTCTTGGAAAACAAGCAAAACAAAAACAAAGCAACGCATCCAGGAATCATGTTTTAGCAAAGTGGTAGCAGTAGGTCCTATTCTAAGATCCAAGTTCTCACTAGTCCTAGGTACTCAGCTTTATTTCCATTAGCAAAGATGTTTTCCCTCTAGGTAAGTTTCACTTAAGTCTAATTAAACAAAAGTTTACAGCCAGGATAAGAGTGCCATCATTAAACCTTTAGGGATGCCTTTCTATTCGGGTCATCGTGGTACATAGGCATCGCAGCTGGTAAGAGCAGTAGTGCTCTGGTCCCTTAGCAACTTCTGGTATGGGAGCTAGTAGTCCTTAGGCAGGGGAAGCTTCCAGGCCATGTCTAGCTCCAACCCTTCAAGTTTTGTGTCTAAATTACTTGTTCTCTTCAACACTAGGGAAACTTTCTTTCAAGTATGTCAGGAGAGTCCAAGTGACTCAAAAAAAAAAAAAAAAAAAAA
>OU015755.1:30382932-30406813 GCA_907169655.1 Acomys percivali | reverse complement strand
AATGGTGGTGCCAGGCTCAATTTCTCCTTTTTATTTTCTTCAGGTCTCCAGCCCTGGAATGGTGACACCAACATTATGGTGGATCCTCCCACTTCAATTAGCTGAACGTAGACACCCCCTCACAGGTATACTCAAAGGCTTCTTTGCATAGTGATCCCAAATCCTATGAAATTTATAATAAAGATTAGTCATCACAGTGTATATTAATTATACATGGTCCTGGGTTCTATACAGATAATTTTTATACAAGTATATAACATACTATTAGCATATTTTCCCTCACAACCTCCCCTGTGTCACTTATGTCCTTTCCATTTCATTAGTTGCTTTTATTTCACTAAACAGTTTCTTTTCCATTTTCACTAGAGGATATTGATTTGAAGTTATGGAATAAATGGTAAAAATTATGAACCTAAAAGAGGAGGAATGTTAAGTTTTTGTTGTTGCTGCCTTATACCAAATCTATAAGTAAACAAATTCATAAAACATCTAAAATCAAACAACACAGCTTACAAAAGACAGAACTGCCTTTTGAATGAAGAAAGATGGTTAATCAGAAACAAAAGAAGACATGGGAGTAAATGATAAATAGTTCACTACATGGAAATGATATTAGTATTCAACATAGTAGAATCATTTATCTGCTGATGACTTAAAACTAAGTGTGTCAAACCTAATCTAACTCAGGGGAATATAATAAGCACTTTTGAAGGTTCAAAGCTTATATCTTTGGTAGAAGCTTTTACCCACAATTTCTTATTTTAATTTAAATTATTTATTCAGATTACATCTCGATTGTTATCTCCTCACTTGTATCGTCCCGTTCTCCCTCTTACCCACAATATCATTATCACTCAATGTACATGAAACCCAGAAAAGATCATGGTAGTAAGCTGACTGCTCAGAATACCATTACTGCTTGTGTTTTCTTCATACTGTCACCCTTATGTGTTTTTAAGTATAATAACAAGCATTTTAAGACATTCATCATCAGTGGAGATGCCTGATAATCACAACTGGTTTTGTAAGCAATCGTACAAACAAAAGAATATTAGAATGTAGTATGGCATCTGCAGCTTGGCACAGTGGGCCTCAGAAAATCCCGGCAGCATCTCTACAGCACGTGTTAGAAGTGCTCACCCTAGACATGCTGAGCCAGACACACTGGGAGGGAGCCAAAATAAACTATGAACAAAAAGTAAACAAAACAACCTGAATATTTGAGTTCTATCCCATTATTGTAACTGACTCCAATATGAGCTAAAGTTTAATGTTTGAACTGGAAGGACTTATTTAAAATTCATAGGTTATGTAATCCCAGTCGAAATCCAAGAATAATTTCTCTTATACACTGATAATCTGATTTTAAAATTAATGAAGTCAATAAATTCTGAGGGAAAGCAGAAAAATACACAAGCAAACAAAACAGAATAAATTACAATACCAGAAATAAAGACTCAATAAAACCGTAGTTATTTAACCAGCAGACCAGGGTAAAACACAGAAACAGCCACCACATGTGATTATCTAATCTAGGACAAAGTTAACAAAAGTACGGCATCAAAACCAGGTTCTTTTAAAAAAATGTTGCTGGGCAAAAATGAATATTTAGTCATTCAGAACCCAAATCAACTCCAGAAGTAGTGAGTTAAAGTTATAAGCTGAAACATAAGATCTGTGGTGAAAACAGGAAAATACCTTCAGGAATTTGCCGTAGCCTTTTCAATAAGACAGGAAAATACTGATAACATGAGAAAAAAAATATATAAATATGTTAAAACTCAGAACTTCTACTAACCAAAATATCATATTGAAAAGAAGACAATTTATGGAATGATAGAAGAAATTTGCACAATACCCAGAAAACAAAAGACTTGTATCCAGTCACATTTGTTGGTGCATGCCTGCAGTAGAGCACCCGGGAAGTTGAGGCAAATAGATGGCAAGTTTGTAGCTATTCTGCAATATACAATGAGATCATGTCATAAACAAGAAAGTAAACGAATAAATAGACAAATCTTGTATCCAGCTGTATTCAATGCCTAAACAACTCCCTCAATCTAGAGGAAAGAATTAGCAACCAGTTAAAGGCAGTTTATAGAAGTCAGGGTTCACTTGTATAATCAATCTATGAAAGAAAAGGCACTCAAAATTTTTTACATAGCCGTGGAATAGAAATCAAAACCCATATGCAGTACCCACTAAATACCTGTTAGAACATAATGAAAATTAAAACTAGAAAATATAAAGTATTTGTGGGCACCAGGTTTGGTAGTGCATACCTTTAATACCAGGAATTATGAGGCAGAAGTAGGCAAATCTCTGCTAGTCTGATGTCAGTCTGATATAAATAGCAAGTTCAGACCAGCCAGAGCTACATAGTAGACTGTCTTAAAACAAAACAAAACAAAACAAAACAAAACAAAACAAAACAAAACAAACACCAACACAATGCAACAAGAAACTAGTTTGCTGTGATGTGGAAGAATAAGACTTCTCAAAATTCTATAAATTCTGCTCCTAGACATTCTCAAAAATCACTCCTAATGGTTAAACTATAGAATTCAGAATTTTCACAGCATCAGTATTTGTAATAACTCCAGTGTCCAAGTGAATTATTATCAGTAAAATAGATAAAAAACACCAAATTACAGTATAGGCATTCATCATAAACACATTTCAATAAGAGTGAATATAATTACACAGCCAAGGCAAGAAGAAATTATAGGAGAAAATGTGGAATTTCTGAAAGTACAGCATGTGATTCTGCTCATCTAAGTTCAAAGCAGGAAACCCAGGCTATGGGTACAGACGCTGTAGTGAAGTGTGTGATAATGAGAGTGCACAGAAGTGGATCTGAGCAGTGTATTAGCATTCTGTTTTCCTCTGGGTAATTGTTCCAGGGACATGAATAGTGGAAAAAAAAATAAACGTAATCAGATGTAATGGTTAACACAAACACGTGCTGTTCTGCTTATGGACTGCATTAGCTACTCGTCTGTGACTCTATACCTGGCTGAAGCGACTTAAGGATGCAGGGGGTCATTTTACCGAACAGTTACCGGGCACAGCCCATTGTACCCAGGAGGGGCTCCTGGCAGCAAGAGCTTGAGGGAGCTAGTCACATTGTATTCACTCAGGAATCAGAGGGAGGCGAACACTGCTACAATTTAACTCATTTTTAACCCTTTTTCTTTTTTCCATTTTAAATTCAGTCTGGGGGTCTTAGCCCACAGGATGATACATCCTACATTTAAGGTGTGTCTTTTTTCTCTGTGGTACCTACACTTCACAGTAGTACTTTACAGATATTGCTAGAGGCTCATCTAATCTCTATAATCCCCGATAGGCGTGCCCAGTGGCTTGTTGTCTGCTAGGTGAATCTCAGTCAAGATGATTCATTATACTTCAGCATTTTTAATTTAAGTTTCAAAGAGAACTTATAGGACATCATAAAAATGAAAACCAGGACAGAGAGATAGACGTTCCAGAAACCATGGAATGAATTTATGGGACCATTGCTTCGTCCTAGGGCAGTGACTCTCAACCTCCCTAAAGCTGAAACCCTTTAATACAGTTCTTCATGTGGTGCTGACCTCCAACCAGAAAATCACTTTGCGGCTACTTCATAACTATGATTTTACTACTGTTCGGAATCATAATGTAAATATTTGATATTACTGCCTATTGACCCACAGGTTGAGAACCTGCTGTCCTAGACAGAAATGGTAGTTTAGTGTAAGCCAGAAGGAAGGAGATCTAGACTGGGGCAGATCAATCTGAAGGGAAAATCATGTCGTGTGATACACATGAGAGGAGAGGAAAGCATCACCCAAGAAAGTCCTGCCATCAGCATCGGTCAGTGAGCGAGAGGGTGCTTCCTATGCCACAGAATCTGAGTTGAGACAGGAGCCGTTCAGGCAGAGGACTAAGTGTGCTCATCACTCCTGCTTCAGTGATTGAGTGTCCTGGATACTTCCAGCTCAATGGCCCTGCTGGCTTTCCGCCTTCATCTTTGATTCATCTTTGGTCTTGCTAGTTTCTTTCCTAAGGACTCCCAGGACCCCATCCTAAGCTTCGTCAACTGTTTATATGCTCACACAGGCTCACCTTTCCACTAATATTCATGTCAAACATTACAATTCCAGACACACACACACAACCATATGGTTGATGTCTCCATTGGCATTTTTTAAATGATCATTTTAGACTTGGCACATTTAAATCATGAATATCAGATCTTTCTTTTTTTTTTTTTTTTTAAAGTGTCCTCCTGTAGCACTTCCTCTTTGGTAGTGGATTTCACAAGCCTTGAAGTCAGAGTTGCTTCTTCTCTTTCTATCGTATCCCACCTACAGCATTCTAGCTCTCTTTAAAAAAAAAAAAGATTTATTTATTATGTATACAGATCTCATTATAGATGGCTGTGAGCCAACATGTGATTGTTGGGATTTGAACTCATGACCCTTGGAAGAGCAGTCAGTGCTCCTAACTTCTGAGCCATCTCTCCAACCCCATTCTAGCTCTTCTAGCTCTGCCTTTAAAATGAATTCTGCAACCCCACTGCTCCTCCTTACCTTCATTGAAACAGCTTCATGTGAGTTCTCAGTCTCTTACCTGTGTGTCACAGGAACCTTCTTAACTAGTCTTTTCACCACACCTGCCTATGCCCCCTGTATCACACGCTTCTTGCCTCAAATTCCAAATTCAATACGGCAACAAGGATGATTGCCCTTTTAAAATGAGCCAGGTCATTTTTTTTTTCTGATCAGAATACTACGGTTCCTCCCTGCGCACACAGAAAAGATCTGAAGTCTTTACAGTGATCCACAAACATCCCCCTGACCCTTGCCCACCCTCTCTGGCCTTGTCTCTCGCTATTCTACCCTTTCATCACTCAGTTCTACGCACACCAGGTGATTTTATGTTCCTTGAACACATCAAGGATGCTCCTCCATGGGAGGCTGGCACAGCCTGGGTAGTATTGTTTTCCCCCGAGATGCCCTGGCCACTTGTCGGTCCTTCAAGTCTTTGTTGAAATGTCACCTCAATCGTCATCATACATGAAATTACAGTACACGGTCCATCCCTTTAGCATGCCTGAATTTTCTTGTATCATGTTCCTCTCCTTTTTTTTTTTTAAACACATAATATCATTATTTCCTGTTGGTTCAGTGTCTGTTTCTCCTTACTGACTACTGACTGCTAACCTTGATGAAGAAATTTGGGGGAGCTTCGCTGGTTACTTCACTGCCATATTCTAGGTATCTAGACATGCTGCTCCATAGTTAATGCTCGATACAAATCTAAAATATTTTTAAGTCCATTAAAAATGTGTGAACCATGGAAATATTTCATGTTCTTTGTTTTGTTCACTAATAAATCCTAAATTCCTAGAAGAACGCCTACCACATCATTGCCCCTCATTAGAAATTTATTGCATTAATAATTAAGAGCTGATACAGCATTTTAAGTTGTCTATTTTAATCCTATTGGAAAAATTAACCACATAAGTAAAATTCCATAAGAAACAAAATACAGTTATGAACATCTATGGAGGAATACTACAATAATGCTACCTTCCCCCAAATCCAGAAGGTCTTAAACATAGGTTAAAATAGTACATTTTATCATTTATCAAAAACCAAATTCAGTTTTTAAATATGAAATCCAAGAGAATCTCAATGAAATGCCACCACAATATTTGAAAGAAAACTGTAGAGCCTTTAATATTGGATTTGTGGAAGGATCTCCCGTGATTCTTTTTCCATTTTCATAATTTTTTGCATATTGTACCTATCTTTGATAAATATTACAAGTGAATAATTGAAATGTCTTTGCTTGCAATCAAAATTTCTGTGTGTGTACACACACACACACACACACACACACATACACACACACTCACACACACACACTCACACACACACATACATGTTCTTATGTGAATTCATCATTTCATGAAGTGGATCATATTACATTATCTCCCTCACATATCAAGTCATAACTATGTCCTTACAAGGAAGTTGACATCAGTAAGCTACCTGCTTCGCATATGTTTTCTTTTCTGCTGGGCCGTCATGGTCCTTGACACCCATACTTTCATGATTTTAAGATATCCATCCATGTTTCAAGTGCAACATAACAAAAATTGAACTCCTTCTCTATGTCCTAATCCAACCCCTTCCCTAATTTTCTCAATGAATGATCTTATGCCATGGAAATATATGGACATCATTCTCTAAACTATTATTTTTTTTGCATTCTTACCTATTCTTTCCAACTTCATTCATTAGTCACATACTTAAATCATTCAAAGTTGCTGGACTGGTTGGATGGTTAAGGTCAAAGTCCTTAGGTCAGCGTTAAAGTCTCTCAGTAACTTAAAGTTCTCCATTGAAATGACGTTCGTTTTGCCTGCCCATGGCAGAGTTTTGTGTTTTCTTCTCTTCCCACTTGGTATAGTTCTCGCTTCTCCCTCTAACTGGTTGATGTTATCCTCTAACTGCAAGCCCTCCTGATGGGTCACTACTCATCTTTCTGACTGTAGCCTAACTGAAAGTTACTTGGGGGAAGCTGACACCAGTCTTCAGACTGCACGCCTCCTTTCACGTTGCTTTTCTGAAAAGTTCCTGTCACTGCATAATTTACATTGCTTTTGACTGGTGACCAGACACTAGACTACCATCTCTGCAGGCACAGGTGAGACCTATGATCGGCGTCACCCAGAGTGCCTGGAATAGAGATTAGGGCGTCTTTGTGTTCCATGGTGTTTGAAGAATGAAAGAAGAATTTGGAGAAAGCATATTCTGTGTGATGAACGTCACCAAGAGCCAAAAAGCTCAGTGGTATTCAGGTAAAAAAAATTCTAGTTTAGGGAATAAGCATAATAATTAATTTCTTCTGGCTTTGTTCTAGATGTCTTAACCACTTATTCTTGCTGGTCCACCTATTATGAGGTTCAGAAGGTCTTCAGTTGAGTTACATAAAAAAAAAAGTTCTGATTAACAATACTTTTAATTGAAAGGAACAGTTATTTATGTATTAAGAATATTTACATGGCTTAGAATGCCATATGACTTGCATAGTAAGAATATTAGAAAGCTTTCAGTGTATGAACTTGGAAATCAAGAGGAGAGAGGGTGACTCTAAGATTTTCTTCATGCTCACAGAGCAGAACACTTGTTTGCAGAAAGCTGACTGTTGATAACAACTTCATCTATCATGAAGCTACCAAAAAACCCATGCACAGGCGGTATGTATTAAGAAACGCTTTAGGGGTGCTGAGAGATTTTTTTTTTCTCTTTTGAAACATGAGCTCTGAAATAATTTGGTTTCTAGCCTCTTGCCACTGTTCTCACTCTACACTTGCCA
Source organism: Acomys percivali (assembly GCA_907169655.1). Classification (NCBI taxonomy): domain Eukaryota; kingdom Metazoa; phylum Chordata; class Mammalia; order Rodentia; family Muridae; genus Acomys; species Acomys percivali. The sequence continues at coordinate 30,399,439 of OU015755.1, read as the reverse complement.
CTTTATACGTGGTTATTGAGTTAACCCGAAAGGCTTTTTACACTGGGAGGCTGCGAGGTCAGTGTCCCTGCCATCTCCCAATCTCTGCCTGTACCTACCTCAGACATGTCTTTGTACTATCCCTGCTGGACACTGCACCTTTCCATAATTATAAATGTCTGTTTCCAGTCACTTCAAAGGTATCCCAGCACTGGGAGTCCTCCTTCAAAAGCTTCCACATTGCTGGGGAACTTCTGTCATTGACAGCGGGTCCTGCTTTGAAGTTTTCATGCCATTTATTGATTTCCACCCTTTAAAGATGTTCAGATTAGAAAACACTTCGCTCCTTTGAAAATGTGCATATTTTCATGATGTTGAAGGGTTAATCCTTTGAAGATATTTACATCTCCTAGCAGTGTCCTTATATGAGGAAATTTGACAAGGAATATGCCACATGCTTTATGGGTCTTTCATTTTCTCTGCTGGATCCTTCAGGATCAAGATCCTTTCAATTTGTGTGTTGGTATTTGTGGCAAGCTTTTGTTCTATTTTAGTGCAGTGCCAAAAGAGTCCAATAATTATTGTAAAGGAAAAGTTTACCTAAGTTGGAAATGCCATTGATTCTGCTTATTAACATGAGCATGCTTAACATTCTGAGATGGTTAGTGTTTGGGGGATGTTTCTTCCTGTATTTCATGATCAGTTCTGGTGCCCTAATCTTACACACAGCTACCAACAAAGGTTAGCTTTGGAAATCAGTTCTATTAGTTGTCAAACACATGTTTCACTTGTATGATCCTTGGTGTATACGTGCCTTAATTTCTTCTTTCCGAGGGCTTCAGAAAGCTATGTGGCTTAGATGGAACCATCCTAATTAAGAAGTGCAGCACAGTATCACACACACAATAACTCAGCTAGGCTTGTGGCAACAAAAGGGCCAAGCCCGAAGAGTTCAATACTGTAGAAGAGTATATCCAGTGCCCTTTATATTAGCTCCAGGGCTGTCACCTACTGCTCATAATTTTATCATCTTCCCACTTGGTAACTGATTTCAACAATGTTATCGTTTGGAATTTCTGTCATTTAGTAGTGCTGTGGCAATTGTTAGTACCTTTAGGAGATGTGACACTTTATATATTTTAGTAAAAATGAAGACTTGAAAAGCATTTAATGGTGAAAAAAGATAAGGTAAAATGATTAAAAAAAATAACCAACTGGTGCAGTTACTATGGAAATCATATGCTCTTTTCTTAAAAATCTAAAGTGAGAACTATCTTTCAACTCATCTAGACAATTCCTGGGGCTGCTTGCTTGTTTGTTTGCTTTCTATTGCTGTGATGGAATACCTGACCCAAAGCAATTTTTGGAAGAAAGTGTTATTGTGGCTTACAGGTTACAATTTCCCATTATTGAGGGAAATCAAAGCATAACTCAAGGCAGTGGCCTATACTTAGGAACTGAAGTAGGCTTCGGGCTGTGTGCTGGCTGGCTTCCCCTCTGGCTTTCTCAGGCACCCATCTTATACAGGCCACACCCACCTAGGGACAGAACCTTCCACAATTCTCATATCTCAGGAGACCTGAGGTTTTGTCAAGTTGACTGCTGAGGCCATGACATGGGCATATATGCAAAGGACTATAAATCCAGCGCCAGCGATGCATTCACAGCCATGTTTACTGCTGCAGTATTCTCAGGAGGTAGAATCAGTCTAAATCAACATATGAGCAGGCAATGGAAAGGTGACCACGTGCCTAATGAAATTTTATTCAGCTGTACACATTCAAAAGAAAAATAAAAGTATGAAAGTTTCTGGAAAATATTTGGATCTGGAAATTATTATATGAAGTAAAGTAACCCAAACTTAGAAAAAGAAACACAGCATGTTCTCTATCATATGTAGATTCTTGCATTTAATTTTTATATATGTATATGTATATGGAAGTGGTTATAGGTCATAAAACTAGAAATGAGGACAGGAGAAGGAAATGACATTTTAGAAGTGTGTGTGCGTGCGTGTGTGTGTGTGTGTGTGTGTGTGTGTGTGTGTGTGAGAGAGAGAGAGAGAGAGAGAGAGAGAGAGAGAGACAGAGACAGAGACAGAGACAGAGACAGAGACAAAGAGAGAAAATATGTAACATGAAAGTAGAATGGGAAATACTGGGGTTAAAAGGATATAAACTGTGGGTAAATAGGGTACAGGAGTTGGAGGCGATTGTCAAAAATATACATTTGAAAATTTCATAATAAAACTAATTACTTTTATGCTTTGTTTATTTATATATAAGCAAATAGAAGAAGAAATGTGTTTAAAATGTAGAAGACAAAACCTCGAGTCTCCTGAGAAATGAGAACTGTGGAAGGTTCTGTCCCTAAGTGGGTGTGGGCTGTATAAGACAGGTACCCGAGAAAGCCGGGGGGAAGCCAGCCAGCACAGAGCCTGAAGTCTACTTCAGTTCCTAAGTATACAAAACTGATGAGTGTAAAAGAAAATGAGCTAAATTTGGATGTTACAAGGTACACCAATACCCACAGCCCCAATTAATACAGACACACAGATTGTGAACTTAATTGACAAAATAAATAGTAATTCTATAATATACTAACAGATGCTAAATATACACTGCCACTTTCAGAAAACAAGTTTTGATGCTTGCTGGACTTGTAAACTCACAATAAATTCAGTCCAGATGTTAACTGGGGCTCATATATGACCTCTTTTCAAATATATACATTTATTTTTATCTTGTGTGTATGAGTGTTCATGTGTGTATGTAGTACACCATATGTGTGAAGCTCTTAAGGCCTGAAGAGGGCATCAGATCTCTTGTAACTGGAGTTACCGAGGATTCTGAGCTATCGTGTGAGTGCAATGGACAATCAGAGATTTTCTTTTATAATGAAATACCTTAATGTTTTTCTTGGAACAAAATACTCCTATGAAACAATGAAGAACTACATGAAAATACCAACAAACTCTGCCATAAACTCAACTAAAAGTTAGAATGGTTTCAAGACTTGGAGAAAGATTTGCTACTAATGGTCTTATAATATAACGTTCATTAAGGAGAAATCAATAAAGTAAAACTTCTCCAAAGACCACCTCAGCTGCTGAGCCATCATGGCTCCCGCCTGGCTAGAGGGCATGTTTATCTACAGGACTGGATTCTGTGATCTTGCCTGGTGCTCTTCTACCTTGACAAGCTCTTTCATGACCACTAAGGACTGTCTGGAGGAAAGTTGGGATTTCCTCAGACTTTTATGCTGTTTATACACAGTGACCATTACGTTTTCTTTCTAAACTGTGTGTACTTAGCTTTTTAAAAATGTACTTTGTCCTTAACTAATTTTTAAAAATATGCTTTGACCAGGACTGCCAGAGTGAAATTAAGAGTAAGCACAAAGGAATGGGCTAGGGCTTTCCCCCCCCCAAAGAATAATTAGCAACTTATTAACTTTAAATATCAGAAAGAATTAGACATAAAGACACAGAGAAATTCTAAAAGCAAACAAAACAAAAACAAGAAACAAGAAACCAAACAGTCATCTATGTATGTTAAGACTTGAGGTAATGTGAAAGGTCAGTAGAATAAAAGGTTTCAGCATGCATCACAGAAAAACTTTAAGAATGTGCTAGACTGAGGTTAGACAGGCAGACAAATGCCAATGTAAATCATGAGGGGCAGGTATGTTCTTGGGTGGCAGAGTAAAGAAGCTAAAGTGCACTCAGTGGGAAGATAATAAAGGATGGAGAACTTGGGTGGTATTTAACCAGATTAATAGTTCAGAAAGAACACATCATTTGAAAAAAAAAACTAATTTTTTTTAATTGTCAAGGAAAAAACTACTTATGTGAAGTTCTGTTTTTCTCCATATTTTCTGTCATACTCTAATCACAGTTGAGTAAATCTTTTCAGTTATACATGTTTGAAGTCTGACCAGTTTTCTCAATATCCACAGCTTCTACACTGTACTAAGTCACCATAATCTAACCTAAAACCCACTGCAAATTGATACTAGTTGATAGTCCAACCATCATGACCACTAACCCTCTGAAACTGTAAGCTCACTTAAATGCTTTCAGTTAGAAGTTGCCTTGTCCATGGTGTTTTGTTATGGAAATTGAATAGTGACTAAGACAGGAATCCTTCTCCAATCGTCATCACAAGAGAAAGTTGAATGGATTGAGGATCAATGACTTGATAAAAAGAGACCCAATATTGAATGGACATCTATCAGTCCAAATTCTAGAAGAACATTCATTCAGAATGTCAGAATTACCAGAATAAGAATGAGAATAAGAATGGGAATGAAAAGGGAAAGAGGAAGAGGAAGCAGAAGCAGCTATCATGAACTGATACACACAAATATATTATAATTATGGAAAATATTGAAGGCTGGACATTAGTATGAGAATGTTTTATTGCCATAGCCTTGAAGGAACACCTAAAAATTTCTGAGTTTTAACTCTATGAACTTTATAAATTTATACTGTGAAAGCATGAGAAAAATCTCCTTGGGGACATGACAGAAAGAAAGGAAGATACAATTTATTGTGAAATATGCACTTAAAGATCTATTAGCCATAATTATTAGACTGGTCAGAACTTCAAGAAAGAGGTGAATTTATGTCACTCTATTATGTCTAGATTTTTATCTCATCTAAGGGGATAAGACAATTCAGAAAGGGTTTAAGTTTTTGATTTAAGATTTAGAACTCCATTGCCAGAGAAGGAAAAAGGGTGAAGAATGGAAAAAATAGATACAATACTAGCAGAGACACTTGTGAAATATCGGCAAGAGTATGATATAATATTGGAGTAGCATATTAGTTATTTTTTTGTTGCTGTGATAAAATATGATGACTCAGAGTGACTTATGGGAGTGTTTATTTTGGCTCACCATTCTAGAAGGAGTGTCCATAATTGAAGGGGAGGTATAATATCGTGTTGCCAGATCAGGAAGATGAGAGATCATTTCTCCATCTACACACAGGAAGCAGAGAGTATAAACTGAAAGAGAGATAAGGCATAAACTCGCAAAGCCTTCTCCCAGTAGTGTTCTTTGGCCATCAAAGGGACCATGTGTTCAAATGTGTGAGTCTATGGAGGATATTGCTCATTCAGATCACTACAAAAATCTGTTCCTATCCCTTTCTAATATTATTGTTACCATTATGTAACTAGGGTTTTTATACAAAAAGTGCCAATTGCAATTGAAAGAGCTATAACATACTCTCTTACTATGAAATACAGAAGCTCAGGGTTAAGTGGGAGGTAAGAGTGAAGTCACTAAAGGAATAGAAAACTTGTGGATCTTGTTCTAATAGAAAAATTTTAAAGTTTAAATGATAGTATTCTTAGCTAATCTTTATACTGAGGCCTATTTTTGGCAAATCCTAGGATCACATATAGAATATCTTGGTTTTAAGGGTGGACATACACACACAAAAAAAATTTAAAAAGCAACTGAAACAAGTTTGGAGAGAGAACCCAGCCAACAGAATAAGACTCAGGAGGGACATGATATAGAATTAGCACATACGAAACAATGTTAATCTGTCAAAAAAAATTAAAAAGAATACAGAAAATTACAAAAGTGGTACTTTTAACATAAAGACAGCTATACTGGAAGAGAATAAAATGAAACTCTAGAAAATAGAAAAAAAATCTACTGGAGCTTCAGTAGGCCTAACATGGTCAAGAAAATAATAGTGATCTTAAAGAAAAGTTAGCAAGAACTTTCCAAAGTGAAATACAAATAGTAAATTAAAACAATTGAAAAAATATCTAAGAACAGTGGGTGGAATGGATGATTATTTTTTCCACCAGTAGCATAGAATGTACCTTCCAGTGCCATGAATGTTAGTTAGCAGACAGCGAAGTTTCTGTTGGGAACCAGCTAAAAATTTCCATGTTCAAGGACATAAGTAAGTTGTGTTTTCAGCCAAAAGGTCTTACCATCAGACTGTGGAGAGTAACCAATCACATTGGCCCGTGATGTTTGGTGGAAGCTGTGCTATGGATCCCTTTGGCCAATGGTTCCACAAAAATGAAATCCATTTCTGGAACTTAAGGGTTTATATGGTAGTATAAGATGCCTAATTGGGGCTTGTCTTGCCCTTTATGTGGTGACTGTATTTAAATTCCTTTCATATATGTATATATTTTAGGGAGCTTCTACAGTAGTAGGTGTCCATACGGTTTTTTAAAAAGCCTTCAGTTTTTCCTCCCCACATTCCCCTCTTATCCTGACCTCACAATTTAATACCCCTCTTCTGCCTGTTCTCTATAACATTATTGTGCATTTCCAATTCTTGTATTTTAAAACACAAATTCTATGTTACTTTCTAGTCTTCATAGTTTTGCATCTATTTCTGCTATAAAACTGAAGGGGTTCAAAAGGCAGGAAAACACACATATTTTGTTTCATCCTCCAGAATGATTAAATTATCTAAACAGTGCTCAAGATCCTTTATATGGATTTGTTGATTTTAATTAAACTAATGTTAAATATAGAAAACTGCATTTTGTGTAGGTTGTATAATAACTCAGGCCTAGGTCCTTGAAAATGCATTATATATGGTATTCTCATTCCATTATATTGGATGATATTGGTCACCGTATTTCAGCAGAGTCTAATATTTTGAAATGAATGATATCATGTTAACTTCTTATTGTCTCTATATTAGTTTCTTATTGCTATAGAAACCACAACTTATCTACTTAGCAGCTTAAAATAGCACAAATGTATTATTGGATAATTTTAAAGATGAGATGCACTAAATTGTATTTGACTCAGGGTTGTCCTTGTGAGAAGTTATGGGATGGCCAGTCGCTTGACCTCCACATCCGAGGTGCTGCTCACATCCTTTGGCTCCTTCTCCTAGAACCACATCACCCTTTCTTCCCTTGCTTCCACCTTCATGTAATTTTGACTCTGTTTTTGACTAATCAACTCTTCTAAGGGTCTTGACATCACATTAGGCCCACTTACATATTTGGGACAACATCTCCTTAATACAGCACACAGAGTTCCTTTTGTTAAACAAAGCAATGTATTAGGATGTAGACAAACATCTTGGGGAATGAGCAGTATTCAACTGACCGAAGTCTCCAAAATTATTGTGCTTTCTTGTTTTATTCTTTTATATTTGTGTTTTCTCTACTAAGAATTATCCATCCAAATCACGAAATTGTCAATTTACTAAAACCTGTATTATCAAGTAAGAAAACACTAACTTCATCATCAATGAAATAACATCATTCAAAATATTATAAATGCATTATGCTACTAATTACAAAGATGGAAACAAACGTACTTGTGTGATATGAAATTTAGGTATTAACAGTTCTTAGGATTACTTGATAAAGGATGTCTTGCCACTACGCCTTTGCTAACCTACCTAGTATTTCCCAATGCATATTATATGGACTTTTAAGCTTGCTTGTTTGTGCTGTGCAACAACTTAGCTTTCAGAAATCTTAGACTGTCCAACTGAAAGAGAATACAGGCTTTGTCCTATGACCTTTTGTAATTTATAAGCCTAAATGGATTGAGCAGCACTAAATAATTAATTTATGCTGTGTTTAGGCCCCTTGCTTTAATACTTTACACCCTAATTATTATGAATTTCTTCCTTGTGCAAATCTTTGACTCCCTAACCTAAATCAGGCTAATATCGACTTATGCCCCAATTATGGTGATATCGTTCCCTTAACCTTGGCAGAAGGAACATTATGGTAGGTCAAAAAGTATCTTTAGTTTCATTGAGAAATCAAGTCATCAGGGAATTGTGCTCATGGATGCAGTGTTAATTAGTTTCTCCGTGAATGTATTTTGTGGGTTAGTTAAGATTCAGACAGTCTCTGCACTTAAATAAAAATATATGCCCTAATATGCTAGCAGTAGTCAAATGTGATTTTAATTTAATGATTTTCCTTGTGAATCAAGTAATTAGTACTGTTCATATTTTAACTAATTAAGACAAAACAACCACGAGCACATCTCAGTGAGCAGTGCTGGTTTGCTCTACTATGAAGGTAGAGGAATTAAGAACTGGCCACACTTTCCCCTAGATTCTTAATACAGGAGAAGAGACAAGTAGCTTCTACTTGAAATCCAAGATAACTATCCTGTGAGAATATTACATCCCAAACTCACGAACTAAAGGAAAAAGGAAACAGAGAAGGCTTGAATTATGAAAAACTAAAGGAAAGGGCAAGAGAGTTGGCTCAGCAGTTATGAGAGCACTTGCTGTGTTCCCAAAGGAACTTAGGTCGGTTTCCATCACCCAGATGACTTAAAACTGGCTTACCTCCAGTACTAGGGAATCTGATGCCCCTGGCATCTACAGCACCTGCACTCACATGCACATACCCACGCTCATACACAATTAAAAATGAAAAACTAAAGAATCTAGTTTTGCAAATATGGTCTCTATAAAAGTTCCCATTGCAGATACACCTTTAAATATTGTCAGAAGAGTGGGATCCTCTAGTGAGCATGTTGCTCAGCATAGAAAGATAGAGTGTGAATACTTGCTGCACACAGCAACTGATCTTAACTCTAGAGCCGTGGTTCTCAACCTTCCTAATGCTGTGACTCCTTAATACAGTTCTTCATGCTGCGGTGACTCCAACCATAAAATTATTTCTGTTGTTACTTCATAACTGTAATTTTGCTATGGTTATGAGTAGGAATGCAAATATCTGTGTTTTATGATGATCTTAGGTGACTTCTGTGAAAGGTCATTTGATCCACAGGTTGAGAACCATTGTACTAGAAGCTAAAAAATACCTGATAGCCTTATAATAGAGCTTCTGTACAGGTTGAAAAAAGAGTAATATTTGAAGTGCCCTGAAGTGATAAAAATTCGACTTGAGCCATAGCACTAGATTAATCAAAATATTTTGATAGAATTCTGAAATATATAAAAATATTTTTATTTTATCTTATTTTCTTAGAGGGGTTTCACCTGCATGTGTATCCATATATTACATATAGGCCTAGTCCCCATGGAGGCCACAAAAGAGTATCAAATCCTTTGAAACTGAAGTTACAGGTGGTTTGAGCTGCCGCACAAGTCTTGGGAACAGAACTGAGGTCTTCCGGAAGATTAGCTAGTGCTTTTAACTACAGAACACTCTATCCCTCTGCAATATATTTTACATCAGATATATAGATAACCACAAACATGGTTTCATGGATCCTATAAATCTAATAGCATTCCTATTGATGAGGGTACTAGACAGACAATATATGTTTGTTTGGTGTACTGATTCATTGTTGCAGAAGTTTGACTTTCTATTTTCTCCCTGCTAAGTATCTATCTCTCCAAACACTTATCTGGTAGAACTTAATTCGTTCCTTTTTAGTTTGAGAGACAGAGATTTGTTTCCGAGTGTGCAAATACAACCGGCTGGATTTGTACTGGTCCTAGTGGAGAACAACTGATGGAAGGAGAAAAAAAAACACCTTTGATCTTGGCAGTATCAACAAGGTCCTCCCAGTTCAGAAGCCTTTGGACTGAAATCAACTGTAGAAACCCCAGAGTCGATGGATAAGATACTATCCCCATGTGTCTTACAACTATCTGTAGTCTTTGGTTACTGCCCTGTCTGTACTCTATCTAGTGTTTGTTTGTTTGTGTGTGTGTGTGTGTGTGTGTGTGTGTGTGTGTGTGTGTATGTGTGCATGTGTGAGCATGTGCATGTGTGTGTGTGCATGTGTGTGTAGGTGCACATGTGTGCCTTTGTGTGTGTGTGCACATACACATGTTTAATGTCCCTGTTCATTTTGTGTTGTGCCTGTGTCCTTCTTGTGTCTGTAACTGTCCCTAACAAAGGGCTTTGCTTTGGATTTATTGAGCAGCAAGGGAACATGGTATCCGAGAAGAATGAGGGTTACTTTTTCAGAGATCTTTAACAGAGCTTTACAAGGGAAGATGTTATTTTAATGTGCCCAACTGATCCAGAAGAGCATTGAAAACTGCAAACAGGGGCTACCAGTGTATATTCACATATTGCTTCTCACAATTATGGTGAAAATTTGTTTTGTTTAAGGTTGTTTTTAATCTGTTGGCTGTTTTCAGCAAATGAGTGTCAACACACACACACACACACACACACACACACACACACACACACACACCTCTTGCTCAGGAGCATCACTTAAGACTAGCTCTATGCATGCTACTGAGGTTGTACAAGCTGACTACATGGGAAATCTGAGGCAAAGTAAGGTTGGTTACATTATCTCAAACAAGCTGAGTACACAGTAGAATAGCAAGTTAAGTATGTAGTCTTAAATGATCTTTTGGAATATCATTAACTCAGCTGCAAGGTCCAGCAAAATCTCAACCTCTTTCAAAGGTGCAAATATTTTCAGAAATATATACCACAACTTTTCATTTATGTAGACATCCTTTTATGTCACCTGCAAGTGAGATAACACAATATTTAGCTAGCTGTACTGGTGCTATTTTATTTATACAATGAATTCCAGGCTTATTTATGTTGTCACAAATGATAGGATATCCTTCTGTTTTTAAAATGGGAAAATGTTTCCCTGAGCCATTGGTTTGGCTTGTGCATGAACAGATCATGCATTCTGTCAGAAGTGTTGCGTTCACATGAGTAGCTCTGTTTCCTTGTAGCTACCTACCACCTCTGGCTCTAAAATTCTTTCAAATCCCTCTTCATCAAAGATCTCTTAGCATTGGGAGGAGAGAGCATGTGGTATATATGATTACTTAGAACAGAGCACACCACACTCTTACTTTCTGCATCTTGGCTAGTTGTGGGTCTTTGTATTCATTATAACCTACTACAAACAAGATTATTTGATGAGGGCTTGGAAAGTGCATTGATATATGGATATAACAATAAGTAGTTAGGAGTCAGATTAGTATTATCTTCATTTAGCATAGTTATAGCAGGAAGATCTCTAGGGAGGGAGAGAACTTGTCTAGCCACAAACTCTTGATCAGATATCAGTGCCAGACATATGCTTCATCTTGTGGAGTAGATCTTAAATCTAATCATAAAGTGGCTGGTTACTACTACAACATACATGCCAGTAATGTACCAATGGACGTGAATTTCCAGACCATTCATTATTACACCTCATAGAGTTCATAGCTGGGTAAGGTGGATAATAACTTTTCTCATGCATAGCACCTTCCAACACTAAGAAGGTTAGCCATAGGACTGAAGCTCACAGGTCACTACCAGCTTCATCTCTCCATGTTCTAAGACTCACACATGAGGTGTCTTTAGCACTAGGGTCTTGCTGGCAAATTCTAGAGAGTAACTAAGAGAACTTTTGAATAGAGTTGCTTATTTTTTTATGATCAGTATTTCTGAAGAAATTGTAAATCATATTGTTTTATTCATTTCTATCATAGTTTGTATATAAAATGGCTACTGATTTAGGCATGTTAATTTTGTACGCTCCTACATTGTGAAGTATGGTTATTGTAGGAGTTTCTTGATGGGGTCTTTAAGGTCTTTATGTATAGATTCATGTTTTCTGTCAATAGAGTTGTTTTGGATTCTTCCTTTGCTATTTGTTTTCAATCTATGTCTTTACAATGTCTTATTGCTTTACTTGAGATTTCATGCCCTGTGTTGCAAAAGAAAGGAGAGAGTGGGTACCTGTCTTATTCCTGATTTTGGTGTACATGTTTTGAGATAGTCTCCATTTAGAACAATATTGGTTGTGGCTTTCTGTATATTACCTTATTTATGTTGTGTTATGTCCCTTGCATCCTTATTCGCTCCAGAACTTTTATTATGAGTGGATATTGGATTTTGTCAAATATCTTTTCTCCACTTAATGAGATTCTGTCGAATTCTGATCCTATTTGGGGTTCTGCGTGCCTCTTGGACCTTTATATTTATCTTTCCTTATAGCAGAGATTTCCCTCTTTTCTATGATTTTTCTGAAGACATTTCCTGCGACTGTAACTTGGGTCCTTCGCTCTCTTTTATAATTATCCGTAGGGTAGTCTTTCCATAGTGTCCCAGCTTTTATGCGTGTTCCACTCTTAGGTTTCCTTTGGGTGTGACATTTTCTTTGACTGAGTGATCTAGTTCCTCCACCTTGCCTTCAAGAGTTGATAGTCCCTCTTCTGCTTAATTAAGTATTCTCTGAACTTTGTTTCTGATTTTATGACTTTTCCTTCCAGGTTTTGATTTCATTTTTGCTTTTCTTCTAAGATTTTATAACTACCAGATTCTGTTTTAATATATTTGTAGTATTGTTCCCCTCTTAAATCTGTTGAACAAGATACATGGTTCATATTCTTCTTAACAGTATTGTCTTCAGATTTTCTAATAGGATGGCCCATTAAAATCTCCATACAGTTCAACTACTTTCCCAGTCCAAAGTCATTCCTTCCACATTCCTCCAAAGAACAGTATCATCAGGTATGTTACGGAAATGGCCCATTTCTTAGTATCACCTCCTGCCTTAGCTACTTTCTATTAGTGTTCTAAGACACAACGCCAAGACAACTTATAAAATAAAGCACTTAACTTGGAGATCATGGTTCCAAATGATTACAGCCCAAACTAACACATCAGGGAGTATGGCAGTAGGCAAGTAGACATGACACTGGAGCAGTAGCTAAGATCTACAAACAGATGGGGGGCATGGCATAGGCTTTCTGAAACCTCAAAGGCCACCCATAGGACACACTTTCCCCAAAAAGGCCACACATCTTAGTTCTTCCCTAACAGGTCCAACTACTGGGAACCAAGCGTTCAAATATAGAGCTTATGTGAAGGAAGCATTCTCATCCAAACTACCACAGGTAGTTTGTACCACATAACTGCTTATGTACCACATAATCAGTACCACATAACTGCTTATTTCTGCTTCCGACTACTGTATGAAATTCTAATCACTGTGAAGATTGGCCTTCCCCAGTGTCCTTTAGGGTTGTTTCAGAAAAGAACTGTAATATTACTTATTGGTGGTGGCTGCATAATTTGCAAACAATCACCGTGTGTTCTTCCTTGTTCAACTGATCCCTGGGTGCAGCCCATGGGGCCATAGGTGTATTTTGGGGAATGGAAGTCATTGCAACAGGAGTAGAAACAATAATTTGGGAAACTACTTCCTCTAAGTTGCTTATGCTCTCAGGACCTTTGCAGGCCCAATCATGGATAAACCATATCCATTTGATAATAGAGTTCTGGTGTTCACATAATGCTTTATGATTTGATGGGTCAGATAACACCCAGCCCATGACAGGCAGATCATTTCAACTGATAATTTGGTTGGCCATTGTCAAATGTTCAGTTTCCACTAATGCCCAATAGCTGACCAGGAGCTATTTTTCAAAGGGAGAGTAGCTACTTGAAGATGATGACACAGCCTTGCTTCAAAGCCTTAAGTGCCTCTATACTGTTATTCCTCTATAGGGAACTCCCAGAGACTCCACATAGCATTTCTATCTGTCATTGACCCTCCCAAGTACTGTCACATCTGCTGGATCATATGGCCCATGTATAGAGCAGCCTAAAGAAGGGCCTGGACCTGTTCAAGTCTGTTCTTCTGTTCAAGGACCTACCCCAAGCTAGAAGCCCTTCAGATCACTTGATCCAAGTAAAGAATGTGCTGCCTCCAGAATTCAAACAGGCCCACTATACACTGTGCTTACTTCTCTGTGGTTTGAGGGCCCAGGTGCAGTGAATTGACTTTTACCTTAGTAGAAATATTTCTGAATGCCCTACACCACTGGGATCATAGAGATTTCACTGAGGCCCAAAGCCCTTCAATTTTGCTTGGATTCATTTCACATTTTTGTGTGAAGTGTAAGTAAAATATATTTTCTTTTCCATCAAAGGGTTAAACGAGACAAAGGAAGTTCCATCTTTGAAGAAATTTGCGAAGACACCATCTGGGGAAAAAAAAATCCCTCCCACTGTCAGCATTTTTCAAAGATCAAAGTGTGTGCTCAAGGCTCTACCCTGTTTTCCAAAGTTGCACTTTGCTTATCAGCAGAGCTGTTCTGAATTATACAGCAACATAAGAATGTAAAGGCAAGCTCAGCCAGTCAGAGGGAACACAGGACCTCTTTACATTAGGATTAAAAACTCGGGGAAACTCCTACCGGGTGTGCTTGCCTGCTTGATTAAGCATGGCTAAGTGCTCTTCTGCAAACTTTAAACTTTTTGCCATACTCAGATACTTTGGGAGGTAAGTCATTCTCTTGAGACCCAGTTTTATTTATTTTTTAACACCCAGACTTAAGTCCAGAGTGTAGAGTGGCTCCAATCAGCATAATGTCATCAAAATTATGGACCAGGATGATATTTTGTGAAAGAGACAGGTAAACAGGACCTCTTTATAATAAGTTATGACACAGGGCAGGAGAATGAATGTAATTTTGACGTAGAATGGTAAACATACATTGATAGCCTTGCCAGATGAAAACAAATGGCTTCTGTTGGTCCCTATGGAAAAGTATTGAGATAAACAGCATTTGTTAGATCAATAGCTACGTACTACGTACCAGGAAATATGTTAATCTGTTCACATAAGAAAACCACAGCTGCTCCAGAAGCTGCAACTAAAGTCACTACTTGATTAAGTTTGCACAGCCAACTGTCATTCTATCTCATCCATTTGTCGAAGAGGCAAAATAGAATTAAAAGTAGATGTTGTGGGAACCACCACCCTACGTCTTTCAAGTCCTTGATGGTGACGTTGATTTGAGTAATCCTTCCATGGATGTGATGTTATTTTTGTTTCACTATTTTTCCTGGGAGAGGCAATCAGGCAGAGATAGCTCACCACGATCAGGACAGTCCTCACTTCAAGACTTGCCTTGTTGTTTTCTGCTTGCAGATTCATGAAGAGACTGACACGTCACGATGCCAGCTCCTGTGCTATGGAACGCAAAAACCACAGTAGCATTCCTGCCTTCCCCACTATGGTGCATTGAACCATCTGAAGCTGTGAGACAAGGGAAAATGCTTCTTCCATAAGTAACTTCTGTCAGCTATTTGTCACAGCACTGAGAAAATGAACAGTGTAGTATATAACTAAAGTACACATTTAATATTTTCAGCTTTGTGATATTTCTGAACCTCTGACTTTCAGCACTTAGGAGTTAAAAATCGGATTGTGCCCAAAACAAAAGGATTCATTTTGTAGTTCTCCATCTTTTTTCAATTATTCAATTTACCAACAGTTAGCTTGTACCAAAAGGATAGCAATGAAAGTAATAATAGTCAAAAATTAATTAAATGACTGTATTTCAGCCACTGATTCTTTTTTTTTTAGGCATTATGAACTAAAAGAATGCAGACTGAGCACTTTGTAACTGACAGAAGTGCCATGGAATTGCAGTGCAAGCTTGATAATTATCTTCTTCATTATTTTTAACATATATCAAGATAAATATAGCATTTCTTTCCACTTTTAATAGCATGCATTAGTATAAGAAGATGAGAAGGGTGCTCATCTCACAGTGTTATAGTTAAAGGCAATGACAAAGAAAAGGGTGTGACATTAACGACGTACAAGCATCAGTGCTGTTAATTGACATCGATTACATAATCATTCTATAAACTATGCACACAGTTAGAATAAAATAACATGTGCTTTCTTTGCATGGCGGTAATTGCTGACAACTATCATTAAGAATAAGGATTTAATGAAGTTGGGCATGGATATAGTGATTTGTTTCTTGTCTCAACTGAATCAATATTTGACTATGGCAAACCAGTTGATGTATAAAAAATTCAAACATAATTTATTATCATTTGAAAAATTTACATACATCATGAGTTTCTTACTAATAATGTCAATTATATTTTTAAAATGAACTTCTTACACTAACTCTTTTCTGTATCATTTTTTTAAATTAAAAAAAGGGGCAAAACCAAGAAAATTTCTAGTATACAGTATTTAGTGTATGAATTTTATGTTGCTTTTTTTTTTTTTTACAGCGCTAAAAGATTCTTTTACATGGTAAGCAAATATTTCATACTGAATTGCTTCTCCAATGCTTAATCTAACTCCAGATTAAGTTGGAAATATTTTTAAAACTAGAGTTAAACCTGGTTTATAGGCACATGCCTATAATCCCAGCACTTGGGAGGCAGAGGCAGGCGGATCTCTGTGAGTTCGAGGCCAGCCTGGCCTACAAAGTGAGTCCAGGAAATCATCAAGATATTCTCCAGACATTCAACCCACATGGGAATGACTGGGTGTTAAAGGAGAATCTATTGATCACATAAAATATGGGTGTAGTGGAGATTCTCCATAAACCCAGGGTTGGCCTGGTGGCTAGTCAGAGAGAGGCAGAACCCAAGAGCTTGATAGCCAGCCAATCTAGCCAAATTTGTGAGCTCCAGATAGAAAGGCATTGAGGAAGATATTGAACATAGTCTTTGGTTTTCACATACACATGCAAACCCTTCTCCAATAACATGTACACACATACACACAAGTGGTGGGAGAGAGAGAGAGAGAGAGAGAGAGAGAGAGAGAGAGAGAGAGAGAGAGAGAGAGA
>OU015755.1:30354312-30365245 GCA_907169655.1 Acomys percivali | reverse complement strand
TTGGTGCTGGAGAGATGGCTCAGTGGTTAAGAGCACTGTCTACTCTCTCAGAGGTCCTGCGTTCAATTCCCAGCAACTACATGGTGGCTCACAACCATCTATAATGTGATCTGATGCCCTTTTCTGACATGTAGTATGTATGCATGCAAATAGAGCACTCATATACATAAAATAAATAAGTCTTTGAAAAAAACTGTTAAGACTTACAAACTCAACCATGGGGCTGAAGAAGTATAAATATTTGCTCAATGATATGGAAAAAGAACAAGAGGTACAGCTAGACCCACCAGCTACACTTAATAAATATGAAATTTCACGTTATATCTTAATACTGTCACTGTGTACATATTTGCAAAGATAGGATCTAGGATTATTCAAAAATGTTTTTCTATAGGTGTTTTCTGGCTTCTACACATATTTTATTCTTTAAAAATTTGAGATAAAAAGGAAACAAATGGTCTGTCTTAGCTGGGCATAGTAGTTGGACACTTGTAATCCCAATACTTAGGGAGACAAAGGCAGGCAGATCTCTGTGAGTTCGAGACCGGCTTGGTCTACGAAGCAAGTCCAGGACAGCCAAGGCTACACAGAGAAACTCTGTCTTGAAAAATCAAAAAAAAATTAATAATAATAATAATAATAATAATAATAATAATAATAATAATAATAAAAGCTATGTCTTGATTATTGGGTACCAATGAGAAATGGAAGATATATTTATTCTGCTATTCATCGTGTCTTATAAAATGATTCAGGCTTACCAATGGAATCCATAATTGGAGATTTATTAATGATATCACATAGAAAAGGTTGCTCTGCTGTCCATGCTAAAAACCTATTGTAATTTTGGGCTCTAAGTAAGAAGCAACTTTTTCTGTTAATATGACTAATGATCCCCTGTCAAAGTGCCTTTAATATTCATTTGCTATATTTTGTATGTCTTTGTGCTGTAAATGTATTTAAAATAGTAAAATAAATAATAGTTAATTTTGAGCGGGACCCCTTGGCCCAAATCTGCCTATCATAATGTTCTACTTGTAGGTTTCTAGGACCCACTGGATCCTTCTACATTGCTATTCTCCCGCTCAAACTAAGGCACTAGCCAAGGACAATACAGGCGGTAAAATTTAAACCCTACCCAGACCTTGCCAATGGACAGAACATTCTCCACACTTGAGTGGAGAGTGGGATATGACTTTCTCACGCACTCTGGTGCCTCACATTTGACTATGTCCCCTGGAGGGGGAGACCTGGTGGCACTCAGAGGAAGGATAGCAGGTTACCAAGAAGAGACTTGATACCCTATGAGCATATACAGGGGGAGGTAATCCCCCTCAGGAACAGTCATAGGGGAGGGGAATAAGGGGAAAATGGGAAGGAGGGGAGAATGAGAGGATACAAGGGATGGGATAAACGTAGAGATGTAACAAGAATAAATTACTAAATAAAAAAATAGTTAAATCTCATTATTGAAAAAAATGTATTTATTCTTCACAAGTTTTGTCCTCAGTAAGTTTGAATAAATGCAAGCATGACAATATGCTCTCTATATATACTATGATCCAATGAATCACCAAAATCACCAAACATGTTACATTGTCTTCTCTTATTCCAATATATTCTATATTCTTTCCCATAACTCTCATGAAATGAACACATTTTATACTATTAAAGAAATATAAGCAATGACTGATGGACTTGCTCACCTTACAAACAACAGAATTTCTAATTAACATCTCAAACAAAGGAAGATTCTTGTGTTCTAATCACCTCTTCTATTACTCTATGTGAGTGGCCTGTGACCCGCAAGGACCAAGTTTTCCACACACTTTCTTGGTCTGTCCTTTCTTGACTATTCAAAGGCATTTCTGACTATTGTGTCCATCATTGCTTGCTTTTTCCCCCTGTATATCAGTCAATAAGCATTAAAAAAAATGCTTGACAGGATGTACATCACCCTGCTTTTATGTTAACATTTCTTTACTTTACTATTGTTTCTATGCCCATTTGAATTAGGCCTTCAAGATATTAATCCAATCATTGTTCTTCTTATCTTTCATGACTTCTCAGGGGTCTTCAACACAGTTGCTGCTGCTCCTTTCATATGCTTGGCCATGAGAATGCAAGAGGCCTTGTTCTAGCTTTTTAGTCTCTTCGAAGTGTCCTAGTTACTCTTGTTGTTCGTTGTCTGTTATTGTTGGGTAAAATTTGAAGTCAACTGACTTTGTTCTCAATTCATATAATCATACTTTAACACTTACACTAGTAATTTTTATTTTCATTCAGGTGTTTGTTATGTTCCTTTATTGGAATATAATGACATGATGATAAGAAACCAGACTTTTTATATTACTACTATTTATTAAGTTCCTGGGCAGTGCCATGCTTAGAATGAACACTCATATTTGTTGAACAAATGCATGGATGGAAGTCAAAAGGTTTCTTTATACCAAGAAAAATAAAAACCAGGTAACAGAAATGAAATTATTGTTGAATTGATACATGAATTCTGTACTTCATATTTATTGGATATGCAAACCCAGAAAACTTGTCACATTTAGCTAAGAATCATACAAGAAGAGTCCATGTAGTTTTAGGTATGAGAAATTATTTGTGCATAGTTAAATAATGTATTCCTATATCTGAATGTGAACTCCTATATTAGCATTTTACTTAGAGTGCATTGAATATTTAAGTATACTTATGTCCATAATATTTTACTCTTTTCTCTGAAAAAAATTATATCATTGTTAATTGTGGAAGAAAACCCATGTCTATTGTAGCTCTGGAAGTCATAAATCCAAAATAGGTCACAGTGACCTAAAAACTACTGAGTAAGTAGGTCTTCATTGCTTCCTGAAAGACTTAGAGAAAGATCTTTTGTGTTAGCCTCCAGGTTTTAGAGACAACTCACATCTTGTGGCCTCTACATCTAAAGAGAGTGATATTGGTTTAAGTCTTTCATAGTATACATTATTTTCATTCTCTCTCTTTTCCCCCACTTGCATATTATACAAGGTCTTTTGTCAAGGTCTATTAATTATCTTCATCTTTTAAAATTTTTGAAAAACTATTTTTTTCTATTTTGATATAATTACACCATTTTCTCCTTTCCTTGATTCACTCCAAATCCTTCCATATACCTGTCTTTATTCACTTCTAAATTTATGGTCTACATGTGTGTTTGTGCATGCGTGTGTGTGTGTGTGTGTGTGTGTATGTGTGTAGGCATAAAGTTATTGTATAATTCAATGCTGATTTCTGTACCAGTAACATCTAGTTACAATCCTTGTTCTGAGAATCTAATGTCTCAGTGTTGTGTAAGCACTGTTCCCCTGTTATGCATTGATATGCCAATAAAGCAGCTTCCAGACAATTGTTGAGCATGGAAGAGAATATGGCTGGACTTCAGCCAGTCAGAGGAGGAAGAGTTAGAAGAGGAAAGTAGAGGATCACCCAGGAGCAAAGGTCCAGGAGATACCAGGAGAAGGGGCTGCATTAAGAAAGCTACAAAGTGCAAGTATCTCTGGGATGTAAACTGGAAGGAAACCAGGTTAGTTTAGAGGTTAAGAATAAAGCCACAACTGCTCAGTTCTTGTGCTGTGAAGCTTACTATTAAACAAATATGAAAGAGTCTCAAGTATTTGTGTAATAGCCTGGTTAAGAGAGAAACGGAGAAACAAACTGTTTTGTGAAAATAACTTTAGTGTGTGTATGTATGTGTGTGTTCTTAAATATATAAATACAACCTTCTCAGTCTGTTTATGTATGTTTCAGGGATGACCATTCGGTGGTCAATTGGTGTGCTATTTCCTAGGGACAACTCTTTCTTCTACTCTTAACATTTTGTGGTTGCCTGTAGTTCTTTGTGTAGTTCCCTGAGGCTTTCTGAGCACCCCTTGTCCAAGCTGACATTTGTTGCTGTTCTTGCTCAGCTTTGGTTTAGGCAGTCATAATGGTGTGATATTACGGGTGTTGCTTCTGATATTAGTAGGAGACGCAATTTCATAACAAACTTTTTATTCCTATGGTTCTTAAATCTTTCTGCCCTCTTTTCTGGAATAATCCTGAGCCTTAGGCCCAGGAGTTGTGTTGGAGATGTAGACACTGGAAGGCCTCCAAAAGCCTGCATTTTGATTGGTTGTGGAGTTTACAGTTCCAGGTTACAGTAGCAGGGAGGCCGCAGTTTGAGCCTTAAAGTAGGCAGTCACACAGTGTTTAGAATCAGGAACAGAGGAATGAATACATGCATGCTCACTTTTCTGCTTGTCTGTGCTCAGGTCAATGGCTCCATTCTTACACAGTGTGGGACCCCCGGCTTGGGGACTGATGCTACCCACAGTAGGCTGGGTCTTTCTGTATAAATTAGCATAATTAAAGTGATACACCCGCAGACATGCCCATAAGCTAATCTTAGGCTTTCTTACTATGTGATTCTTGGTTTTGTCAGTTAAAACTGACATTAAAACTCAGCTATTGAATACAAGGAAATCTTGGTATTTGCAGGCAAATGGATGGAAGTAGAATGTGGCGCACACCTATAATCCCAGCACTTGGGAGGCAGAGACAGGTGGATCACTGTGAGTTCGAGGCCAGCCTGGTCTACAAAGCGGGTCCAGGACAGGAAGGCTACACAGAGAAACCCTGTCTCAAAAAAAAAAAAAAGATAACCCAGACTCGGGAAGACACGTACGGTACATACTCACTTATAAGTGGATATTAGCCCAACATAGATGTTCTTTGAGAGTCTCTATCAGAAAGGATCGGGACGGGGCAGATGCTGGGACTCCCTGCTGGACTCCAGGTGAGAGTGGTATGAAAGAACGGGGGGCGGGGATAGAAAGACCCAGAGGGTCCAGGCATCCTACAAAAAGGCCATCAAGACTGGTGAATCTGGACCCAGGGGGCCCTGTACAAACTACTGTACCAACCAAGGACAATGCATACAGTAAGCCTAGAATCCCTATCCAGATCTAGCCAATGGACAGCTCATTCTCCATAGTTGTAGGGAGGGCGGGGACTACCTCTGACATGAACTCTGGTGCCCCATATTTGATCATCCTCCCCTTGGTGGTGAGGCCCAGAAGCACACAGAGGAATGGGAAGCAGGCTATCTGGATGAGACTTGACAGGCTGTGGTCATATGGTGGGGGGAGGAGGTCCCCTTCTGTCAGGGGTCTAGGGAAGGGGAATAGGGTGAAAGAGGAAGGGACGGTTGGAATGGAAAGATACAAGTGAGGGATGACAATTGGGATGTAATCTGAATAAATTATAATAATAAAAAAAGTAACAAAGAAAAAACTGTTAAGTATGTCTGAATTTTATAACCTGTATGTAAGTGCTTATATGAATATCAATCTGTCTTGCTATATCTTTAGAATAATATGACAATATTTTGTACAATAAAGCTGTCATTGTTATGCCAAATGTGTATGTGTGTGTGTGTTTAGTATCTTTTAAATTAAATTATGAATCATTTTGGAAAACCCTGAAATAAATACCTTTGCTGTAGGAAGCAATATTACATTACATTTATAGATTGACTGATAAATTATATGTATATATATATATGTGTGTGTGTGTGTGTGTGTGTGTGTGTGTGTGTATACACATATGCTACTGAATTCTCTAATTATTGTTATAACAAATCTTTGTATATACTTGGGCGTCCATTTACTACCTTAATAAATATTTTATTTATTTTCTTTTTAGGTTAAAATGTTGAGTACCTGTAAATATTTTTATGAATTTTACATTTCTTTGCTGCTTTAAGCATAATTTTCCTTCATAAGATTCTAAATAAAATTTGTCATAAAACCATTGATCATATTTGTGACTATTTATTTAAATGACAATATTTCAATTGATTCAAGTGATTATCCTGAGATTTCCTAATATAAAACATATGATCTACAGATACTGGTTTACCTCTTTTTTAAAAAGTAATTTTACCTGGAATAAATATCAGAGCTATTACTTAGATTACTTAAAATATTGAACTTCAGGTCACTATTAAAATTATATTGTTGTGACAAAACAGTTTTTAATATATAAAGAGACTGCATTTCCAAATCCAGTAACCATTATATACCCACTTGATGAGGATCTTTCTTTCCTCATCAAAAGCAGTTTGTGCTGGAGGAGTGGAAGGATGATGATCCGAATGTGCACAATGCTCTCAAAGAACCAGTGACAACAAAATAAAAAAGAGATTACTTCTGTATTTTAAAAATAATTTTAAAAATTGGTATTAAATTACAACAACTGCATTTATAAGATCACATTTACTACTGATCTTCAGATTTCTCTTTAGTTGTTTAGAACATCTTCAGATATGAGATATTGAATAATTTGGTTTAGTGATTTGGTTCTGTATTTTTTAACTTTTTTCCTTTTTAAAATATATGCACTTATATTATTACACCTATATACAATAAACTACCTATAGCATAAAGAACCATGTAACACTCAGGAATTATATAAATGTTACTTTTATAGTGTTTTGGGTGTTTGTATTTGGCAGCCTTGAAGAAAACATCATTCCTATCTTGGTGCGTCTAAAATTCTGAATGAAATCAATTATCTATCATATTTTATCTTTGTCAATTTAAAACATCCATCTAGACCTAAAAAAATCTTAACCTCTTGGCAGAGTTTAGTCATCAACTCTGCCTGCATCCAAGCTTGCCCATTTTTAGGCAGAATTCTGTCTGTAGCAGAAATGAGGACATTTTTCCCAGCAGCTGGTTTGCCACATTTGAAACCATCTCCATAAGGAAGTTATTTGAGGTAGGCTGGGTATTGCCAGGAGTTAACCTGTTGTATTGTCAAAGAATCATTAAAATAATAAAAACATCTTTAAATGCCGTATTCTGCAGGTCTCTGATGTTCTTGAAGGCCTTATCTAACTATTTTACTTTATCTATCTGTAGAATCATATCTGTCTATAAAACCTAGGATGTATGTTTTTGTGACAAAAATAGACTAGTAATTGACATGACCATGATTTGATCAACTAACAACTAGCTTATATTATTTAATTATCCTAAGCAGCCTGCAATACTACTTTCAAAGTATTGGAAGTAAACCTTGTATTATAGTTGAGTTGTATGGGTACAATACCTCATATTAGAGTAGAAATATATAATATATATAATATATATATATATATAGTCTATGAAGATTAATCTTAAATTTGAATTCTATATGAATGTATAAAAGTTAAACTTATTTTACATCAATATACAAAACTTTATACCAGTGAATTAAAAATAACCTTGCGAGTAACAAAGCATTAAGTTGAGGAGTAGATTCAATAATCTACTTTTTGTCCTATCGTGCCTATGATATTTCTATACTCCCCCTTCTTTCTTTTCAACCCCTATCTCCAAATCTAAGAAAGAAAGATAAAGGAAAAGAGAGATATTCCTGATTCTAACCTTTGGTTCTATATTCTTAGACCAACATGTGACTTGTTTACATTCTTTATGGGTATTTTTGATACCTTGTTGACATTTTTTTAGGAAGGAGACTTTGATTTATGGTCACTGATGTAGAATGACATAAACAGCACAGGAAATTACCAGAATGTCATATATGTGGCATTATGTGACTATACCCTGGCCACATGATATTTATATTCTAATTAGTATTCAAGATATCCCAGTCATAATGAAAGTTTATAAAATACTAAGCTATTTTCTAGTTAAGTAATTACAAGTATAATGTAATGTAAAACTCTCTGTGTTAAAGCCAGGACTCATAGAGTCTTTTATAACTTCTGTCACTGTTCAAATTCCTTTGTCAAACTGGACATGGATATTTGGATTAATTAAAGAAATTTATTTGAGACAAGGGTTTTCTTTGTAGCTTTGGCTGTCCTACATTTACTTTGTATATCAGGCTGGCCTCAAACTCACTAAGACTCTCCTACCTATGCATCCCAATTGCCAGGATTACAGGCATGTACCACCATTTATTTTTTGAGATTATAACAATGTATCTTGTATTTTTATGCTGCTATACTTTTTAAAAAAATTCCTGAACCTGTCCCACTGTAAAAATTTCTGACAATGAGACTACGTAGTCAGTTTTGTGATTCTATAGAACACTTGACTTGCTCCATGTTCTAGTTGTATTTGTAACTCATTTAAAACTTTACTATTGTGAAAACTTTAATGTACACTCTAGGGTACATTGTGGGACAAGATACATGTGAAATCGTGGATGCTGTTGCAACTTCTCTTAGTGATGGTCATTAAAAATATGTTGTGATCACTGAAGGAAAGAAAATAAACCCTTGGGTTTATTCAGCAAAAAGGAAGACAGTAAGCAACTTTATGTCCCTTGAACTTGACCCTATCGTGTTCTTTTATGGCTATATCTTAGTTCACTGAAGAGTTGATGATGAAGTAAAAAAGATGTTTATGAGCCTCATTTTGCTCTTATACATTTTCCAACAGTATCCACAAAATGTAAGCTTTTTGTGCACGTTCTATCTGCCACTTATTGTATCTCAACAGATGTACATGCAATTGTTCTTTCAGGATTCACTTCAGCCCACAGATGTTTCCACAGCTGCTTTCTGTTCCGAAGGGGATTTTCTTTGGTGAAAGCAGTCATGTAAGCAGATTTTTTTGTGTGTTTTGATTTTGGTTTTATTTAAAGCCCTTTACAGTTCTTTTTCCACTGAGCAAAAAGTCTAGGTAACAATATTAGCTGTATGATGACCTTGAGATTTTCATTTAAAAAATAAGGGAAGTATATTATCTGTGCTTATGTCCACTGTTGATGATAAATGTTTTTGCATTCGGAATCCTCAACAAGTGTGTCACCCAGGAGTTGAACCTCATACTTCCAGTTTCAGTGGCTGAATTGATATGCTGAGGAAAGGTAAAAACAATAACAATTCATTCAGAGCAGAACGAAAAAAAATATGACTAGTTTAGGTAAAAGTGCTCGGTGGAGAACAGCTTGAGGCATAGAAGAACAAATGATGCAAATTGCTTCCTTGACTATGGGCAGCCACTAGACTAATGAACTTGCAAAATTTTTGTATAGTAGGTATGATCATATGTACCACCACTGAGACCTTATGAATTTCGATTTTTGTGTGTAACCATAGAAATTTATGAATATTTATATTTAGGCAAGCAACATCTTCCCTTTTATCATATATTTTCAACATTTCACATTGTTGAAATCAAAACTACTAACCTAAGGTTTCTTTTATAGATTATGAACTCACAACCATTCTGTTATGACTTCTCAGGAGCCATAGGGCTTGTCAGATGCTTTGAAGAATTGAATGCACTGTGTGATGAATAGATCATCAAGACCACATTCACTGCCCATCATAAGCTTCAACTTGCCAGATGTTAGCATCACCTTTCATGTTATATTTTTTCAGAAATCCACATTTATTTATTCTAATTAAACACAATCAACATTTTGTGGCCTTTTTCATTTATGGCATAGTTATGTCTTCTTGTGTTGGATGGTTATGTTTTACTGTATCGGATAGTAAAGACATTTTGTGTAATATAAGTGCTTATACAATCAGTGACAAAACACTTCTTGGGATTATTTATAGAGCAGTGATGACCTTTACAACTTAAAGCCATAGATGAAGGTCATTTTTAAGAATCTGAAATTTGTATGCCCCTCTCTTTGAAAGAGGATATGTCGGAAATGAGGAGGGGGCTTTAGTTGGGATAGCAGTAAGGAGATTATGGGAGACGTTAGAGGAAGAGGACACAGGAGAAGTTGGAAGGAGAAAAAAGAAGGGGGAGTGACATAATTATATTTAAACTAAAATTAAAAACGTGTTAAGATAAAATAATTGATAAATATAAGTAGAAATGAAATTATAGTTAAGCATTAAAAATTGACACCTAAGGTCTCATCCATTTTACGTTGACTTTTATTGAGAGTGAAAGCATTTTCCTAGTGTCTGTCTTTACAAACAGATAGCCATTTCCCTTGTGACCAAATGTTGAAACGACTTTTTTTCTAATATAAGGCTTTTGTAGTATTAATTCTTCTGATTTTTGAGCCCGAGAAGTAATTCTGTCGTTAGTGTTTTTCCCCAATGGTTTTTGCTTAGTGTTTTATAGTTTTCACTGTAAAGATCTCTCACTCTTTAGTTCAATTTATTGCTAGGTACATTTTTTTTTTTTGCTAGGTACTTTTAAATGTACTAGGAATGGAAATTGTTTCCTGATTTCTTTCTCAGAAAATTAATGACTTCAGTGGTAAAAAGGAACCAGTAGGGGAATGAATGAGATGAAAAAGGATGATATCAGGGTAAAAACAATGATTCATCTTTTCAGATATTTTTGGCCTAAAACGCTTTTGTCAAAAAATTAGGTATTTTTCTGATGGGTCTGATTTTATAACTGACATTACCATTCTCCCTTGCAGCTGTCTTTACTCTGTTCTTAATATTTTAATTAAAATATGATGTGGGAAATTTCTTTCTGAGTTTGTCTGTCTTGAAGGTCTACTGTATCTAGATGGACATCTCTAGGTTTTGGGAAATTATTCTATGGTTTTACTGAAAATATTTTATAGACCCTCATTGTAATATTATTTTTTTCTTCTATGTGAATAATTCCAAGACTAGAACTTTTCATGGAGTCCTAAGTCTTTGTCAAGTCATGCTCCACTTCTTAAAATATCTATGTACCTTTGGTGAGTAATTCAATTTCTCCTCTTTCTGGCAGCCTCGAGTCATTTTCTATATAATTCTGTTGTTGAGGCTTTTCCACTGTTTTAAATTGTATTATTGAAATTCATCTCTAGTATACATTATTTGGCTTTTCTTCAGTAATTCTCTTCACTGGGTTCAGATTTTGTATTTTGGATGGGCATTCTTACTTCATCCATCTCTTTGTTGATATATATATATATATATATATATATATATATATAT
>OU015755.1:30320485-30342233 GCA_907169655.1 Acomys percivali | reverse complement strand
TGTGTGTGTGTGTGTGTGTGTGTGTGTGTGTGTGTGTGTGTGTGTGTAGGAGGAGGGGGAGTATTCAAGTATTTACTCAATTTAATTTTAAAATATGATATTTCTTTTCATCATACAACACAGGGAAAACGTCTTCTCAAGCAGTTAAAAATCTGTTCAGTCAAGATAGAGTCATAAAATATGCCAGATTTTATAACTGTAGATTTTATATAAATTGCCCAGGGAGGGGGAAACCTCTCAAATCAGTTGAATTTTTCTTTCCCTGCCACTTAAGAATAAATCCTTTTTGGGCTTCCGTTTGGTCAGTTTCCTAATGAGACTTGTCTGGGCAGTGTCATACCATCCCATCTCTTTGCCCCACATAAGCAAATTTGCTCCTGAAATGAAACAGGTTTAGTTTGGAATTTTCACTACAGCTCTTCACAAAGCTCTGAGGAAATCTGTACCTGGTGGACCCATCTGTGGTCAGGAAGAACTCATTTCAATCTGCTCCATGATTTAAAAAAAACAAAACCAACCGGTTTTCCTAGTACAAAATAGTGTTTGTTTTTATAAAATGCAGACTGAGATGAGAGGAGTGGGAAAGAACTCTCGGAAGCTGAGGGGCTTTGTAAAGTAGGAGAGAAGCTGGCAACACGCAGCTCCTGCCTCTGCGGTCCCTGTCTGAAGAGCAGACTGCATTGGGCACAGGCAAGCAAACACAGAAGTGACCCCAGTGGTTTCTCAGAAAGGTGGTGATGATCCTGATGAGAGCTTGATTTCAGGGAGGCTCACCTTCAGATATATTTTTCGTTCAAGTTTATATAGAGGCAATCAATTTTCCTAAATAAAATGAAGAGGTAAGGTAAAGAGCTGTGGCTAAAATGATGGCGTCTTGCAGATATTGCTGATAACTTGGCTAATGTACTGTTGATGCACACGTGGTACAATTTTCATATTTTAATCTTAAGTAGAGAACAAGAGATGACAATTATGAAAAGACAAAATAGATACCGCCAGCCGCTATAATTGCTATCCAGGCTGTTCAAAGATGGCAAAAGACGTAGTAAATCAATATTAAGTTTTCCACAAATGCAGGTATCACAACAAGAACATCATATAACATCATTATAAGCAAATTCTAATACAATTTGGAAGAACACAGGATGAGCACAGAAGTTAAGGCTAACTTATCCTCTGCCAGTATAGCTGAATTCTTATAGGGGAAAAAATCTTGTGAGTCATGGCTGTATGCTCAGCTAAGGATGTAAACTGTGTTGGCTTTAATACATAAGTACCACTTCGCTACCTTTCCAAAATTTAAGTTATTAAGTTGGAGGGAAATTAACTAATTCCAATGTGTACTTATAAGAAGTTGGAATTAAGTAGATTTAATACACAAAAATGAAATGTTTTGTATGTAGAACAACATCCTAACCATATAAAGAACACATAATTACAAACTGAAAAAACAGTTAAAGATTAAGGGCATGATATAAATATTATTAAAACAATTAATAAGTGAGGCTACTGAATGAGAACATTAGGATTAAGCAATGAACCAGAAATAAAACAGATGGATCAAAAAATAAAAAGGAACTTCAAAGAAAAGATGTATTAAAAGTAAATATACAAATGGAGTTTGATTTTTAAATTAGTTTATTTATTTCAAGGCCCAATTTTAGATTACAATAACGAATATTTTTGAGGAAATAAGTCTGATTGTATTCACTTATCTCGGGGCTTTGGAAACCTTTGTGGGAAAGGAGCACACAGGCAAAGGGGTTGCTGCTGCTGCTGCTGCTGCTGCTGCTGCTGCTGTTTTCTGATAAATCCTTCTTGACCTTTTTTCATTCCTTCAGAAATGGCTCTATATCTTTATAGCAACTAAAGGAATTATTGGCAACTCAGCTGAACATTTAAAACTTTTAATGTAATAAAATGTTTAGAATTTAGTCTCTTATCTTCTTCCCAATTCCTGTAGTTAGGCTTCATTTTAAACTCAGACCCCTTCTGTCATTACCCAAATATACAATAGGAAATAATAATTGTCAACTTTGCATACAAAATGCCGTATTTGGAACTCAAATTTAATCATTTTGATAATCATTTGGTTCTGGGAATATAATCTCTTAAGTTTCATCACAATCAGATGTCCTTTCTGTAAGTGAGATAGTGATGAAAATAAAAACTCTAAAAAGCATGAATTGACTATTAGGTCATTGTGCACTTCCGAAAATTTCATCTCCCTTGCACATTACCTTCACAATAGCATAGTGGTATACGTTACCAGGTTACCTTGGAATCTACATAAGATGTAATGTAATATAGCTTATACATGTAAAATATGTTCATAACCACTTAAATGCATGTTGTCATAGTGTTCATACCATAAAATATGTGTAATATATACATGTATAATGTGACATATAACATAGGTACAATGTCACACACCATGTGTAAGATAGCTATTGGACTTATGCCCTTGACATTTCTATTTTTTTAGTTACTAAAATGTAACTAAATATAATGCTATTCATATAAAATAAAAAAGTTTTAGTAACAAATTCACTTTATATCAAATTACTATTCTAAAAATTTCTGCATTAACATGGTCAATGGAATTGGTTTGGTATGAATTTTAATGTGAGCAAATTATCTTTGGACACATTGTATTACCAACACATTGAACTGCATTCTTTTTTATATTGGAGAATAATATTCAAAAGAAAATATTGCCTTTTCCTTTTAAGGAATACTGAGAAACTGGAGGCTGTTGAATACTTTAAAAATAATGAGGACCTTCAAATTCCTTATATGAGGCTGTGTTAAGGACTTTACATTAACCACAAGGTGTCTCTAAACTTTAAATTCTCCAGACATCCTTGTTTCATCTCTATATTTCAATTCATAGAAACTATGGATACAGTATCATATTTGGAGACATTCAAAACATTCGTTAGTATCTAAGTAAAAATTATACTTTTGAAACTTAATATATGTAATATATTTGATTGTATTATATATGCATATACCATAGCACATATTGAATAGGAATTCACCAATTATATTATGAATATATATTTGAAACATCATCTCTTAAAAGTAAACAGTGATAAAATACAAAATAACCCACCCCAGTTCAGTATTAAAGCATATTTTAATATGCTTGTTTATAATCAATCATTAATTTTTAAGTAATTGGGTCAGTGGATTAGAATCAGACATTTCTAAGAAATACAGATTCATAATGGAAATTACATAGCTGCAAATATCTACAAATATTGCTAAAATCCTGCTTTTTTTATTCCAAATTTTTTGGTGACAGTTATTATTAAAGCTCATTATGAAGTATGACAATGTAACAAGAATAAGTCTCATTTAAAAGAATTTGAAATACCAAATGTCTCTCTAACTTCAGGCCACACAAAGCATATTTCTCCTGTGTGCACAGAATGTCCTCGTGTGTGCACGCATGCGTGTGTGTGTGTGTGTGTAATGTGTGTGTGTGTGTGTGTGTGTGTGTGTGTGTGTGTTTAATGGGATGTTGTTTATCCCACTATTTCTTACCACTCTGTCTCTTTGGATAACAATCACAGGACCCAGATGCTAAGGGTAAGAGATATTCCCCCACAAGCAGCTTCTGTTTCCTTGGCAGACGTGGTAGGCAGTTGTGTTGGCAGCCACAGAACTGCCTCTGGCTGTCTTGTGTGCTTTTGCTGCTGAAGGGGTAGTTGGCCTGGCCTGTCCTCCTGGATACAGCCTTGGGTTTTGTGAAGCTTTATTTTATTCAGATCCCTTCTGCCATCTCTGGATGAACCCTCTGAGGGCAAAACTGGAGCTGTTCTTCACAGTTGTGTTTAATGATCAGTTGAATTGTCAGGTCAGGTACTTAGGAAAACCAAAACCAAACCAAACCAAACCAAACTTCTCTAATCCCTGGAACTATCTTATTTTTATTTCTTTGTCTCAGTTTTTATACACCATGTTTCCACTCTGTGGCTAGGATACTGGCCAAGTGACTTTGTATAAATACTGCACTTTGTAATTTTTATTGTAAACAACGTGAATGTTAAAGCATTCTTTGTTACCACATACTCCTTGTCATGAACACTTTTTTTTCACATTTTTTCTCAGACTATAAAGAAGGAAACTTGTGGTTTTAATAACTGATTGAGAAACAATTTAAAGAAATAGAAGTTGAGTGCTTGTGAAACGGAAGCGGAAGTACTTCCTCACTCCTTGCATGCTTACAATCTGAATGACATTTTAAAGCATATGCTTAGCTTGGACAAACAAAAGCACACAGCAGAAACAAAGCGGGTTCCAAAGACCCCAATATAACTGTCTACCCAATAATTTGTAAGACGTTTTCACACATTTCCTCACAATGATATCACAAATATAATCATCACTGTGTATCAGAGAATCAGGGATGCACTGGCTCACTTATGGATACTTTGGTGGAGCAATAGCTGCACTGTACTTTCTTTATACATTAAAATGGCTTTTAAGTTTTCTAAAAGAAATATCAGGTATATTTTGCACTAAAATGTCCATTCTAACGAACAAAGTCTCCATTAAAATCAGTTGCTTTTTATTGTGTATATTTTTATCTCTTGGGATTAAAATCTCCAATGTTATAGTTTATAGCTTGACAACTGAACTGCTTAACAATGAAAAATATAAAATATCATTCATTATAAAAAACAATGAAAAATATATTTGATTTGTATGTGGGATTTCAGTCATCTGAAGTTTTTCGAAAATCACAGTTCTTATATGCTTTATGAGGAATTTAGAATTTTTCTGATATGTATTGTAATCTCATAAATTTAAAACAAATATAATATAGAAAGTAATGTCATGAAAGCTTCAAGGAGAAATAAGAATTATATCATGTTTGATTAGCTGTGCTCATTTTTTCAAATAATGTTTTTAATGTTGAATTCATGTGCTTAGCATAGAAATGACTGCATTTCAGTGTGATTCCAAGTTTTCTGATTTATGAAATTATCTATGTGTTAGAAATGCATTCCTAGGTAAATCAGCATAAAGTTTCAAAGATTGTTGATACTTAGGCCACTACAAATGTATGTACATATTCCTATTTTTGTTCCTCTATCAATCTTGCTATTTCTTCAACATATAACAAATATCTATAGAAACAAGAAATATTTTATTAAATGTTTTGAAATCACACCTTGTCCTAAACGCGAAATACAGCACTTCTAGGAAGATTTTTATGAATATTTGTTTCTCATTTTTTTTCTACTGTATAAGAGCTCAAAAGATTGTAATGACATATCTATGATACATAGAAATTCTCCTATGTAAATTTTCCTTTATCTGAACTAAATATTTACACTAATTTTCACAAACTGAGCCTAGGAAGTAATTGTAAATAAATTTTATTTACACCAACAGAATTGCTAGCAACAGTCTCCAAAATAAGGCAAAATGCGAACAAAAACTATTTTTGATTCTCCCTACACCAGTAGGTGTCACTATTGGGACTAGAAGGTGGTGATCTTAGTACAGAATTCTCTGGAAAGAACATGTCTTGCCTTTGAAATGAAAAAGGTAGTTTAAGAAGAAGGCTACTCAAACACCCTGTGAATATACTCACATAACCACGAAGTCATATGAAATGTGAACCTACCCTTCAAAAAAATGTATTGGTCAATTCAACAACAGCAAAAAAATAATTCATAGAGTTTTTGTAAGATATTATAGAAGTAAATAAATTGTATCCTGATATGACCAGATTTTAAATAATATTTAAGATTAAAATGTAAATGTCAAAAATAAAAAGGAAATTCAGAGCTTTGCATTTTGAAAAATTTCAAGGTTAAACATAGCCTTTATCTCAGTCGACATTTCAACAATAGTTGTAGAGTCAGATCATATTTTAAAAATAAAACCAAGGTAAACCTACCATCTTTCCTGTGTTGACACAGAATAAATATTCTTATCCTAGAAAATGCTGGTTTAAAATTCAGACTTTCTGCCTCAAAGAGACACACATTAAAATCTGTGAAGCCAATTTGAACGTAATGTGCTCCAGTAATAGCTACATGTTAAATCACAGTTATTGTAGATTACTACAGCATGGTAGTAAACTTTTAAGATTTGCAAAAAAAATGATTTTAGATGTATTTATTTCACCTGAAGATTTTTTCCACCCCTTGTTAATGTAAAGAAGTGGTGGATAGTTGTGGGGGAAAAAAAGTATAATCCCATACTTACAATATAAGAAATAAAGTCTTCTATTAAAATTATTTTAAAATCTACCGTTCTGTGGGAGACTTACCTATGAAATAGTAACTACAATAGCCTGTTATCTCATTCTTGAGTAACTTTGAAACATCTCAGGAAGTTGATGCAGCTCATACTTCAGAGCTTTCTAAACTGTTTTTTATTACCCGAGGAAAAACAGTCAGACTCGACAAATGTGAGAATGCCATTATTTGTTATTATGTACAGTAAGTTTAATGATGATCCAGCCGGCTTGTGCAAAACTTCTCAATAAAAGCTGAAAGTCACACCCCTACTTGCTTTTCCCGGGCAGCTCCATTAGGTCAGCTGCGCAGAGAGGGACTCACCAGTAGAGGCCTCTCTAGATTTAACTTCCGACTGAGAACTCAGATTGCGCCTTCAATTCACTGTCGTTAACACAACTCCTTGAAAAGGCTCTTGTTGCATAGGAAAAAAGATCACTCTTTAATGCCCTTTTAAGTTCCATGATGTTGATTAATGTTGCCCTTTACATTAATGATGTTTCAAGGAAAAGAAAACAAATTTAAAATGGATAAATTCTATTGAGGATGCATTAATTAGACAGAGAGTTTGCCATATGCTGTGGCTGGAGGGCTTGCTGGCCTTTCTCTTGTAGTTACCTGTGTAAAATCCACCCTATGCTCTCCATGAATGCCCAAGCTGAATAGCCATTTGAATGAAGGCTTTAGTTTGATTCGCCATACAAGGGGTACTGTGTCACTGTGTTTTCTTTCTAGGAGTCACTAAGTGATTTCTATATCTGTTGTCATGGTGATATGGCAAAGCAGGGGAAAATGGGGGCAACTTCAGGCTTTCTCCTCACCCTCGCCACTGAGATGTTGTTAGCAAGCCTATAAAACATTGGGCTTTATCTAGGCCTTCTTTTTGTTCTCTGATTGTCAATAAAACTCATTTTAAGGGTAACAAGGACATCTAAATGTCATCTGTCACAGTGTTAGAGAGATTAAGTTTGTTTAGGGACTTGTGTGGGACAAAGGCTACTATTTGTTCCATGGATACAAAGCAGTGTTGGCTATCACCACTCTTAATTTAGAAGGCAGCCCAGAGGTCATCAAGGAAGTATCATCTCAGTGCCAGGTGACAGGGAGACCCTCTTTGACTTGATAGCATTACAATGAAAGGAAAATATTACCATTTTGAAGGAAAATCAGCAATTCCAACACACTGTTCTAGAGGCCCAACCAAAAGTCCACCCCACCCCCACCCCAGAGCAGAGGAAAGAAATCAGGGAGGGCCACAAACCTGTTTTTAAAATGTGACCTACGCATGATGGCCCTGAATGAATGATAAAAGAGAGAAGAGAGGATTTGCAAGTACAGTCCAACAATAATGTGCATTCATTAATTCAGCATTTGCTCAGTAATGAGGCTAAATGGAACATACAGATTAATGAAGACATTGGTATTATTAAAATCAAATCCTGTGGTTCATATGCTTTTCTTAATAATGAACACTGTGGCTATTGGAGAGGAAGAACAGGATTTTTTTCTATTAATTTGGCACACATCCCAGATCTCATTCAACCAGAACCTATGCCTGCAAAATGCAGCCCATGGCCTTATACATCTCTTTCTATTCAATGTGCGTTAATTTGAGAGAAAAATATTTTCCCTTTATAAAATGTCTTCCAAAAAACATAAACCTAGGGCCTAAGTAATGATTGAATACTATTAGAACTAAGAGAATTCTTTTAACATGCAGTGCGATGGGGAAGTATATAAAATGACAAGGATATAATGGACGGCTCACAGCACATCTGCCTGCCTATGTAAATTGATGCAGCTCTCTTGGGGTTTTTGGAGTCTTATTACATCAGTATATCCCCAAACACAGTCTATAGGAAATATTTGTGCTAGGGAAGACAACTGTCTTAAAACTTAGATGAAGTGCTATAAATGTTTATAATATATTCGTTCCCAATCATAAAAATCCTTACGAAATATGAACAGAAGGAGAGTACTATAATATGTTTTTCTCCTGTTTCTCTTTGAATCCAACCCACTTACTGCACACAGTATGAACACAAGTACACATAGGCCACAGTTCACATTTGGAAAGATAATGGTAAACTTCCTAATGACTGTGGTTCTATGGAGAATGAGTAAATAGATAAGAGAGACAGACATAGAGACAGAACGGTATGGAAATGCATCAGCCTGATTTAAGGACAGGGTGTACAATAAAAAAATATTTAAGAAGTTAATGTTTGTTTATTTGTGTATGTGTACATATAAACTTGAGCACCTTTAGTTCATGCTTTCTCAAGTGTTACTTGAAAACATCATTTTTAATCATAACGAAAAACTTCTGATTACATAATAATCAACTATTGAGCAAATCTTATTTTGTTTGTGATTTTATTAAATAACTAAGCTAAAAGTTAAAGACTAACAGCTACAATGGAGCTCGTAAGGCAAATATTCTGCAAGTTACACTACCCAATAACTATAGATGCCTGTGATACCAAACATGTGTAAGAATTAGGAGGAACTACATACAGCTGGACTTCTTTTCAAAAAGATTCCTGGAGCAAATTATCCTCAACCCAGTGTGATTATTCTTAAATTAAAAGACTTATTCTGCACAAACTAATAAAAACAAATACAGTATTGAGATACTGTTGCAGTCATATTATGGGCCGACATGACTTTTGTTTACCATCTTAATAGCTCATTCAATTGTTATTCATTCAGCCACACACAGGACACCAGGGTGTTACGAAGGACAATACTCTTGGGGCATTTTGAGTTCAATTTGTGTTTCCCTACTTATGCAGAACATGTGTTGGTATCAGCTATGGTTACCACAGGGGAATTGAAATATAGATGAAGTTTTATCACATTGTTCTGAGATAATATTTCCTTTCAAAACACAGTCTTTTGAACAGCTGAAGAGGAGGGGAGGTGTGCCACACTGCTCTCAAGCATGGGAGATGCACTTTCTTCTTAGTTTTAAACCCATTTAGTGTAGTTTTTCAGATAAAGGGTTGTATGAAAAAAAAAAAAAAGTAAATTGTAACAAAAGTATAAAAGCATACTAACTTTTAAAAATAGGTCCACAAAAAGTAACACTGTCATTCGTGATGGGAACTGCAAACAAGGTAACAAAATAGATCAGCAAGTGTGCTGAAAGTGGTACTCACAATGTGTGAGCATGCACACACTCGAGATTTTCTACGTGGAGAGAGCATGGCGTTCAAGAGAATATCTTGTTATGCTAGGTTTTTCTAGCCTCAGAGTCAGGGTGATTCTAATGAGAAAAGCAGGAGGAAATGGAAGCTACGGGATTTATTCCTTTTACTGAGTTTCTCCTGAGATAGAAGTCTTCTGAATGCCTCTAAATAGTTTAGCAGTTCAGATAGTGATTTAATTTTTTCTGGACTTTGTTCTCTGAGGCCTCTTTGCAGTCTAAACTGCATTTGGCAAATTCATAAGGTTTCAATTTTAAAATGTCCAGTGCCTAGAAAGTAATATATATATATACATATATATTACTATATACATACATACATACATTATATATGAGAATATTTTTAAAAGATACAGTGTATAAAAAAAAAAAAGACAGGTGAAATAAAACATGTTCCCAAATAGCCTTCCAACTTGCTCTTTTTAGGATAAATGAAGTCTTTAATTTTATAAAAAACAAGTGTTTCAAAGTTATACATTAAAAGGAACATAAAATATCTCTTGAGAAGATTATGGCTTTAAGAGCAGCTTAATCACAATGTTGTTGATTTAAAAATGTTATTTAGGGTAATGTTTTAAAACAAAATTACAGCTTTGAAAATGTCAATAAATCAATTTCCATTTAAAGAAGGTGTTCTTACTTCTATTTTGCTTCATTTTTTTTTTTTTTTTTTTTAAATTAAGTGTATTTGCTCTGTACCTTTTAGGTCAAATGATATTCTAAACTAAAATGCCCTCTGTGCAAAACAAAGGTTCTGGTTAGTCATGAATAGTTAAGACAATCGAGTTTGAGAGTTGAATGAAAGCTCCCCTCTTGTGTCATTTCGATGTGCATTGAGTGAGTCCTTTATCTCGCTGCTTAGTTTTACTCTCTCTGAAAAAAAAAAAAGAAAAAAACAAGCCTAATGTACATGGTGTTGGGTACTTTTCACATTGCATTTAAAGCTTCTGAACAAGACATTTTCGAAAATCAGTGCAAAGAAAAGAGTTTACTAGCTGTCTTTTCTCAAATTTTGGTTTTCAGGATTGTTCTAATTATTACAAAGTCAAAATAAGTATTATAAAATATAGATAACTCCTCTTTCAACCACAGTATTTGTACTTATAAATGTTTAGGATTTAAAAATTATTTCTGATTGAATTTTTAATAAAATTTTGATTACATAGAATGCTTACAGTCATTTATCAGTTTAAGACTTTCTTTAAATTCTACAGAAAATAAAATTTAAAAATAAAAATAAACTCTTGATTGTAATAAAATGATTCTTTTAAGAGTGAAAGAAGAAAGTGAAGAGCAATTAGGGTAGTGTAATTTGAGTTTTAGCTATAAAAATCATGTATAGTTGACAATATAGATAATACTGAATAAACAAAATATGTCTGTCATAAATTAATTTTGCTTTTAATTATTGGCTATGCTCAGGTGACAAGTTATAACATTCCTCTTTAATGGGAAAACTTTTTGGTAGTGCATTTAGCATAAGAATACAGCTAAGGCCATGTGTGGTGTTGAGCACCATTAATCCCAGCACTGGGGAAGCAAAGGCTGGCAAATTACTGTGAATTTGAGACCAGCTTGGTGTACCTAAAGTTCCAGGATAGCTACACACTAAACAAACAAATAAAAAAACCCACCTAATTTAATGATCACATTTCTACTTTCAGAAATGCTTATGACTAACCTGTATAAAAGTTTATACCTTTAAGAAATAACCTGAAGTAGTCTTCATTGGAAAGCAGCCATTTTGAATCCTCTGAAGTTATCACCTCCATTTCTTTGCTGGTATCAGGTTGACCCATTGCATTTTCTAATCCTCTTTGTCCTTCTGTTTTTTCTCATGGAGTCATTTATCTTACAATATTAAGTGCTTCTGTTTTCACTGCGTTTTTATCCTTATTTATTTGAGACAATCTCTTTTTCTAAAATCTCAATGTCTTATCAAAATGTTGTTTTATTTACATTTTAAAATAATATTTCACACTTTAGTCTTTTTAATTATTAAGGTCAATATTTAGTGGAATTATTTTCAATGGCTAGAAATTTTAAATGAGTAAAGCCATTTCATATTTAAGTAATATTCTGCCTTCCTTTTTATTATTTAATGCCAAAATTTATATAATATTTTGGGTATTTATTCAACATAATATATTTTTAAGTTATAAAACCCTAAAGGAGGCATTTGCCCTTTCAGATTATAGTGAGGACAAATATCTAATCTATCTGTCTGTCTGTCTATCTATCTATCTATCTATTTATCTATCTATCTATCTATCTATCTATCTATCTTTCATCTATTGTCACCTACTTATCCACCAATTTATTTATCTATCTAGATATATATGTATACATATATGCAGATAGATAACAATGGAATTAACAAAGAGCATAGATAAATTTACAATTTTGTATTAATTGAAGTCTTAAAAATAGTAAGACACACCAAAATTAAAAATTAAAAATGATTCCCTGTGTATGTCGGGAGTGCAGGTTAGTAGCTCTCCAAATGAGAAGATGACAGAGACAGTTTGCTACCTGAAGAGCCATCCAAAACTCTCTATAATGTTAGAGCATCTTCTTTTGTCTTCTGCCTCAATATATCTGACAGATAAGTTTATTCCTTCTCAAGTCTCTGATGGAGTTGAAGATCAGGTAGCTTAGTTATACAATGAAGCTTAGTTGTTTAAGAGTTAAGGTGTCTGTAGGTCTAGATAGATGTTTTAAGTTGATAGTGACAAGATATGATAGATATTGATTTACATTCATAATTTCAGATACACCAAGAGAGGAAATATGTTTTCTTCAAGGCTG
The DNA here is from genome assembly GCA_907169655.1 of Acomys percivali. Taxonomy (NCBI): domain Eukaryota; kingdom Metazoa; phylum Chordata; class Mammalia; order Rodentia; family Muridae; genus Acomys; species Acomys percivali. The sequence continues at coordinate 30,329,957 of OU015755.1, read as the reverse complement.
TCAACTACAAATAGCCAAAACACTAAGACTATAACATTTATATAATCCCTGATTGTATCTTGGTTCTTCTTGCTGTAGGTAGTTTATTGTATATACATGTAATAATATAACTGTATATGTAAAAATATGAAAAAATTGTTTCTACATTAAAGAGTTATTCTCAATCTCCTCCCAATGACATTTTAAAACTTCTTCATGTATCATTATGGTGTCACCTACCGTCTTGCTGTAGTTTTAAAGGTTGTTGGAGTAATTATTAAGTCAAGTTCTAGCTTCAGGGTCAGAGAGTCCTGAAGTCATCTTAACTCCGGGATGAAAACTAAACTTACAAAGGTATAGACACATCTCATCCTTGCAGATCTGAGGTCTATAACTGTTCTATGAGAATAAAGGTGTAATCCACAAAGTATTCTTCACAACCCGACCTTAAGAAAGGACTCTGTGAAATTGACAACTGTGATGTTGTTTCTGTATGCTCATTATAAAAGCATCAGTAAAAAGATATTGGCTTAGAGTCAAGTAGGTTGTGTTGGTACTAACACTTGTGAGATGATTGGCACATCACAATCCAATGAATTTTGCTGAACTTAAATTTCTTTGAGTGATTGATGAGAGCCGTGTGATATCAGATGTTATTATCTCATTTGTGGCATTCTCTGTTTTCTAGGATTATGTTCTTCCTCTATGGCTATATCTAGCCAACCATGCAGTTAAGAAGAGATGTATGTTGCACATGATCATAGTATATAGTAGAACATTTCATGTCATATAATATTACTTCACATATTATGTCTATCATATATTCAGTAATTGGAAAAAGCCCTCAAAAGCATAGGTACCAATGAAGTACAGTTTAATAATTATGAATTAGTTAGCATTCATTAACTATTTTAGTATAATTTAAGCTTGTAGAATTTTGTTTTAAAAATAATGCTGTTTTTATCTCTTTGACTTTTAACATTCCTGAAAATTTACAAATAAAAGACAAAGAGGAACCAAATCTGGTGCAGTGCCTTCGGGGAAAATGATGCTCCTCCCTGCCAAACTCTCTGTGTTAATTATTTTGAAAGAAAAAAAAATGTAAACAATAAACTGTTTGATAAATTGTTTATCACTCATATTAACCCAAATATCTCTTCTCAAATTGCTTTTAGCCTGCTAAACTCAAGAAAGCAGATTAGATCTCCTGAACAGGCCAAAAATAACTCCACCTTAAGACACACCTAGGCCTGGAAACACTTCTGTGTCAGGGTAACCCGTCAAAGTTTGCCTCAGTGACAATTGCTATGCTCAGTCCTGCTTTAATAATTGTACCTCTCTATGATAATCGTGTGAGCTATGGATGCTGTAAAAAGTTATGTTAAATCTGCCTTATAGTGGATCAGTTATTAAAGTTAAAGATTTTAGATATCACACTAAAGAAATTATTTTGATATAATCATTCTAGATGTGTGTACTTGTGTAAGCTAAAAGAGGTTTTTTGTTTTTGTTTTAATAATTTACTCATTACCTCCTGATTGCTATCCCCTCACTGGTATCTTCCTGTCACCCCTTCCCTTCCTCTTTTACCCTACTCCCCTCTCCTAGACTTGTGACAGAAAGGGATCTCATCCCCCATCATATGATCACAGCCTATCAGGTCTCATCCAGGTAGCCTGTTTACCCTTCCTCTGAGTGCCACCAGTCCTCCCCACCAAGGGGAAGTGGTCAAATAGGGAGCACCAGAGTTCATGTCTGAGTCATTCCCCTGTCTATACACAACTGTGAAGAATGAGCTGTCCATTGACTAGATCTGAATAGGGGTTCTGTGTTTTCTGCATGCATTGTCCTTGGTTGGTACAACAGTTTGTGCAGTTCCCCCTGGGTCCAGATCCAGTAGCCTTGATGGTCTTCTTATAGGGTTCCTGGACCCTCTGGGTTCTTTTACGTCCCCATTCTCCCATACCTCTCTCACCTAGAGTCCCAGTAGTGAGTCCCAGCATCTGTCCTGTTGCCCCGCTGAGTGAAGACTCTCAGAGGACATCTATGGTGGGCTAGCATCCAATTATAAGTGAGTATATAAACAAACCATGACGAGAAATTGATGCACTAGGGAATCACTGACATTGTAAGAATTCTCCGAAAAAAATCCATTAAGCCAAAATTAAGTAAATTAAGTGAACACATTTTCTGAAATTTAGTTATAGTAAAGCTAAATCACACTTCTCTACACTAAAAGTACTTGTGAACATTTCTTCATAGTTACCCATGTGTTATCTCTCTGTAGATTCAACTATTTTTGAGGAGTACCTACTATATACAAAATAACTGTCAGATGGTTTTGCATAGGATACATTCTCAATGTCTTCATATTAATATTTTTTATCCATCCTGTTTAAAACTTTTTGCATTCTCAAACTTTATGAGACTTTCATTCATATTTTAACCTTTTGATGACATATTAATAAGGAATATTTTATTTTGCTCTCTGACCCTCTGTTTACCACCTAGCCTTTGACTTTTTTAATGAGATGCTTATATCCCTCTCTATCAATCATTAATCAAGAAAATACTCCACAGTCGTGCACATAGGGAATCTAGTGGAGGCATTTTCTCAACTTAGCGTCCCTCTTTCTGGATAACTCTAGCTTATATCAAGTGAACAAATAAACTTAACTAGAGCATTTACATACACGCGGACACACTCACATACACATTCCTACTTAAGAAGTAGGATTAAAGGGACTGAACAGATGACTAAGCAGTTAAGCATATATACACTGTTCTTGCAAAGGACCTGAGTTCAGACCTCAGCACCAATGTTGGGTGGCTCACAACTGCTGTAACTGTTAAGTCTAGCAGGCATCAGTGCCTCTGAAGTCCACATCCACCTCAAGTCCATATACCTCCACACAGATACATATTCATACTGTTAATTTTTAAAATGAAAACTATGAAATAAAATTTTTTTACAATAAAAACAACTTATTATGTTACTTATATCTTATAGAGAAACATATATTACTATGTATATCTGATTTACATTTGAAAAAGAAGTTGGGTCAATGGTGATTTTCCCCTTTGAATTCAGAGTACAAGCATCTAGACCAGTGGTTCTCAATCTTCCCAATGCTACAATACTTTAATACAGTTCCTCATGTTGTGGTGACCCACAATTATAAAATAATTGCTACCTTATAGCTATGATTTTGCTACTGTTATGAATTGTAAAGTAAATATCTTTTATACAGGATAACTGATATGGGATCTTCGAAGGGGTCACAACCCATAGGCTGAGAAACACAGCTCTAGATAAATGATAATATTCTACAAGTTTGAGGAAACTAAGTCATTATTGCATACAATAAAAATGACAGATTTAGTGCAGGGAGTCTTGTAGAAGAGTTGGCGGAAGGGTAGAAAGACCCAGAGGAGACAGGAGTCTCACAAGAAGACCAGACCAACAGAGACAACTAACCAGAGCCTGTGGAGACTGAAGCACCAACCAAGGCCCTAGCCCCCTACACAGATGTAGCGGATGAGCAGCTTGGTTTTCATGTGGGTCCTCTAGTAAGAGGAGTGGAGGCTGTCTCCTCCATGAACTCTGTTACTCTACTTTTTAAATCACTTTTTCCAGGCTGGACTGCCTCACCAGGCCTTAGGGAGGGGGATGCACTCAGTCTGATGTAACTTGATGAGCTTGTGGTGGGATGTTGATGCAGGAGGTTGGAAGGCTCCCATTTTCTGATGAGTACAGGAAGTGGAATAAGGAAAGAGGGAGGTAGGGTGGGCCAGGAAGCAGAGGAGGGAAGGCTACAACTGGAATGCAAAGGGAATAAATAAAAACATTTAAAAATGACTAGATTTTCCTATTTTTATAAATGCTGTAAGATTTGATAATATGTGAAAGAAAATGCCTATTACTGTAATTTCACAAAGTTTCAACTGCATAATAACAAATGCAGCTATGTTTTTGTGGTTTTTGTTTGTTTGTTTGTTTGCTTAGATAAAATAATCTTTGGGAATGCTAATGTTAAACACATACCCTGCTTATACTCTTAGTTAAGTCAACACTGCTCCATGGAGCTGGCTATTTGCAAGTTTTATTCTGATAGAGCACAATGACTAGAACCAGAGAATGTGTAAATAAATCAGGCTTCTTTAAAAAACTACAGTCACCTTTAGAAAAGTTCCACTAGCAGTGAAACTTGTTTTGAACTACATTTTTGTTTCAAAACAAATGCAGCTGACTGAGAATCACATTCTTCGAAGTGTTTAGGAAACAAGGAAACAAAACAAAGAGGTGTGAAGTCATAAGCTGTAGCTGACTTAAAATGCAGACTTTTAAAATTCTATTTGACTCTAAGTGCCAAAAGGGAAGTTCATAGCTCTACTAGTTTACAGTATTCTGTAAATACATAATAACTGTTTATCACTAATAAAAGGATATGTGCTGTGAAATGTCATGACACACTTGGTGAATCATCCAGAATCTTATACAGAAAATATCTGAATGACCTATTTCTATTAGAAGAGCCAATGTGGCCAGATGTAAAATAATGTCATTTGTGGCAATATCTCTTTGAATTCATATTTTGCATACAGTTTTAAAATCTTTAAAAAAAATGATAAGCTGCTTCAAACTTAGTTTTCTACTAAATTTCAGGAAATGTTAGCTTCGTGTTTTTGTGGGACTAACAGAGTGGGTAGAGCTAGTCTCTGATTCTTTTGCCTGCTCTTGGGGCCCTATTGGGATGCCTTATCCAGCTTTGATATGAGGGTTTGTGCCTAGTCTTCCCCCCCCTCCCCAAGCCTTTGTTAAAGATACTTTTCATAAACAATCATGGTATTTAGGCAGGATGTGGGCAGACAATCATTAGCAGTACACAAAAACCTCCAAACTACCTTCTTGGATAGCCTACCAAATCAGAAAGCCACTGTAAGACCCAATGAAATCTCCGTTCAGTGCTTTGAAAAGGGAGAAGTAGCTTAGAGTGAAGGTTGACTTTCAGCAAATGACATGAAAGTGGCAGAACTATCAATCTGAAGATCCACAATCTTTTATAAAAGGAACCAGACCTCTTCTGAGTGCCTAATAGACTGAAAAACAAAACAAAACAAAAACGAAACAATTTTGGAGGTCAGGTTCCAACAAATCTCTAGTTATAAGGGAGTTAAGTTGATGTTGATGGTATGGGGGAGGAGGATACCAAAATGAATTTAAAATTTGCCCACACTAGAAGGCGTTTTGTGCCATGGTGGCCATATACGTCAACACCAGGACTTCTCTCCTGGGAGCCAACATGAGTCTTTCAAAATTACCGGGACAGATATTTTCCATCATCAATCCAACTTGAGAGACATTGTGTTAGTGACGCATGTTCCGGCTCCCCAAACAAAGAGGTGTTCTGTGTACTAACATCATAGCTTTAAAAAAAAAAAAAGTAAAACAAAACTCTGCTTTTATAAAACTTGATAAAAAATAATACTTCAAACTGAACAATCACCAGAAGTACACAGTTATCAAAAATGCACACACGTCACTCGACATATCCAGCACCTTCGGCTTCCTGTGCCTGGTCTGTTTTGGTGTCTCCATTTTCTGCAGGATTATTCGCATCCTTACTGGCATCAACTTTCCCCTTCTGTCCCCTTCTGTACTTTCTCTCCCTTCTTAGGCTTGGGCTCTGGCTCTGGAGGAGCAGGTTTAGCATACAACCTTGCAGATCTTCTCTGTGGCTTGTCCTTTGCCTTCGTTTTATCTCCTTTAGCATCCCCTGTGGCCTTTCTTTCTATTGGGCATGGTGGCCGTGGGAGACATATCGGCACACCGGTTTGGTCCGTCCAGGGCTCGCTGTCGCTGCTTGCTTCTTCACACTGTTCCGTGCCTAGTCTTATTGTAACTTGGTATGCCGAGGTCAGTTGATACCGCCCTGGGGGAAGCCTGCTATTTTCTGAAAGGAAAAGGAAGAGTGGATCTGGCAGAGAAGGAAGGTGGTGGTGGGGGCGAGAGGAGTAGGAACTGCAGTTGGAATATGTTGTATAAAAGAAGAATAAGAATAATTATAAATAAACATCCTCATAAGGATTATCCGAGCTTTGAATCAACAGCTGATAGAAACATCAAAAAACCTCCAGGACTGGGACGTTAGCTCAATTGGTAAAGTATTTGCAGCAGGACCCACGTTTGGTGTGCTTTCATAGAGCCAGTGATTGGGAAATAGAGACAGCCAAATACTGGGTCTTACTAGCCAGACAACATTGTTACCAGGTGAGTTACAGGCAGATCCTGTCTCAGGAACAAAAGGAGGGAAAGGATGGGTAGTTCTTGAAAAAAAATTATCAAAGCTGTCTGTCTGGGACCTCCACAGTACAGCCACCCATGCACATGCTTCCAAACACACATGTGCATGATAGGTTACTTTTGCCAGTGAAGTAATGCAATCCAAGTCAGGCTAAAAGTATACAAAGGTCAGGTTTATTTGGCAACAAGGGCTCCTGGGTGAGTTCAGCAGCCTAGGGACAAGGCCAGAGGAAGGTGCACCCAGACCGTGACAGGCAGGGGGTTTAGGGATTGTAAACAAAGGAAAATGACATGTCTGCCACATGCTGGACTTGTGCCCAAATATGACCACTGGAGCAGCAGGCATGGGAAGCTCCAAACTCTAGGTGAGGAGATTGGTTCAGTCCTCCTGAAGTGCCAGGAATGGGGAGTGCCAGGAATGGGGAGGCTTTCCTTGGAGTGTCAGGGTTGAAGGGAGAGAACGTGTGTGTGTGTGTGTGTGTGTGTGTGTGTGTGTATACACAGGAGGTTCCAATTGAACAATGAACACACAGATATGCAAACACACATATACACACACTGAAAAAAGTTCTAATTTTTACCTTTCACTTTTTCTGTCAATGTGAAATTTTACTTGCCTCTTCAGATATTTCCTCTTTTCAAATTGTTAACATATTAGCATTTATAGCTACAGCTGTAAACTTGAATGTAGAGATTTACAGAATATGAATTCAATATGGTAGTCTCTATATATACAAAGTCTCAAGCTCTCTTATACCTGTTTATGACATTTTATATTATTCTCCTTTACTGAAAGGACAAGGTAGTTTTGTCATGCTTTAAATGATGCTTGATTTTCAGGTATAGTTATTCACACAATAATGGAGTTTTTATTTGTCTAGAACCTAGATACAACAAACACATTATGAAATAAGAAAACAATAGCACACACTTTTGTATGTTTATATAGTACTTTGCATTTTAGAAGATTATATTATTAGCCATCAAAAACATGCAGCTATTTTAATGGTACAATTGCCTAGTTTGTCCCGAGAGTCTACCATTAATTAAATAGAAGATTGAAAACTGATACTTAGAAGTTGTTGAGTAGAGATTATTTTTGGAAAAATTTGCATTGTGAATTTAGAGCCAAAGTCTCTGTATTTTATTTTTATTTTATTTTATGTGTTTGTGTGTGAGCGTGTTTATGTGAGAGTATTTATGTGAGAATGTGTCTGAGTATGAGTGTTTGTGTGACTGTGTGTAGGTACGTGTGTGGGTATGCATACATACCAGCACACACATGTAGAAATCAGAGTAAAGCTTCCTGAAATAAGATCTCTTCTACCATATTGATCTTGGGTATTTAGCTTAGTAGTCAGGCTTGGCAGCAGGTGCCATTTTTCGTCTTGCCAGCTTGTCTTCACTGTGTTTTATACTTCATAGACACCAGAGTTAGGTGTGTCCACATGAAGAGGCTCCTTTTTTATTTTGGAGTATACACAGATACCAGAAGTTTACCAACTTACAGTATTAAAGTATCTTAATTATAGTTCAAGGAAATTCTTTTATAATTTAATGCTAGAATAAAGTACTAGTATCCAAGTGTGGCCACGCACACTTTTTTGCCTTTAGAGTGCAACTTTTAGATTTTTCTACTGGATATAAGAATGAGAAGAACACATAATTACAAGTGTTAATAACCTAAATTTGAACATTCTTTCTATCATGTATTAGCTTTATATACTTATAAAAGTGGTTAAGCAGTTTCAATTTCCTAAACTTAAACAGAGGAAGCATAATAAAGCTCACTGAAAAAGGATTTTGTAGATTAGGTAGGAAGGTGATAGATGGAATAGTATAAGCCCTACCATATTTGAGTCAGGGTGGCAGATTTTTAAAATGCTTTTCCATAGATAAAAAAATACACTTTACTTTCAATCATCAAATTCTTCACTCTTTGAAGGAAGATTTTGTCAGTGGATCTGCCTTACAGATTATTGTGGTCTACTGTAACAGAAAGTATGGGGCTTTCTCTTGGTTTGACTTACTTAAAAACAAACAAACAAACAAACAACAATAAAAGACCTCTTATATTTTAACTTCTATCTCTTGCAGGTTTATTACCACAAACTGTCAATTCACTATACAGTGTCTGTAGCCTAGATCTTAGGCCCTCTTTTCACACCATTTTTTATAGTAGTGAGAATTTTAAGAATTTGATTTCTTTTTTTTGCTTTTTTAAAAATTAATTTATTCTTGTTACAGCTCAATGGTTATCGCATCCTTTGTATCCTCCCATCCTTCCCTCCCTCCCTTTTTCCCCTTATTCCCCTCCCATATGACTGTTCCTGAGGGGGACCTCCTCCCCCTGTATATGCTCATAGAGTATCAAGTCTCTTCTTGGTATCCTGCTATCCTTCCTCTGAGTGCCACCAGGCCTCCTCATCCAGGGGACATGGTCAAATATGGGGCACCAGAGTACGTGGGGAGGACATCCTACTGGGACTCTAGATGAGAGAAGCATGGCAGAATAGCAAAGTAGAAGGATACAGAGGGTCCTAGAAACCTACAAGAAGAACATTATGATAGGCAGATTTGGGCCCAGAGGTCTCGCTCAAACTATGGCATCAGCCAAGGACAATACAGGCCGTAAACTTCAAACCCCTACCCAGATCTAGCCAAAGAATTTGATTTCTTAAAAAAAAATCCTATTTATGTGAATGAATATATTTTTGTTTTAATCCCAGGTGTAGGATTCAGGGATGCTTCAGATTGTCCATAGACATTAACTATGCTTATCTTGTGCTGTAGGCAAAACATGATGTATATATATACATATATATATATACACATATGTATATGTATGTATGTATATATATATGTATATATGTATGTATATATATATATTTTTTTCTAGTTGCAGATAGTTTAATTCTGGGAGCTCTAAGAGGCTATAAATGGGAGAGCCTTGAGAGGGCCTGGGGCAGCTCCTGCTTCCCCTACTGCTGTACCTGCTGCTGCCCCCACTACTGCTTGACCTGCTGTTAGCTAGTTGCAGTTTGTTTCACTTTGTTGCAGTTTGCCAAGTAGTCCTAGGCAAAGAGACGTGAAGAAGAAATTCAATATCCTGACAGCAAAGATCAAACTTGCCCCAAGGGACCCTACACCCCTGATCAGCAGGAAGTAGTCTAAAAAGGTCTACACCCC
>OU015755.1:30285215-30310485 GCA_907169655.1 Acomys percivali | reverse complement strand
ATGTAAGTGCCAGTACCATTAAACTTCAATAAGAGATTTAAAGAATATTCTCATGCAAGGAAATCAATCTTGCCGAAATTTTCCTTCGAAGTCATTACAGTGTTTCACAAGTGAGCATTTGTACAACTATTGGTGTACCTCCTAAATTATTTAAGTTCTTTGAAAGACTCTTTTTTATAAATTAAAACATCTTGACTCGTTTCCAGACTTTTAAAATTATAAGGAGTTCAATAGTAGTACGGCATGCTCATATATGAGTAAGCATAAAAAAATCAATGGGATATTAATCCAAAATAAGCTGTTCTCACCAAAATGAAGAAACCAAGTGCTGCTTACTTTTTAAACTACTGTGGTTATTACAATAAGTACTGCTTTACAATCACATGAATGGAATTTTCCGTGAAAATGTAGAATATAGGTGAGTGTTGATAATGTAAAATTTGACTAGCTATACAGAAATCAAAGTTAATTTTCTGGGAAAAACATCAACAACAACAACAGCAAACAACAACAAAAACCACCCACTGGTCTCAAATAGTTCTTTGTTTTTCATAGTCCCTGACAAACCATTGTCGTTTATTAGGCTCCATGCTTCATGTTTTGTATTATTCAGGTTTCAGCAAATGGATAATGCCATGCATCTGTGTTTTGTTTGTTTGTTTCTCCCATTTTTCTTTATTAAAATTTTATTATATATGCATTATTAAAAATAAATTTAAATTTAAATATATTGTTATCATAATCTTCCCCTTCCCCAGATCCTCTCCAACTCTCTACCCACCCAACTTTTAGTTCTTTCATTAAAAACAAGCAAAAACCAATATAACAACAAATGGTCAAAGCCAAGAAAAAAAAATCCCACCCCAAAAGCAAAACCCCCACCAAACTGTAACCAATGAAAGCACTATTATTGTAATACCACACAAAGTAGTTTAATTGTTTCTAAGTATTTTTTATCTTTGCCGGTTTATCAATCATTGGCCCCTAATTCCACAAAACTACCAATTTTTCATGTATATTTAGTTTGTTTTTTCCTGAACATCACACAATTAGAATCTATCTGTACTTAATCTTTAAATTGGTTCCCCAGTTACCCCCAGAATTTGGAATTATACATTTGGGTTCCTCTATGCTCTTTATAATTCACTTCTTTTTAGCAATGAGAAGCATTCCTTCTTCCATAAATATCACTATTTATTTTTCTACTTACCTATAAAAGAGGAAATCGGATGCTCAATCTTTGAACATTATGAGCAGAGCTGTTGCGAGCATTTGGCTACATTTATGTTGTCTCAGTCTCCAGTTCTAGTGTTCTTTTGTGCATTATTTCATTGATACAATATTGCTTTGTAGTTTTGTAGTGTGTTTTAATGTTGTCCAGAATCCGTTCTTCAACTTTGTCCTTGCCTGTAAGTAGTATTCTGCTGGGCACTTTTGCTTGTTCATATGAACTTTAAGTCATTTTGTTATATGTACACAGAAATTTTCATTTTGATTGGAACAACCTTGGAAGAACCAGCCCATGAATGGTATTGCCTCCATTCCCACCCTTAAACAGGAATATATCTCCATTTATTTAGATTTCTTGGATCATATTTTTCTTTTGTAGTTTTCCTTGTACATAGTTTTTCTGATGTGTAGGCTTTTTGTTTGATGGGTTAACAGTATAAATAGCCATCTGTGAATATGAACAACTTTATTCTTTTCTTCTTGGTCTATATACCTCCATGTTAGTTGAAATCCCATCACTGTAGCCAAATAACAAATGGACAACTTGAAGGAGAAGTGATCTATTGGCTCATGGTGTCAGAGGGCTCAGTACAAGCTGATTTTGAAATCATGGCACAGCATCTCAGTTCACCTCACGGCAGGCCAAGACGCAGAGAGAAAGGGGAATGGCTTCTCTCTAGCTTCTTACCCTTCTATTCTATCCAGTCCCCTAACCCATGGAATGGAATGACACTATCTTCCAAATGCTACCTAGACACGAGGCGTGTGCCTCAGTTTCCTAAACCCAGCAATGCTGACAACAAAGATTAGCCAGCATGGCCGTATTTTTCCTTCTAATGTTTGTTAAGACATCAAGATAATATTGTGAAAGAGTGTTAAAGGGGAAGCAGTTGGGCTGACTGTTGATCTTCACCTCTCTTCTGTTCCTCTAGATTCAATCCTCCAGTCTCATCTTCAGGTCTGTACCGGAACACCTGCTGTGGTCTCCCTTTTCTCTGACCCTATCCCCAGTGCATCACAAAAATCTTCTCTTTCCCCCAATTCATTCTATTATTCCTGTCTCTAACACCAGCCGGGCATACTCAGGGAACACACGAGCTAGTGAAACAGATTAGGGAAATTTTTTTTTTTTAATGCCAGATGGCAAAGAGCCATCACAATTTCCTAAAGTCAAGAGAAGAAACAGAAACCAAGTAACAGGACATCTACCCAGCAGACACGAAGCCAGATAGCATCAAATAGACCTATACCATCACAATCCCAGATGCTTAGGGGTCAGAGTAAAGCCATAATCAATAACAGCCAAGACAATATGTCCACTGGAGCCTGGCAACCCTACCACAGTGGCCAGGATATTCGTTGGATATAGCTGAAACCCAAGAAAAAGATCTCAGAACAGGCCTTATAAAGATGATAGAGATACTTAAAGAGGAAATTAATAAATCTCTTAAAGAAATAAAGAAAACATAAACAAACAGTTAGAGAAAATGAATAAATACCTTTAAAAATGCAGGAAAACACAAACAGTGGAAGGAAATGAATAAAACTGTTGAAGACAGTATGATGAAAACAATTAAGGCCTTAAGTTGAGGAGTAGATTCAATAATCTGCTCTTTATCCTATCACCCCTATATATTTCTATATTTATCTTCTGTCTTTTCAACCCCTCTCTCCAAACCTAAGAAAGAAAGATAAAGGAAATCGAGACATCCCTGAGTCCAACCTTGTTTTCTCTCTGAATAAGACCATTAATAGCTAATAATCAACTTCCTATAAAAATAAACATCTAGCACCCAAATACTTAGGAAGTACAGAAAGTGAAGATTGAGAAGGGGATAGATGTAGACATGATGAAACTAAAACACATTATCTGGATATAAAATTAATTCAAAAGCAATATGGCTGTTAAAATTGAAATTAAATAAAATGATTTCCCAGCTTTATATTAATATAACCAATATGTAAAAATTATGGAGTAACAGAACATTTATAACTGGGAAAACATGAAGGAAAGAAGATACCAATGAGATTTTGCCAAAAAGTCCCTCTAGGATCCAAACCTTAGACTCCATAGGAAAGGTCAGTGAAGAAGGCAAGAGTGAAGTAGAGTGGTAGGATTTAACGTTTAGGCCTGAGTTTAACATAGAAAGGGAAAGCTATGAGAAAGTACTCAAAGAGGGGTCTTAATAATGCCATAGTATAGAAAAATATGATAAACTCAGGGAATGTTTTGCATTTAAACTGCCTGAATTGTTAAAGATCTTTAAATAAACACACACATACATCACACACAGAGAGAGCGAGAGTGATAGCGAGAGAGAGAGAGCGAGAGAGAGAGAGAGAGAGAGAGAGAGAGAACGAGAGAGAGAGAAAGACAGAGACAGAGACACAGAGAGACAAAGACCTTTGACAGAGAGGCAGAGAGAGACAAAGACGGAGACAGACACAGAGAGACAGAAATCCTCTCACCACCTGACTGCTGAAGCTATGAACAAGGTGAAGATGCGATGGGTTTGTGTGCTGTGGAAGCACAAACTATATATACAACACACACACACACACACACACACACACACACACACACACACACATATATATATATATATATATTTGATCTGAAATACTATGGGAAATAAGTTCCTGATGAACTGACTCACATAAGCCATTTGGGACACTTGGTTATCATCAGCTGAACACTCCATCAATATCAAGGACTAGAGGACAGTAGAGAAAGCACACTTGGCTTAGAGAACATGGAAAAAACCACACTGGAACAGCTGTAAGCTTCCCCTCTTTGGCTAGACTATAAGCTATGCCACACGACACTGGGACAGAATTATCACAACATCTAACCATTAGCTGCAAACCCTGATTGTTATACAACAGTCTAAGCAAACTGCAGTAGTCGAGTGGATGGTTGTGGGCTCAACCAGCAGCATTCTGGTTTGATTAAAGGGTTAGAGTTCAGGAGGACATTCATGCCTTGTAGTGTACGCCAAGATAAAAAATTTAGCTAGAGAACTCACAGGCCTCAGTGGGGAAGCAGTAGCTGCTGCTTTGCTAAGTGGAGATAATATGCTCCTCAAATTGTCTCCTGAATATGTATATGTGTGCCCAGTGTCTTCTGTCATCACTGAAGCACAATTAAAAAAATATTTTACATATACATTCATATTATTACACCTAAATAGAATAAACTACACACAGCAGGCAGAACCATGAAACAATCTGGAATTATATTAATGTTACATTCATAGAGTTTTGGCTATATGTTTTTGGCAACCTCGAAGAAAACATCTTTCCTATGCTGGTGAGTCTAAAATTCTGAATGCAAATCAATATCTATCATAGCTCATCCCTATCAACTTAAAACATCTATCTAGACCTAAAAAACATCTTAACCCTTAACAACTAAACTTAATTGTAAAACTAAACTATCTAGTCTTCAACCTCATCAGGGACTAGAGAAGCAATAAAACTGATTATTTGAGTACACAGGAAGTACAGCTTAGGAGCTTCCAAAGTGGAAAAAAAATGACAGACACAATTTGTTGCTTGAACAATCACCCAAAACTCTCTATAATGTTAGAGCATCATCTTCAGCCTTCTGGCCCAGTATATCTGACAGACATATTTGTGAAGCAGGAACTACTGAGTACTTGCTTACCCTGTCTTGGCAGAGTTTGACCCATTGACTCTGTCAACTTTTAGGCAGAATTCTGTCTATAGCCAAAACAAGGACATTTTGCCCAGTGGCTGGTTCGCCACATTTGAAACCATCTCCATAAGGAAGTTCTTTGAGTTCATCTTCTTTGAGGTAGGCTGGGTGTTGACAGGAGTTAACCTGTCTTATTGTCAAAGAAACCTTAAAACAATAAAAACATCTTTAATGCTATATTCTGTAGGACTCTGAGGTTTTTGAAGACCCTATCTATTTTACCTTCTAGCTATAGAATCATATCGATCTGTTACACCTAGGATGTATATTCTTGTGACATAAATAGGCTAATAATAGCCATGACCATGATTTTATCAACTAACAATTAACTTGTATTACTTAATTATCCTAAGCAGCCTGCAAAATAACTTTTAAAATTTTGGAAGTAAACTTTGTATCATAACTGACTTGTATGGGTACAATAGTTCATATTAGATATGTGTGAAGAATAATCTTAAAATTGAATCCTGTACCAATGTTTCAAAATTAAACTTATTTTCCATCAATGTCTGAAGTCAGATGTTAGGGGAGAAGGGCTCCCCTTTCTAAGCAGTAGGGGATGGAGAGAGAGGGGATGAGGGAGGAAGGGGAGATCAGGAGGTGATGAGGGAGGGGCTACAATCAGGATGTGAAGAATTCAAACCGCAGAACAAGCAAGTAAATTATATTGCTAATCCCACTACATGGGAATAACTCTTAGACTGCCTGAGACATGAATGTCTGTGCACGGACAATGCTTCTTGTTGGTTACAGAATCCCTGTGATTTATTATTAGATGCCATTCTTCATATGGCATGAATGAAGATTTACAGATGTCTTTCTGCTCATATAAGGAGCACAGAACTAGCCTTAATTGTTCTGTGTATGATGCTCACCTCATACATTTATAATTTTAGGACTGTATAATGAATGCTTGTGAGAAATTATATGTTTTCAGAACAAAAGCACTGGACACTGATGCTGGATTACACCTGACAGGATTCATTCCTCTCAGCATGCTGGACACTGACATCCTGCTTCCTTCATCTTCCAGCACCAAGTACTTTAGTTGGAGTTCCTCATCAGAACAGGACAGCTTCCAAGAGAGCTTCTGATCCCAATTGGTCCAGCATTTCAGACTGTTTCACACAGGACTTCTATTAAGCCTGGAATTTCACAACAGTTAGAAATTGGACTACAAATGCCATTCCTAGCCTGTTTAACCCTTTCTCTAATTTTATTTGGGCCCCTCCAAAATCAGGAGGAAAAAATCTTAAGAGAATGACATGCCATTTCCTTTAAAGCAGTTGCATAGGTTTTTGGTTGCTTTCTTGTGTTATAGATATTTATTTTCATTGGAAGTTGGTTATAAGTTACTATTGGTCTTATATGAGAGAAAATGAAGTTGGACTCAGGGATGTCTCTCTTTTCCTTTATCTTTTTTTCTTAGGTTTGGAGTTAAGGGTTGAAGAGAAACAAGGGCGAATTAGAAATATATTGGATGATTGAACAAAAAGTAGATTATTGAGTCTACTTCTCAACTTAAGGCCTTAGTTGTTGCTCACAAGTTTATTCTTAATTCATTGGTATAGAATTTTGTATATTGATGCAAAATAAGCTCAATTTTGATACATTGGTATAGAATTCCAATTTAAGATTATTCTTCACACATTATATATATATATATATATATATATATACACCCTAATATGAGGTATTCATACAACTCAAGTAGAATACAAGGTTTACCTCCAATACTTTTAAAGTGCTCTTTATGACAGTAAATTATACAAGTTAATTGTTCCTTGATCAAATCATAGTCATGCCAATTACTGAAGCACCTTTTAACAGTGAATACCAGTTCTTAAAATGACTCCGAACTGATTAGAGTGGATAAGTGACTGTTGAATGCTAAGCTGAAGATAGGGCATCTGCATTATTTCCTCAAGAAAGAGAACAGAAAAGTAGATGAAGAAAAGTTGGATGAAAGGGTAAAGTTTTGTGGGGCACTGTCTTCCTGACAGGATGTGGCCATTACAAAGAATAAGGAAAACATTAAACAAGTTTTGTTTTTTGTCATTTGTCTTAGTTGGGGTTTCTATTGCTGTGAAGAGACCACATAACCATGGCAACTCTCATAAAGGAATTTAATTGGGGCTGGCTTACAGTTTCAAAGATTTAGTCTATTATTCTCATGGCGGGAAACATGGCAGTGCGCAGGCAGACATGGTGCTGGAAAAGGAGCTGAGAGTTCTACATCTTGATCTGTAGGCAGCAGGAAAAAACAGTGACACACTTCCTCCAAAAAGTCCACACATATTCCAACAAGACCACATCTCATAACGGTACTGCTTCTTATGGGCGAAGCATTCAAACACATGAGTCTTTGGGGGGCATTCCTATTCAAACCACCACACCACTGTTACTTGCATCTTCTGAATGTATCACATTGTCATCCAATTCAACAATATGCCAACTGAATTAAGACCACTCTTAATTATATAATTGGAAGGTTGTGTACAGCATACGCACAGTTGTGCTGCCTATGAAACGTGATGCAATAGCTGTGAAAAGATGGACACTACTTCTACTTCTCCAAAACAGTACCTGAAAATCGAAATACATGTTCTTGATGTATTTGAGCTTTGCCTTACAGTGGGATTAATGGTCTGCTATTTCAGACATGCAAAAGCTCTCACTTTTCTTTGTGAAAATCTAGTAAGAAGCAGCATTTGTATCATCCAATATGTATTTGTAATAAAAGTGGAAAATTTCCAGGGTGGGAAAATTATGCAATGAAAACCTTCAATGTAGATATGGAGTCAAAATATAGATATTTTATGCATCATTGAGAGATTCTTTTCTTTGTTTTTCTTACTGTTGTGTCCTCATCTCTTTGGATGTTGCCTATAAAATAATAGGCTCTTATCATGACTCAACTGTGTTACTATAAAAGACACACTGACATCCTAATCTTCAACATCTGCAAATGTAAACTAAGGAAAATCAAGGTTTCTCTAGCAGTCCTCACCCTGTGGGATGCAACCCCTTTAAAAAAACCTCTATCTCCAAAAATATTTGCATTGCTACTGTGGTTTGAATAGGAACAGCCCCTATCGACTGATGTGTTTGAATGCTTGGCCCATAGAGAGTAGCACCATTTAAGAGATGTGATTACATACAAGTATGTCCAGCCTTGTTGGAAGAAGTATGCCACTGTGGAAGCAGGCTTTGAGGTTTCATATGCTCAAACTAGGTCTAGTGGGACAGTCTCCTTCTGATGCTTGCTGATCAAGTTGTAGAACTCTCAGCTCCTTCTCCAACACCAGGTCTGCCTTCATGCTACTGTGTTTCCCACCATGATGATAATGGACTAAACCTCTGAACTGTAAGCTAGCCTCAATTAAATATTTTCCTTTATAAGACTTGCTGTGGTCACGGTCTCTTCACTGCAATAGAACCCTAAGACAATTATGATGCACAACAGTAGCAAAATTACAGTTATGAAGCAGCATGAAAATAATATTCTGGTTGGAGGTTACTACAACCCAAGGAACTGTATTAAAGAGCTTCAACATTTAGAAGGCTGAGAACCACTGCAATAGAGCTAAGACACAATTTATTAGAGGAAATCTTTATTCAATATGATGAAGTCTTTATTAAAGGAACAGACAAGCGATGTCACGTAACAATGAGAAGATAGTTGAAGAGAGACAGCCTGAAATCAAATGTCAATCAAGAATGGCTACTATCAGAAGGTTAAAATGGGCTAGAGACAATTCTCCCCACAGTCTCGAAAGAATATAGTCTCTCTCACTACTAGATTTCAGTCACTTTGCCCTCAAAGTCTACTCAAAGAGAGTAGACTTCTACTGATTACTATGGCAGTCCTATGAAACAAATTCAGTAACCAGTGAACAGTTGTTTAAAAAATATCAGATGAACTTTATTTTCATGTTAAGCCATAATTTACAATGTAATAGAATAATCAAAATAGGTAATAATTTTTTTGTGGTAATATAAGAAAGAAAGAAAAATAAATTACTTTATTTCTTGGAAAATTTTCATTTTCCTGTGATGTTTTCATAACTAATATCAAATTATTCATATATTGCTTCAAAGATGAAAAAAGCCTGTGGATAAACATTCTGTGTGATACACATTTAAAGACAAAATAGTACAATAAAATAACTCTGATTTTGTATGTGTGCCCACATAAGGCAACATCATTAAAACTGTGTGATTGGTTTACCAGATGTGATGAGTAAGACATTTCACATAAGGCGTCTCATTTAAATCTCAATTGGTTCTTTTTCATTTCTCACAAACAACACAAACGCTACAGTTTGACATGCCTAAGATGAGAAAACACTACTATGTCAGGTAATGTAATCTGTCAACTGCTTCAATGTCAGCAACTGTTTAATTTGCCTTAACATTCAAGTTAATATTTTTGCCTTTCTTACAAACACTTAAAAGGTATAATTTCTGGATGCATTAGGTGAATCTGATGAGGCAGATACTAATATTGTTTTCCATTGTGCAGAAGAGGCTACCAAGTCACAGAAGTGTAGCAGTTTCCTGAATGCAATACTTCTAATAAAAATAAAGCTAAGATTAGAAGTCAAGTTGCCTTATGTGAACATTTATGTTTGAATCACAACTTTACTGCTTTCTCTAGTCTTAGGATTTGAAATTATACACATGAGCATTTTCACATAAATATACAGGTTGAATATTTTTTAAATAAATAGGACTTCCATTCATCATTTGTTATTACGATTCTGTATATGGAGTGAGTACAGTAAGATTGTAGGCTTTAATTTTTTTTTTTCAGAACTACTCTATTTGGGCTTCTTTAATGCTTACACCTTGTTTCCAACTCAACTACCCTAGATAGGAGAGAGAAGAGGTTAATGGGGACAGGAGAAATAGGCCTTTTTAGACTCATGTCCTTGGGAGGATTCCACTCTTTGTCATCAGGATTCCAGCAGACTCATTAAAAAGCAAACTAGAAATTCAGCAAAAGTGACTGCAGCTGAAGTAGCTAGAACCCAGAGCAGCAGCCAGAAGTAACCTCAAAGTGTTTTCTGGAGTGTTCCTCTCTAGTAGCATCTTGAAAGTGATGAGCAGCCAAGCGATAGGAAATCACTCAAAAGCCAAAAGCCAAGCCTCTGGTTTGGGGCCCATATATATATATCTTCTCCCAGAGTTCGCACCAAGATGTTTATTAGCTGGCAAAGGTTATGTCCCCACATGAGGAAATTCCTCTTTTAGTGGACAAACATCATGTGCCCTCTCACAAGTCTGTTTCCAGGAAACAAATACTACATACACATCCTTGCACAAGTCTGTTTCACCACCCACACAGGATCAAAACCAAAGCATGTTTATATCCATTCTAGTAAGGTTTTCTCAAATTTGAATCTTAAGAATCTGGAAAGCTGTTGGATCATTCTGAGAGAAATATTTAGTTAAATTCTCCACAATTATTTTTCCCTGTGTTGTTGCTGCCCCTAAAACTTTGCCTAGGAAATACACGACTCTGACATTTAATTGTATTTAAAAACTGTTTACTGATTAAAAAAAAATGTTCTTGGAGTTTTCACTATCTGAGTACCAAAACCAGAACTGGTACCAGGTAAATCAAATCCTTAAGGAAACCGCCAGGTGAGAATGCTTGGAAATCTTGGTGCTTTCTATAACTTTTTCTTTCGTCATTCAAAATTCTATCCTACCAGTTTCTATCTTGTCCCTAATCCTGTCATTACGTCATTCTGGAAGAATTTGTCATTTAAAGACAACATGTTACCCTGTCTAGAATGGAGAGGAAGACATGGCGCGTTCATATCACCTGAGGAGTAAAGGTTTTGTTTGTTTGTCCGTTAGTCTGTTTTACAACTAAAAATGCTTCATTAAATCCAAGACTTCATGCAAGGGGTCAAGTAATAGAAGGAGCCAGGGATTTGGCCTCTCAGCTCTATTTCGAATTCCACCATTACAGTTACAGGGCAATACACACCACTGCCTTCCCCAGTAAATAAGCTCTTAGATGTAATTCCTAGCTTGCTGGTATGTGAACAAAAGAGGGCATCAACAAACTCTTGTGAAACAAACCCCTTCACATAAAAACCTAATGCTATTCAGGTGGTTCTTCTCTTTGTTCGAGGGTGCTGCTTTTTTGTTGTTTCTAATATTGGTTGGGTTCTTTTTCTCAAACAGGATGTAGCGAAAAATAACTATAAGCCAAGCTGTTCTTTGTGAACTCAATTCAAGAACTCCTTAGGGAAGGCGAGATAGCAATGGTGTTTATGAGAAAGAAGCCATAGTAGTACCTGTACCAAATGTAGACTCAGAAATTATTGAGAAGTTCTACACAGGGAAAAAAAAATACTTAAATATCGCCTTTTCAGATCTGCAACAACAAAAAAAAAGAGCCCACTCTAAGCTAAAATAAATAGACAAAGAACGTCTGGCAGATGTAATATAACCATCTCAAAGTACTGTGTCTCCACAGAAGTTAAAAAAGGTCCACGTTATTTGCAGAAGATGCAAAGTCATTCTTTTCCCCATCTCCTTCGAACTCACGGTTCTAGCAGGCTTAAAGAGAATTGAACTTGAGCAATAACTCCATCACAGATGCTTTCCAGAGCTGGTTCCCAGGTCTAGCTAGGTCCAGCTGCTGCTGACTCACACAGGAAGTGGTAGCGATTAGGACATATTGTGGTGAGAGAATCAGAGCAGCACAGAGACAAAGCAAACCAACCAACCATTGCCTTTTGTACCAAACAGAACAATGGCGTAACGACTGTGGTTCAAAAACAGTCCCTCAGTCCCACTCATTTATGCTGCTCCGGTTGGTAAGACCACCAGGGAACCTGTGAACCGCTTTGGAACACACACTGACTCCATGGCACAGCTCAGTTACTGCTCCCTTCTGCTCTGCTAGAACAATGAAGGGCACCAGGCGGTTTAATCTCTCGCAATAATTCCCTTTGTTAGGTTGAGAGGTTTTCCCCTGAATTAGGTTTCCAGATTGGATTTTCAAAATCAGTTGCCTAGCCCGTGTATTGTACAGCCCTGAGGCCAGGCTTTATAAGCACATGTAGGTGTGTTTACAATGAAGCCTGTGTGTGCTCCCGTTGCAGTGGTGCTGGTATTCACAGTTTTTTACTTTATCTGAAGTAAAATCAGTCTTTTGCTAGCAAGCAATTGTAACTGAACTGCACAGTTGTTAACACTCTTCTTTCAATTTTCTTTAAAGACTTAGGAATGCAAATGGGTCCTTTATATCACTCGGTAGAACTAAATTTGATGAGAAAGATTTTAAAAGGCTGTACTGCATAAATACACTCTGTTCTCAAATGCTTATAATAACATAGCATTTATGTCTATAAGGTTATACTTGCACAATTTTTAAAACATTTATGCAACGCAACTACCTATATGTCTATGCAGGGAAGGATAAATTTGAGGGTGGGTGTTATCATCTCAACTTTCATGTTTAAACACAATGAACTTCTAAGGCTGACTACTGAAAGGAGTGACTGTGCCTTAGGACTGGAAAAATAAAAAAGAATGAACTTCAGATTAGTGCATTATACATGTGAATTGATTACTTACAATTTCAGAAATAGTTAGAATACAAATAAAGAATTATATTATATTCTTAACCCCATACAAAATGATATTATTTGAGAAATAATTTTCAACTTATATAAATAATGGAAAATTTAACTTCAGCTTTTGATAGTTGTTCCTTTTCCCCCCTCAAACTAATTGTGATGATTATATAACTCTGTAAGTATACTAAGAACTATTTGACTGTATACTTCAAATAGGTAAATTATATAATTTAGAATCTAAATAAAGTTGCTTTTTTAGTAAGGATAATTTTTATATAACTAGATGGCCCAACATAATATTGTAGAATATCTCTTAAAAATTAGTTTCAAAACAACATTTTTCTTTCATAATAACATAATAGGAAAAGTTATATCATATTGAAACACCTATATTAAAATATAACTGTTTTAAAATGTACAATGATTTATGGGACTCCTGAGTGTTTGAAGGAGTGGGTAAATAATTCTTGTGCCTTCTTTTAGGCTCTTTTTTCTCCATTGGTTTGTCTTATTCAACTTTGATGTGGATATTTTTGTTTCATTTTAATGTATTATATTTCATTTTGCTATTTAGAAAAAGTTTTATGTTTTACAGACTTGCCTATAAAATCAAGTTTTTTTTAATCAAAATGGAATATATTTTCCAATTTGAAAAACTATTTATATTAAATATGGATACAATAATTTAGTAGTCTTATTGAGTTCAAGAAAGTATTCAAGAAAAATGATAAAAATCAAATCCATAAAAATTTTAATAGCAAAGTTTTTATAGTTATTATATTAAATGATGTTTATTTATGAAAATAATCTGTTTAGGTATTATGATTTAATGGATGTATATTCTTTATTACTTTGCCTGAATGAGTTATTGATTCATCTTTCTTGAGTTACCTAACTCTTGTAAAATAAGAAAACAAACCCCTAAAATTCTAGATTCATAGATAATCACATTCTCTTGGACAATAAAAAGCATTTGATAAAGTTTCTCAAAAAAAAAAAAAAAACAAACAAAAAAACAAAAAAACCCAGCACTATTAAACCCTTAGGCAATGTCTACTTCAATGGGCCAACACTTTTAAAGATCAAACAGGTAGAACCTGCTCTTCCCCTGGAATTTAGGTGCAAAGTGGGGATAAATGTCTGTGGAAGTGACATCTGAAACCCTTTGTTGGAATGTTTATAGCAAGCAAGAGAAAACTCAGTCAGCTCAGATCCAGTATTTACCATGCACTTCACAGTCTTGGCCTAGTGAGGAGAGCAGGGTTCTTCCCCATGCCTTCTCAAATATCTGGTCCTCCTTACTCTAGACTGCGTATTTCCCAGCTTACAAAATGAGAAAGATCAGAGGCATTGCATCACCCAATCATCAGCTGTTGTGGACAAGGAAAGGTTCTCAAAGGACCAAGTTGAAAGTGAAAAAAAAAAGTGAGTATGTGAAAAAAAAAAGTGAGTATGGCTACACTGTAATGAAACAAGAGAAAGCTACACTGATAATGTTAATTCAAGAATATGTTGCTGGGCATGGTAGAGCACGCCTTTTCCCAGCACTCAGGAGGCAGAGGTTGGATGATTTCTGTGAGTTCAAGGCCATCGTGGTCTACAAAGTGAGTCCATGACAGCCAAGGCTACACAGAGAAACACTGTCTTGAAAAACAAAACAAATAACAGTTCATAAGACACAAAAAAGAAGGACAAATTTTCAGAATAAAAGTTAAAAAAATAATATGTAGCTCTGGAGAGGAGGCAGGGGCAGGGGTTGCCTGCTCTATGTTGTGATTTCCAGGATAGCCAGAGCTAAATAATGAGACCTTCTGTCAAAATAAAATAAAATAGAAAGGATCTGTTAAAAACAGCAGCAACCACAACAACTCGAATACGTCCTGGAGGTACCAAATACCAGGCATTTTTCTAAGTATGCACAGATTAGAAAAGTGACAAAAGGCACATAAAATTAAGAGGAACTTTTCTTATGTAGTTTAGGTGATATAAAAGCATAGATATCTAGCTGCTTTGACTCAGCAAAATGACACTTGCATAGAGTTCAGCAGACTACTATGAATCCATATATACACAACATTTATTATTATTAGACTATATATATCTGATTTTTCTCCTTATATGTAATTTGCATTATTTATTCTGCTGGTCTATGTTTCTTTCAAATAATTTTGGGGAGATATATGGGAATTGCGTACTTTTAGCCTTTGAAGACAAAAATCCTTACATACTTTGTGTAATTAAGTTGTATGAAACCTTGTGCTAATCTGAATGTTACAATTAGGAAGCGATCAAAATAGCATTTCAACTGCCACATGTATGTTCTTTTCTTTTTCTTTTCTTAGGTTCATATTGCTTGAAACAGAGAAAACAAACAAAAAAGAAACTCAAAGAAAACAGTTATTATATGAAATATATCAGTTCAGAAAATAACGAGTTACAAAATCATTTAAATTCTAGTTGTTCAACTAGGATAACTTGGATGCTATGAAGTAAAGCTTATGTTTTCCTTCCTTTCTCCCTAATCCTCCCCCCTCCCTCCTCCCTTCCTTCCATTTTCTTTGGTATTTTTAAACAAGACCTTGCTTTGTGTCCTGATGCTCAAGAATTTACTTTGTTGTGCAAGTAGGCCTCAAACTCATAAAACTCCTGCTTCATCGTCTTCAGTGCCTGGATTTCAGACATATTGTATTGTGCCTGGTTTAGATATTGTATCTTCATACAAACTGACCTTGTGAGAAGCTGACCACATAACAGAATGGATGTTCATATCAACAGAGAAGGCACCTTCGGTATTGTCTATGCTTATGGGAACTGACTTCTGGAAACCCCTTGTTAAAATGCTCACAGTGACTTAGTCAGCCCAGATCCTGTGTTTACCATGCACTTCGCAGCCTTGGCCTGGTGAGCACAGCAGGGCTCTTCCCCTTTCCTTCTCAAGTGTCTTGTCATTTGAGACAATAATAAAGTATTATTATTGGTGGCCAAGGATATCAGTAATGACTGACTGAAAGGCTAATAGTGTGCCTTGCTGTGGTCTCTCTCAGCTGTCATGGTGTCTGTCAAAGTCGAGTTTGCATATGTTTTTAAGTTCATTAGTTGAGGCCAATAGCTCATATTATAGAGTATGATCAGATTTGATGTCATATTCCTGATAGGATTGTGGTTCACTTGAACTTCTCACATGTGTAGGTCTGATAAAATGTCATCCTATTGTTGGAAGTGGGGAATACACTTGAAATTCTATCATAACAATGTGTATTAGTTATTTAGAAAAATATATTCTTTAATACATAAATTTGCATCATACACATATATTCTGTATTCTTAAATACATTATGCAACATCTATATAATTTCACTTGTATGTATGGTTTTAGGCTGACTAGTTAGTATTAGATAACTGCTGATGTGCTATTCCCTGAGGAAGACTCTTTCTTCCCACTCTCAGCATTCCTTAATGACTTGTAATTCTTTGTGTTTTACGTGAGGCCTCCTGAGCTTTCCCTGGTTCACTTTACCATACCACTCATTGTGGTCCGTGTTCAGCTCACATTTGGCCAGTCATGAGGTTTTATAGATATAGCATCTATACCATCAATATATGTAATATCATAATTAATATAATATAATATAATATATTACATCATTTTATGCAAGTTACTTGAATGTTTGTGAAGTTAGGACCTAGGGTGGATCTTGGAAGCATAGATACAGATATAAATTCTCATATAGATACCAAGGAGGGGCTATATTTTTTTGGTATATATGTTTTTTTTCATTCACTCAGCATTGACATAATCTATTAGTTTGGTTTTAATGTTTTTTAATTATTTGGCTTAATAATTTGAGATAGTTAATGGTAGTTTTATTTTTAAATTTTTGTTTCTATCATAATGACTATCACTTCTCAAATTAATACCTTTCAAAGATACCTAGTTCCTAACAGAAGCATGTTCCTGAACATGCACATTCACTAAATCATGATGCCAGTTTTCTCAAGCCCACATCAAATCATGAAAGAGTTTGTACATTAACTTGTACTTGTGTGGTGAGTAGTATACTCAGCTGCATTTTATTCATATAAAATTTATAGTGACTTGTCAACTTTGCAGCCATTAACTGAAACTAATAAAACAGTCTACACTAGTAGTTACCCATTTACTATATGAAACATGTTAAAAGCAGCAAATGCTTAAATACCCCTGCATTGGTCTTCCAGACTGCAAGTCTCACCTATGCATGACACCACCACACACAAAGCCCACTCCCTCCAAGTGAACTATTGATACAGGAGAGAGTGAAGACAGATGTGAGTTACATATAAAATACTAGTAGGGTATAATAGATGCCCTTTGCTTTAAACTGAACTTCAACTTAAAATTTGATAATTGTGGGTGCAACTCATCAGGGGCCACAGCCACTGACAGGATAATCTAGTAAATGAAAACGAAGATTTTCCTTATAAAACAACTTTTTTTCTTAAGTGTTGGCTTTCTTGATTTTCATGAAGTTGGCCTTTTCTAAAGGCCTTTATTTTTGACTTTTATTAACATGTGTGTGTGTGTGTGTATGTGTGTGTGTGTGTGTGTGTGTATGTGTTTGTGTGTAGTGCCTGCTGAGTCCTGAGGAGGACATCTAAATCCTTGGAGCAGGAGTTACAGATTATTGTGAACTACTTGATGTGGGTGCTGGAAGCTGAAATCAGTTCCTCCAGAAAAGCAGCAAGCACGCTCAATTGCTGAGTCATCTCTCCAGCTGCAATTTTCTTTTTTTCACTTGGACTCAGTGAATATGTGTATGTTTTTGCACACACAGATACATTCATGCACATGTACATATACAGATATACATATGAATACATACACACACATATAAACACATACATACAAAAGCATACTCACATATACATATAAGCACACACAAACACATCCATTTACACACATACACAATACACATATATATGCATGCACACTTATACACACATAAATGCACATTTGCACGTACATGTATACACATACATATATAAATATGCATAAATACATACACACATGTACACTCACACAGACATACATAAATGTACATTCACATACATATTTATACACATAGGCATGCACATATATGCAAATGCACATATATATATATATATTCAGATACACACATACATATATACCCAGACACATACACAAATACATATACACACAGACACACATATATATATATACACATATACATACATATAAGCATAACATATATACACAAACACATACTTATACACTCATGCTCACATGTATACACATATACACTCATACACATACACACAAATATACACACATGTGCAAATATACAGATATACACATACATATATATACGTACACACACAAACACACATACAATCACACAAATATGCAGATACATATACACACATAATACAGATATATATACACACATACATGTGCAAACACAATGACACACACATCCACACATAGACACACACACACTCCAAAAGTTTAAAATAAATTAGTCAAATTTAAAATAAGTTCTTACTTGTTATATTCACAAATATATCAAATGTATCATTGCAGGAGGCATACTTATTGCTTATATACTACTTTTGTCAAAATCCACTTGTCTTTAATTTATAAAATCAGAATTTTCAGTTCCTTGATTATTAAAGAAGTGCTTCTACATAAAATAGTAATTTTAAGTCTATGGCACTCTGTGATAAACACATTTGTTTACAATTTTACTACCATATTAAATGTCATATACTCTATATTACTTCAATGATCATCACTCACATTATTTTTAATTTACAAGTAGCAATGAAATAAAAATAATAACATCTCTAGTTATTAAAGGTTAAATATTTTACTCCTCAGTTGCTCATCTACACAATTTCTTTACAAAAACAGTTCAACAATCATCCCCCTTAAATATTTAATTCCTGAGTTATCTTCAGTAGGTGCCATGCTCACTCATGACAATTTCTAATTAATTTTAAATGCCATTTAGTAGCTATGTTCTAAAAATATGGATGAATTCACGACATGCTTTTATTGTATAGAGTGGTCTATGTAAACTTGCAAATTAAATTTACACTGCAGTCAAAACTCATTTGATGTTTGCATTTTCTATTTTGTAGACAAGATAGTCTCAAAAGGCAATGGAGGCTAAAGATGTGTTGGATAACTCTATAAGTAGAGTCTCAAGGCTCTTGTCATCTTAGCTGTCTAAATTACTTCAACGAGACTCAAGAGAATTTAAAGGGGAGAAATTACACGACAAACAATTATATCCTAACACTCTATTTATAACAATGCCCTTTCAGATTATTGTTCCTGTAGACTGACACATCACTGTAATCCCAGGGATGAACCAGGGGACCTAGAGTTAGATCAGGCACAGCTTGTAGGCAAAGAAAAAAAAAAATACGAATGAAGAGCTGACATTCAGGAAATATAGAGAGACTGGAGTATAAATTCAGCTGGGATGAGCATAATATATCAATGTCAATAACAACGGTGAACACATCACAAGAATACATGCATATTAATTGAAAATAATTCAGATTAAATCACTGCTGTTTGACATTTTGAGATAGGCACTTTATCTTTTCAAGAAAAAGAACACTATAAAATCTTTAATCTGAAAACACATCTTAATTGCATGTTAGCACCTCCTAATTGCTTCCATATTATATTAAACATTTTGCTAATTACTAGCCTGATCATGGTGTAAATAGCTTGAGGCAAGAGCTCACATTTAGCGGAAGCGCACCAGGCACAGGAGGGCCAGAAGCGAGTTCAGCACTCAGTGGATTCATGTACTCGCGTCTTCTTCAGGGGCCACCAACCTTTAATTCAGATCTCTGGTGAATAGAGAGAGAGAGGCTGTGCAAAGTTGAGATGTGTTCCGTGCAGCTGCCAAATTCTAGCTAACCCTGTATCTAAGAAAGGTAGTTGTAATAATAGTGATAATCTCAGACATGGCATGTTAATCTGACTTTAAGACAGAAATAGTCTCACCAAAGCATAACATTACATGTAATATTATTTTTTTTATCATTGTTATTCTGATGCTGATACTTAAATCTACAGCCTTGCTTATGCTTGGGAAATTACCTACGATGAACTATGTCCCCAGCCCTGCGTGGAATTTTAGCTGTGATTTTAACATTCTCGTAGGATAAAGAATACCTAAATAACTTCCTTATATGAGATTTTTGACATATACAGGAATGAAAAGTTTTGTACCTATCAAACTACTTATTTGTTTTTCATCATTAATTTATATACATATGAAAGAACTGAGTAATTCCTGGAAGTATTGAATAATATGGAATGCCTAAAATGTTTGTAGCCACAGGATGAGTACTTCTTTGAGAAAAAAAAAATTAACCAAAATAGAGGCCAACATTTACTATCAATATATATGCAAATAATAAGCCTCAGTGAGAATAATGAAGTGGCCTTTAATTTTTAATACATTTTATTGATTTATTCAGTATATGGATGTGGTGTGGTTCTGCTTGTACCATGGTGCATGTGTGGAGGTCAGAGGACAGACTGACAGAGTCTGTTCTCTCATTTCGCTATGTGGGATGTGACACTTGACCTATGGGCTGACAGGCTTGGTCACAAGCCCTCTTAACTTGCTGAGACATACTGCCAACCCCGAAGTGCTGTTTTCCCACAGTATATTTAACAAAGACTTTCTCCTTTCTATTTTTTTTTTCTTCTTGCCTTCTTTTTCTTCAAAGTAATACTAAGTATTTTGCAAGGATTTAGGAAATTAAGTTAAAGTTTCCACAGTATTTTTCAGGAAAGAAATTTAACAAAATGTAATAAATGTTGAAAACGTTCCAAGCTTTTTAAAATACTAACTCCCTTCTCAGAACATTTCGTAAGAAACTCACAGTAAAACAACAACAACAACAACAACAACAACAACAACAACAACAACAACAACAACAAAAACCCCAAGCATGCTTTAGAAAGTTCTACATGATTATCTTGATAATATACTACTGTTTGGATTTGTTACAAAAAAAATGGTACAGTAGAAAAGTATGCCCTGGTGGTACACCTTTAAGAACTTTATCAACATTTCTCCTGCTCTTTCCCACTCCTGGAAGCCGATAGTGGTCGGCTTCCTCGTGTCCTGCATTTATATGTTATAGCTCTGACTTTTGAAAATCTGGCCTTCAGAGAAGAAACTAAAATTAAAGATCATAACAGTGGGGCTTTAGCATGATGATAGCCAAGAATTTACAATAGAGAAAGACTGATAAAACTAGAGCTGCAGGGGCAGGACTGAGACACTGTATTTCAGCGTGGTAGAGGCTCTGAGCTTCATGCCCAGAACCACAGAAAATGAGGAAGAGATATCAAAAATTGAAGATGTCCCTACCTTGTTTGCTCCCTGCGTTCATGTGTTCCCAGAAGAAAGGGCAGGCATGTCAGAATAGAGCAAGACGTCAAACAGGTCAGAGGTCACACAGGTCAGAGGTCAAAACAGGTCAGAGGTCTCTCCAGAAGAAGCAAACAGCAACTGCAAGTTCATCTTGGACTTTTGGCTTCCAGAAATGTGGAAATAAAGTTGTGTAAATTTAGGACAGCCTGTGGTACTTTATTATGGCAGCTCAAGCAGACTAACAGCAACTTGTGGAAGAAATACTGCACTCATGAAATAAGCCATTTGTTTCAAACCCAAGAAAAGAATTTGTGTTACCTTGGCAGAACCTAGCTTATATTCACCGACATGGAGCTGCTTTTTCTGTATCTACATACACATTTCAAAAGATTTTGATGTATAAAATGCAAAATATATTTGACAATATGAAAAAGGAAACAATTTTACTATCAGTAAAGAATTATTAGGAACAAAGTAGATTGTTTTCTAATGTATAATGCTGAAATAAATGAACTAATCCTCAAATTTTCTTGGCTAATTCATTTATCTTTAGAAAAATTATTTATTTATTCACTTTACATCCTGATTGCACTCCTCCTCCTCTCTTCCTGTCCCCGCCCCTTCACACACATCTCCTTCCTGTTCTTCCCTCTCTTCCTGAGAGAAGCAGGAGGTAACCCATGGATACCAACCCACCCTGGCACATTAAGTCCATGCAGAACTAGGTACATTCTCTCTCACTGAGGCCAGACAACGCAGACCGGTTAAGGGAACGAGATCCAAAGGGAGGCATCAGAATCTGAGAGGGACCCTGCTCCAGTTGTTGGTGGAGCCACATGAGACCAAGCTATGAATCTGCTACATGTGTGTAGGGGTGTGGGCCTAGGACCAGTCCATGCATGCTCTTTAGTGGGTGGTTGAGCCTCTGCGAGCCCCGCCACAGGGCCAGATTGGTTGACTCTGTAGGTCTTCTTGTGGAATCCTTGACCCCTCTGGCTCCATCAATCGTTCCTCCAACTCTTCTCAGAGGAGTTATGCTAGGCTCCTATCTATAAACAAAGCAGAGAGACAATAGTGTCAGAAATTGGTTCTCTCCCATGTCACGGGTCTCAAGTTGGGCCAGTATTTGCTTGTCTGTTCCCTCAAACTTGACTCCATCTTTGTTCCTGCACATCTTGTAGGCAGGAAAAGTTGGTGTCCTTATCCCTGCACCGGATGTCCTGCCTGGCTACAGGAGGTTGCCACTTCAGGCTCCATATCCCCTGATGCTAGGAGTCTTCGGTAGGGTGACCACCATAGACTTCATGGGGTCTCTCCTATTCCAGGTCTCTCTGAAGTCCCAGAGATGCCCTCACTTTCCAGTGTTCTCACCTGGATCTCTCTTCCCACTTCTCCCTGTTCTTTCTATCGATCCCTATTTCCCTCTCTATACCCTCTCCTAGTTAGCTCCCTACCTCTCCCCACCTCCAATGCCTATTTTATCTCCCTTTCTGAGAGAGATCTGAACAGCCTCCCTTGGGTCCGCCTTGTAACTTACCTTCTTTGGGACTGTAGATTGTAGCATGGTTATTCTGTGCTTTATGGCTAATATCCACTTATAAGTGAGTACATACTATGCATGTCTATCTGGGTTTGGGTTACGTCACTCAGAGTGATTTTTTTCTAGTTCCGTCCTATTTCCTGCAAATTTCAAGATGTCCTTGTTTTTAATAGCTGAGTAGTATGCCATTAGGACTTACTGCTGAATAAGCTCACCCTTTCTAGTTCTTTCTCAACTCTGGCTGGCTGGTTCAACTCAGCTGTTCCGGCTCAAAACGTCTGTCCAAGTTGACTAATTCAAACTGCCTTCTCACTGAATTGCTCTGATTGGAAAAAAACTACCTCTAAATTCCATGAACTGAACTGCACCAACTCAAATTGCATTCAACTGAACTGTACTGAACTGTACTGTATTCCTGAACTTTACTGTACCGTCTCAATGAACTTTCCAACTTTCCTTCTCTCTCTCTCTCTCCTCTCTCTCTCTCTCTCTCTCTCTCTCTCTCTCTCTCTCTCTCTCTCTCTCTCTCTCTCTCTCTGCACTACTCTTAAGTAGCTTCTCCTTCCACTCTGTTCTAATGAGAGTTGGGTTTATTCTATCCCTTACTCATTCTGTCAAACATTTCTCTGATTCTTCACTTTGTCTGCCCCTCAATTAGATGTCATTGTTTGGGGTTAAAGGTGTGTACTAGAGGCTTGTCTGTATTCCAGCCAGGGTGATTAAAGGTGTGTACTAAGGGTATATCTCTATTCTAGCCAGATCAGACAGACCTAGGTCTTTGGGTGTGATCCCTTGACAGAGTAGCCATATTGCTGGATTAAGATTCCTCGACAGCTATGTATGTAGCTATGTATGTATCCAGCAGCAGAGGCTGGATCTCTCTTAGTAGATACATTTTTCTCATAGATCATTGATTGGTTTATTATTCCTGTGCAAATATTATTTTTCCTTTCTCCCGTTTCTTTTTCTAAAATTTACAGCTATTTTTTATTCACTCCTAACTTCCTTTAATGTCTTCCAGGTCTACTCCCATCTTCCTGTTCTTACTAACTTCAATGATTCATCATCTACAATTTCCGTTGGCCATATATTCTGTGTGTATATATACTCTCAGTCACCCAGAAGCTATCAAGTGTCCATAACTCCTTAACTGGACATGGCAGGCCACAGACTTCTTCCTAGTCCATGATAGAATGGCTGACTGACTTAATCTTATGTAGACAACGCTGGCTTCTGTCCATTCATGAGTTCAGCTGCCTTGTCATGTTCAGATGACACTGTTCCACTTTTGTCCTCCTTAACATGTAGCTCTTACAATCTTTCTATCAACTCTTCCACAATGGTTTCTGAGCGTTGGGAAAGAGTATTATACGAATGTTCTATTTGTGACTGAGTACTTGTTAGTGCTTATTTTCTGAACTTAGATCAGTTTTGAATTTCTACATTAACCACATTCCCTCTCACAAAAACATTCTCTGATAAAGTCTGAGACCTACACTAATCTACGGGTAGAGAGATATACATTAAAATGGCCATTTTATACTGTGACAAGTTTGCTGGATATGTTGAATGAATATTAATATTTAATATTGATTTATAATTTTAGTATAACCAGTGGTTACTCCTTAACCAGCTATATATCCAAATAACCACATAGAGAGACTAGGATATATTTAATTAACCTAGAGCACAATGCTGTGGAATGATTATTCCATCCTAAGCCTCCAAGCTAATATAACTTCCTCCCATTCAGATTTCCCACATTATACTTGCTTTTTACTCATCTCCTAGGTCCTGCTCATTTCTTCTGGTGTTTCTGAGTCCTCTCTACATATATCCCTCCTCTCCTTCCTGCTCTTTATCTTCCCCTCACTGAACCAGGATGTCCCACTCTATTCTTTGTCTTGGTCAGCATTGGCCAGTTGGCTTTTATTGGCAATACAGAGAACAAATGGTAAAATGTTTACACAAACTTGAGACAGGAGATACTTAGACTAAACATCACAATGCAATGTCTGGATTGAAACCCGATAGTGCGGTAGAGAAATTAGCATTTGGATGAACAAGAATAAAATGAACACAGTCCACAAAAAATTATGCTAGCAATAATAGTAGTTAGTTAGTCCCATAGAGTCTGTGAGATCCCTAACTATGGGGTTTTGGCCCAACACATACAAGACAAGTGTTTCCTTTTTCATGTGTTCCTTAAATACAATAAGAGAATAGTTTGTCATTCCCATAACATTCATGCCGTTATTGCATCTATAAGCATATCTTGACATGCTAGTCATTATTGCAATTCACAAGGTTCCCCTATTTCATTTAATTTTGCACATAATGAAGATCAGACAATGAAAATACAAGTTACTTATTGAAGATGATTCAAAGTTATATAAATATATTTTATTTAGAATGTATATATAAATATTTAATAGAAAAATTTAAAAACTAAAAATAAAGTTAAAAAAGAAAGATCCAGGCCCAATTAAGGATTTAGTTACATATTATTTTATTTGTTTTATAGTTTCCAAAAACAGATATCTGAGCCACTGTTTTTCCTCTGTTTATAAAATTTATAAGAAAGTCATTTACCTTGTGTAGAAACAGTAACATTCAGATAGAGAGTCAAGGAAGGTAGACCTGACAATATGCAATAATCAGAGTGATAGGCAGGCATCAAACACATACACAACACACACACACACACGTGCGTGAGAGAGCACACACACACACACACACACACACACACACACACACACACACACAC
>OU015755.1:30225809-30273734 GCA_907169655.1 Acomys percivali | reverse complement strand
CTCTCTCTCTCTCTCTCTCTCTCTCTCTCTCTCTCTCTCTCTCTCTCATCTCCTAGAAACACTCTAGCTGGATATTTCCAGTACACTCATTGCATAAAGCTACAGATAACCGTTTTCTCAGTCTGCAGTTCGACGAAGCATGGTCAGGGCCGAGGCACACCTTGCCAAGTGTTTCTCTCAACTGATTTGTCAAGGACTTGATGGGTTTTATCTTCACCGCACACCACCCTTGCAGCTTGCCTTTGTTTCCCCAAGGGCACGCCTGTGAAATGGAGGAAAACCTCAGGCATTGTGCTGTCTGCAACATACTTTGGATTGGGTATGCTAACTCTCGCTGTGTTCTGTCCATTAGATAAGAGTTGCTGAACAGTCCACATGTACACGGCCACAGGCATCTATCTCCCCTTCCTGGACTGACAGTGGGAGCTGTGTCAAAGAATTCTTGGAAATGGTTTTAAATCACCAGAGTATACACAACCACTTTTACTCACAATTGCAAATATTTTGAATAAAATTCCATTTTAATGTGCAAATACTCAAATATGAATCCCCCTATAAGGATTTTATAAAATCAATATCACAGTGTAATTCTTGTATCAAAGCCAATAAAAAGACCTGTTAATGATAATAAAATAGCCAATGATCAAGTTTTTAAAAAAATAATTTTGCGTTGTGGCTGGTTTAGTTTGAATTACAGTGCAAATGAGGGCACTTCTAAACATTCTTGAGGTATTTAAGATCTTACTTTGATCACCCAGTTAAGATAAAGCTATGAGATGGATCATTTCATAAGTAGCCCTTGAGTCATAGTCATCGATGGCTTTTCTGCATCGCTCACTGTTCCTTTCACAAGGACAACTACAGAAGTAAGGACAGATTTTCCTAGGTTACCTTTGAACCTGAAATTTGCATTACTGCTTTGGCTGTGTTCCCAATGGGTCACAAGTGCCTACTATAGGAACACGTGGAAACACAGTAGGAATATGCTGACCATTAACTGTCCAGATTCTATTCCTCCCAAAGGTCAATTGCACATCTGGTACATAGCAAGGAAATTGAGGTTTATAGTTTTTGTGTTTTTTTTTAAACTGAGAAACTATTTGTAAGGCACCATTAAAAGGAAAAACACCATCAAGGGGCTATATCATAGCAAGACAAAGTACAGATTTTTGTCTTTCAGAAATGACTGTTTCCATTCATTTAAGTAGAGATTTTGTTTTACATGACCTTTATTAGGTTTTTGTATAAAACACCTGACCCCAGATTCAGAATACATGACTTTGTTAAATGCAGATAATCCAAAGAAGATAGGTTTTATTACAATTAATTTATTTAATAAATATTTTCATAGTTTATTTTACACAAGATCTCTGTATTACTTCATTAGTATGTTCATACACACACACACACACACACACACATATATATTTCTAATAGTAAGACAGTGATATAGCTTGCTAAAATTTCCCCTTTCTTATTTTTGACTCCTATTTTGATTCGAGTATTTTCATTATTCCAAACATAATTTTATGTATCTAGTTGTAATAGTGAAAGTGTTTGTAAGTTCAACTAGAGCTAACTTGGCATAAATAATATTCTAAGTATTCAAAATTAAGATGTAAAAGTTCATAAGTGATTGTACCTTAATTGCCTATAAAAATGGATATTTATTTGTATGCTGAATATCTCTAGTAAACATAACAGCTTACCTAGAAAGGACCCTAAAATATTTCATATTCTTTGTAACAGTTGATTACTTTCCAACAAGCGTTTTCCAACATTTTCATTAAGATATTCAATATTTTTCCCTTTTTGTATTTTAAAACATGCTCACACACACACACACACATATTAACAAGAACATATTGTTTAACTGTTCACTACTATATGAATTTACAAATATTATGAAAAACCTTTTATAGTATGATGTTTTACTTTTGTTCAGTGATTCTTGAGAATATTGTCACTAGCAAGTTCAAGCTCCTGTTGAACTTTATTTCACAAAACACAACCATTATTGTATAAAGTGCACACAAACATGACTTTTGTTTGTAGCTAGCATTAAATTTTGAGTTCTATAGACTCTATCACATCCAATTTTTAATGTTTACTATACATTTTTATTTCCTGCTTAATTTCTTCCTTTAAAAAAAAACCAAACTACTAGAGGATAA
Organism: Acomys percivali; assembly: GCA_907169655.1. Taxonomy (NCBI): domain Eukaryota; kingdom Metazoa; phylum Chordata; class Mammalia; order Rodentia; family Muridae; genus Acomys; species Acomys percivali. The sequence continues at coordinate 30,271,560 of OU015755.1, read as the reverse complement.
TTTCCTTAAGAATGTTGTCTCAGGTATGGTCAGAATATTAATTAAGCCTGTTTCTTCCCATGAAGTAGTAACAATGTCATGAGCTGAATGGAGGCTATGACCTGTGAAAGATCTATTCATGTGCGTTAGTCTGCTCAAAGACTTCTCTTGCAAGTAACCATAAACCTTTTTCCACAGTCATCTTAAATGTTTCAACTGTGTGTTTCGTGTTGGGGTCTTGCATCCTTAATGATACTTCTTTTCTTCCTCTTCAAAGGGAAGACTTCCTTGCACAACATCTGAATGTTTCTGCCTTTCTGACTATTTTACTGTAGTTCCTATGGGACTTCTTACTGTATTAGCCTCTAAGTGGATGGTTTTATAAAAGAATTAAGTTTACTCAGACTAAATCTTCTGGGGTATACAAAGTGATTTTAAACAGCAATAATTTAAAAGTATTGACTCAAGATTAGATTAAAGGTATATGATCCTTATTTAAATATAGTCATTAGTTAGTATAGCTTTCCCAGTTGCATGTGTTCTTTAAAATCTACTTTGAATTAAAAAAATTAAGTATTCAGTTTGTCAGTTCACTTAATGTGTTATTCCTGACTGCTTGTAACACTTTGCTGTACTAAATGTTATCTTAATTCCAGTAGTAAAATGAACACAAGATGTAACAGTATAAAAATGTTGTCTGAGTAAAATCTGAGTGATAATTTCTTTTTAAAATCCTGTTGTGGAACTGGCTAAGAGATCCATGGTTACTCAACTTCTGATATTTTAATTTAAATTTTATTCTGATATTTACATGATTCAATTAGCTAGTATTTTGTGTAATGGAATGAGTAAGGCTTTATTGAGTCTCAAAATCATCTTTAAATTGATTAAATCACTACTTGTCTTTGAATAGGTTGAGAAGAGAGAGGAACAATATATATGGAGCATCTCTTAGTGTATGTAGAGAAACACCGATGCGGAAAGATGTGAATTTATAGCCTCAGACATAAGATCAAAGATATTTTACATTCTTTTTCAAGAAATGTATAATTTCATAGATGTGTTAAATATATATATGAAATTATTCAAAGGGAACACAAAAGATAGCATCTAAAATCTAAAATCTGTCACTAAATGTTTTACCGTAATGGCTCCATTCTCCAGAATTTTAAATAAAGCCATATTGTATTTTCAATATGTACTGTTTATTTTCTTTAAAAATATGGCCAATCTGTTAAAATATGTCATGAAATGAAATAGATCTTGGAAGATAAGAAGAAACATAGAGGAATATAGAAAATATTGGAAAACGTAGTCCAAGAATACAGTTTTTCAAAATTCTCCAAACTCAGCCAATTTTTGATAATGACTTCAACCATAAACCATACTACTAAAACCAAAACACTGTGTTATTAGAGTTGAGTATAAAGATTTGTTCTACTAAAAGATCCAGTATCACTGACATGCTATTGCCTAGGGAGGAGTGAATCCCTAGCCATTGGTTGGAGGACAAAACAAAACTCAAGATGACCTCAATATAGAGTAATGGTGGCTTGGCTACACAGTCCTTTATACACAGAAGGGAGTACTTTACTTTAAAATGTGTTTCTCAGCCTTGATCAGAGGACATTTTGCATCCTTAAAAACTTCAGAAAGTTTTGGGTTAAAAGTGATTCTGTTAGTACTTATTCTAAAGATACTTTATCTCACAATGCATGAGGCTGATCAGGGAATGAAAATATGTGCCTTAAGATATAGCAGTGAAGAAAAAGATGTAACTAACTTAAAAGTAATGACATAGTAAATGAGTCAGGGAAGTGAAATACTGAAATTCCCATGCAATTAGCCTTATATCATATTAATACATCATAAAATCACTATGTTCTGAATATAAATATAAATTTCAGTGTCATAGAACTGAACCATTTTACAAATACATCATAAGAAATAAGAAATTGAATGAACCAATAACCATAATTGTAGAAGGAAATAAAACTGAAGGCAGAGGCATACTCCACTTAACAAGGTGTAATAAAGATATAGTAGAAAGTCCGATAATCATAAGATGCTCTACCATACCAAGTGTTTGTGATGTGTTTCAGTTGTGACTTACAGGGCTATCTTAGCGTGTGAAATTCTTGTTTTTCATTCCCAGATGGAAGCTGCTTTTTTCCTACAGCCAACCCAAATACATGTGTACTTATTCCTTCTTCCTAGAACTAACCAACCACACTGACTTTCATGCCTTCTCTGACCAGGACTAGGTAAACTAATACAACTGAACAAGGCTGATCAGGACCAGTCTGTGAACTCTTTCAAGTTCATGGCTTCTTTGTTCATTAGTTGTTGTTATGCACATATATGTATAAGTATATATATATACACACACATATGCATAAATATGTATCCTGTTCCGTATGTTTAATGCTACTTGTATGTATGTTTTCAATGATTACCACTTCGTATTGGATAACTAATTGGTATGATTTTCCCTAGGGAAAGACTATTTCTCTCAGTCTCCACATTCCTTAGTTGACTGTTATTCCCTGTGTAGGGATGAGGCCTTGCAGACTTTCCTCTGTCCACTTTAACGTGTCTGTTCCTGTTGTCCTTGCTCAGCTTGTGTTTAGACTGTTATGTTGGTGAGACTTTAAGAGTGTCATGTCTGACATTACTGGGAAACTCCCTGATCATCTTGGTCTTGTAATAAAGATGGAGCATTATAGATGCCATTCATTCCTAATTAAATGTTTTAGAATACCTTATAATTTTGTACAAACTTTTGTTGGTTGTGCATTAAAAGCATCTCTCAAAATTCAGACATTATAAAAATATAAGAAATGGCATCCTATTTCCTTGCTCATGTGTATAAGTGTTACTCTGTGGAATTATTGAAGACAGACTTCTGGATTACAGATAGTTAATGTAAGTCCATGTCAATTTTTTAAAAAATAACATGGTATAATAGTTATTCAGCTTTATGTGTTCAGTGATGTGGGAATACCTACATTCCTCTAATTAATGAGATGAAACTTTTAAAAAACGTATGTTGCAAGGGCTTCTGCCCACATGAAGCTGTCCTATAACTATCTTTATCCAGCTCTTCTGTTAGGATAACTCATCATTATTTGTAGGAGTTCTTTGGATACTATAGTATTTTCTCCATGACTAGAAAATGAATACAGAACTCTTTCACCTCATCTGCTTTTGTCTAACTCAATGTTTTGTTCTGGTTTGAGTCTTCAAAGTCGCTAAATCTTCGTTAAGATAAAATGTACTAATTTATATATTTTATTAGCTCTTTGAGAGTTTCTTACAACATGTGGGTGTTATATTCTCCTTCCCCTCCCCCAACTACTCCCAGATGTTTTTCACCTCCATTCAACTTGGTGTCCTAGAAAAGCACAGACATGCATGCATGCATGCACGCATGCACACACCCCAAGACCAGTTTGCTCTGTCTGAATATTCTTGAATGTATTTTTTCTACTGAAACATGGTTCATTTACCAAGGGCTACTTTCTCAGAGAAAACTGTCCCTCCCTTGCTTAGATGCTAACAATTGGCAGTGTCTCTGTGGATTAGGGTGGAACTGGATGTCCAATTGCTATGCCAATGCAAAGATTTGGCCTGGATTGGGCGTGTCAGGTGGTTCTTGCTGCAAGTTTTTCATATGATTCTTAGTGGGGATCTGTCTGGTGGTTCTTGTTGCAAATTAGTGAAAGTTTTCATACTGGGTTTTGCAGTGAGGTTCTTGCTGCAGGTCTGCCATGTGGTTTAGGCAAGGGTCTGATGGGTAGTTCTTGTTGGGATGTGCCATTTTCTCCTTTCTGTTGTTCTGTTGGGAGGTTCTAGATAGAGATATTCCAGATAGTCCTTGATGGTGTTCTGACAGGCTGTTTTGCTGAGGATCTGTCATGTGGTTCTTGCACGTTCTGTCAGCTGCTTCTTGTTGTAAGTGCGTTTGATGATTATCCCTATTGACTACCATGTAGTTCTTTTTTGGGGGGCGGGGTCCCTTCTGCCCATCTTTCTGCAGTTCTTCCATGTTACTCTGTCTGGGAAGCTGCTACATGGTAACAGTATTATAACCCCTGTAAATGTCCAATTGGGCTGCACATCTGAGTTTCATGGCTTCCTCTTTCAATTTTCCAGTGATACAACTAAGAATACTAGAATATTATAAGCCAAGATGGTGTTCTCTACCTCGTTATAGTAGGTATAGTTGAGGTGTCTACCTTGGACTTCTGGTATGACAGTCCTGGGATGCTCAATCTTCTTGCATAATGGCCAATTTCCCAAAAAGATTTCTTCTTTTAATATAGCAAACAGAATGTTGATGGGCTTCTTATTCTGCCTTGACCCTGAAGGTCAATCAAAATCACTTCTACTGCATTCTATTGATTAGATCTCCCTGCCTAGATTCAACATGGGATGGAGATATACAAAGCCACAAATGCTGGAAGGCATCGATGTAGAAAAAAAGCGCACCAACTTTCTGCTAAACAAAATAAATATTTTGTCTTTTGTCTCTTAATATTTTCTTAATAATCTAAAATTAGAAAATCTGTTTTTTCCCACAGGCTTCATTGCATATCACTAAAGTAACTTTCTTTCTTTTGTTCTTTCTTTCTTTCTTTCTTTCTTTCTTTCTTTCTTTCTTTCTTTCTTTCTTTCTTTCTAAAGTAACTTTCATCTCAGGCAAAGATGTGGGATGTGCATGACGTAGATCTGCTCTATTTGACTCCGTCTTCAGTTTGTGCTTTTGCCATTCAGGTCTCACATGTTTGTTTCTGGAAGATTTTGTGGTGTCTTGATTCAATTTTCATTATTAATGGCAGGTGCTTGGTGGTACACTTACTTACTGCCTACATGTGCCAGTATCTAAGTGCTGAGGACACACCAATTGCTGAGACTTTGTTTCATCTTCAGAGAGCCTCAGATGAGGGTAGGCAGAGGAAGTAACTTTCATAGTTCATATTTTGCTGGCTTATAGCCTCATATGGTTATCTGAACATCTTTTTCTTAGACCTTCACATTTTATCTCAAATCTCTGTCATGGTGAAATGAAACTATTTTTCAGGTTCCAAGAATAGTTTAGCAAACAAAACAGTACAAATGATAAATGTGAACTCTTATATGATTTCAGCTGGGATTTATTAACAGAAGATGTATTTCTTCTTCTGGGTCATGAAGAACATTTTTTTTTCATTATCTGTATCCTCCAAGGAAGGTTATAGTGAAATAGACAAAATGTCAGAAATAATTAAGAAATATGTGGGGGATCTAGCAGCCAAAAATTACATCCTTTGGTGATGTCTAGTTTCGTCTTCTTGGTCCCTTGACATATATAAATACCAACATATCGCATCTTTCAGATGATTCTGTGTAAGGTCAAAGCTGACGAGCACATGGTACAGTAAAAGCAGAGGACAAGAAAGACTGAGAAGCCAGAGACTGTGGGTTCTAGCCGGTCCATTTACATCACACACTTGGTACAACCTCTAGAATCCTTTAGATTTGTGGCATAAAAGGATTCATAAATTGCTAATCGTTTTTATCAGTTTCAATGATACTTCTATGTTATCATTTTTTAAATCTAGCATTTTAACTAAAAGTTTCTTTGTAGGAAACTTCTGTTTACTCCCATATCTATTGAGAAGGTAGTAAATTCAACATAGGCAAAATACACGCTCATCCCTTCCTCTTGCATCTCAGCCCCAGGCTCCTTGTGAGAACCTGGCATGGGTTTTTACCTCAGCTGACTTCCTTATTCCAAGGGTATACACTTAAAAGAGTTTTCACATTGGCTATGATAAGTAGGTGTAAATCATGTATTACTGCTCAGCTTCTGAAAAAGTAGAGAAGAGATTCCCACATAGAAACCCTTCTTATCTGACATTTTAAATTACTCATTAGTAGTGGTAATTATTTTTTAAAAATTGACACAATTTCTTATATGAGCCCATGTTAAGCAATTTTAAATATTTTATTCAAGTAATTAATTGTTCTGAAGATAATTGGAATTCTCATTACTTCTATAATACAATTGTAGAAAAATGATGTTTGGAGAGGACAAAAGATTCTTAGTAGGCTTATTCCATCAGGACGGGGGAAACTCTGAGTTTACACTCCTATTAATAAGATGTGTTCCTTGAGAGGCAAGGAAGGGTTAGCACTTCTTTGTCTTTTGATGTTATCTTACTTCCTTAAGCCTTTTCTTTTTGATAAACTTGTGTGCAGCTCCTAAATATGCCAACCACATTAAGCTCCTTACATTAACAATTTACTAGATGGACCAAAAAATAGTGAAAAACAGCAAAATGTCAGTATTCATTCACAAATACAGTTATTTCATATATTGTGTATCTTGATTCTTTAGATATGAAAAAATATTCAAGAATGAGAAGGTTATCAAGTCTCTTCTTGGTAACCTGCTGTCCTTCCTCTGAGTGCCACCAGGTCTCCCCCTCCAGGGGACATGGTCAAATGTGGGGGAGGTAATCCCCCTCAGGAACAGTCATAGGGGAGGGGAATAAGGGGAAAATGGGAGGGAGGGAAGAATGGGAGGATACAAGGGATGGGATAACCATTGAGATGTAACAAGAATATATTAATAAAAAATTAAAAAAAGAATGAAAAGGTTAAAAACATACTTATGCTTTCAAAATATATATTGGAAATACAACTAAGAACATTTGTTACTGTCAAATGCTTTTTCATATAACCCAGACTATATCAGAGGGTTTCAAAATTCTGGAAAGGTTGTTTATGTATTTACCCTAGTATGATTTTTTTCTGTTCCTTTATTTTTAATTTTAACTAAGATATAATTACATTAAAATTATATTTATCCCCTTGTTTTCTTCCTTCAAGCCACTCTCATGCACCCTACACTCTACTCCATGCCAAATTCATGGCCTTTTATCCTTTGTCAATTTTTGTCACAAATATATATGATTTCAAGGTTGATCACTTGGTGTTAAACAACCAATTAGAGGGCTTATACATGAGAATTATCATTTGTAACTATCTCAATAGTTATTAGCTGTCAATAGTTCTTCATCTAAGAGAGTACCTGTGAGATTTTGCTCTTCAACAGATTAACATATCTGTTTGTACTGACATTTTTCAGGTCTTTTTTGGGCAGCCATACTGTTGAGGTACTGTGGATTTAGCTTTCCTGTCCTTTCTAGGAGATGCCATTTCACAGCAGACTTCCTGGTCCTCTGAATCTTACAGTCTTAAAGCTATGCTGAGCTTAGGTGCAGAAGCTGTGCTGTGGATATATCTATTGGGGTCTGTATTATGACCAGTTGTAGTTTTCGGTAATGTCTCTTCCTGCTGCAAAAAGATTATTTGAGAGTAGGTCAGACCTGTATTTATCTGTGGTTGTAAGGCTGAGAGTTAGAATGCAGTTAGGCATCATGCTGCTAAGTAGAGTGGCAGTAGTAGATTCTCTGCTAAGATTCTTGACCTTTGATTGGGGAAGTCCATTGAATCTCCCTGTTCAACAGCTTCAAAGCAAATTTCTCATTCCTGGTAATAGAAGTTTTCTTATGGGGTTCATAGTCAGATCAAGTAGAATAACTTCATTGTGTGTGTGTGTGTGTGATTTTAGATAAATATGATTTCTTAAGGATTTTTTTAAAAAACAGAAAGGGAAGAATATTTATTTTTAAGATTGATTCTTTACTATTTTTTTGAAAATAGATATTTTTTTATTAATTTATTCATATTACATCTCAGTTGTTAGCCCATCCCTTGTATTCTCCCATTCTTCCCTCCCTCCCGCTTCCCCCCTACACCCCTCCCCTATGTCTGTGATTGAGGGGGACCTCCGCCCCCTGTATATGCTCATAGGGTATCGAGTCTCTTCTTGGTGACCTATGATCCTTTTTCTGAGTGCCACCAGGCTTCCCCATCCAAGGGACATGGTCCAATATGGGGCACCAGAGTTTGTGTGAAAGTCAGATCTCCTTCTCCACTTAACGGTGGAGAATGTCCTGTCCATCGGCTAGTCTGGGTAGGGGTTTGAAGTTTACTGCCTATATTTTCCTTGGCTGGTGCCATAGTTTGAGGAGGACTCCAGGGCCCAGACCTGCCTGTAGTTTTCCAGGACCCTCTGGATCCTTCTATTTCCTCATTCTCCCAGGCTTCTCACACCTAAAATCTCAATAGGATGTCCTCCCCTCTGACCCACTTTCCTGGTAGGTAAAGTTTTTCATGGGGACGTACCCCTTGGACTAGTGTCTCGATGTAAGTGAGTATATACCATTTAACTCTTTTTGCTTCTTAGAGGAAAAAGTGGGGAAGAGTCTAGAACACATAGGCACAGGAGACATCTTCCTGAACAGAACACCAGCAGCCCAGGCCTTAACATCAACAATTAATAAATGACCTCATGAGGCTGAAAAGCTTCTGTTAGGCAGGTGACATTGTCAAGAGAACAAAGCGACAGCCTACAGACTGGGAAAAGATCTTCACCAACCCTACATCTGACAAAGGTCTAATATCCAAAATATATAAAGAACTCAAGAAATTAAACACCACCAAACCAAATAACCCAATAGAGAAATGGGGCTCAGAACTAAATAGAGAATTCTCAACAGAGGAATATCAAATGGCTGAGAAACACTTAAAGAAATGTTCAACCTCCTTAGTCATCAGAGAAATGCAAATCAAAACAACACTGAAATTCCATCTTACACCCATCAGAATGGCTAAGATCACTAACTCAACTGACACTACATGCTGGCGAGGATGTGGAGAAAGAGGAACACTCCTTCATTGCTGGTGGGAATGTAAACTAGTACAACCACTTTGGAAATCTATCTGGTGCTTTCTCAGAAAAATGGGAATAGGGCTTCCTCAAGACCCAGCTATTCCACTCCTTGGAATATACTCAGAAGATGCACTACCACACAACAGGGACATATGCTCAACCATGTTCATAGCTGCCTTATTCATAATAGCCAGAACATGGAAACAGCCTACGTGTCCCTCAGTAGAAGAATGGATAAAGAAACTGTGGTACATTTACACTATGGAATACTACTCAGATGCTAAAAACAAGGAATTCCCAACATTTGTGGACAAATGGATTGAACTAGAAATTATCATAATGAGTGAGTTCACTCAGATTCTTTACTATTTTTATTTATATGTGTCTGTGTTGAGTATATGCCCTGTGTTTGTGGTACATGTGGAGGCCAGTAAAGGGTGAATGATTCTCTGGAGGTGTGGATTCAAGATGGCTGCTGAGAGCCAAGCACAGGTCCTCTTAAAGAACAGCAAATAACCTTAAACTTAATGCATGACAATAAATAGTTGGAATATTTAAAATTGTTGCACTCTTAAAAGAGACCTGGGAAAACTTAAAAGTGCATTAATTTAAGAAAATTATACCTAGATATAGGGAGGAAAACAACTAACTTTGTCTGTTTCTTAGGTAAGCCTCATGTTCCTATGCCAAACCTTATTTTAAAAAAAAGCCAAGTCATTCTTAAAATGCAAAAACTGAAATTGATCTCTCGCTTTGCACATATGTACACACACACACCCCTATATTCATGTATACCTAAATGCATAATTACATAACAAATAAGTAAGTAAGGAAAATGAAAGCATCAAACAAACACATGCATAAAGTTTAATTTTATAAATTTGTTTAAAAGTCAATTTCTATGTTCAATAGCTAATAAAATATTTTAAGTGTCACTATCAAACAAATGTTTATAAAATGCATCCATGAGACTAAACTTACCAACTTATACATTGGTAAATTCCAATTCTAAATAGACCTTGGACACATTAATGCACTCTTACTTTGTTGAAAAAAAATCACATTGATCAAAAATTTCCAGGAATCTAGCAATTGCCCAGAAGGTAAAGAAAAAGTTGTTATGATTTGTAAATATTCTCAGTTATAGCTTCAAAAAGTTAACACTACGAGTATGACAAAACTACAAAACATCACACTGGCTGATCTAAACCTCTGCCTAAGAGAATATAATTTAAGAAAGTAAATGGAGACACAGGAAAAAGATTTGTATGCAAAGGTTTTACAATACTTTTAATTAAATTTATGAAGCCATAGAAATTAATAATAGAGCAATTCATATATAGTCTTGATATAATATAAGGCTTCTGTGGAAAAGTGATTCTTTGATAGGATTTGCCATTAAGCAATAGATTTCTGATGGTTAAGATGAAAAAATGTGGATATCACTTTCAAATATACAGGAAAGAACTAAATGAAGTAAAATAATTATTGTTACAATTTAGATCATTTTTTATTTTCATCTTTAACTTTGTTAAGTTTTATTAATTTTTACAAGGGATTTATGCTACCTTGTAAATCAGAAAAAAAGTAGTGGAATAAAATACAGAAGATAAAATTTTCACATTTTTCTCTTGAATACATTGATTTACAGATTAAATTGTTATTTAAGTGCATTGAAAGTTACTCAACTGTGATAATTGAGTCTTGTCATAGGTACCAAAGGCTCAAGTAAAATTACAATATGAGGGACTCAACTTTAGAATAAGAAAAGACGCATTTAGCTGATGAATATCCACTGGTAATAAGAAACCTGACTCTTAGTATCAAAATATATCTGAAAACTATGGAACTAAAAGGTTACCTGAGTAGAAGTTGGAATTTGAAAGCATTAATTTTGTTCCTGTTGCCAAGGCAACCATTTCTTTTCATGATAGGCTCAGACAGTGGTTCAAGGGGAAACTGCTTTCTGGAGATCTGGACTCTCTTCCCACCTTCATCCGCCTCCAGACTCCCGTGGACAGAGAAGAAGACAGAGGAAAAGTAAAATACTGATTAGTACTGTGTGTGCTTAACTGTGATCTTAACAAATTACAATCTTGCAGAATATTTTCATCTGATTCCAATCTAATACCAATAAGAATTATTGAACTATATATAATAAAATGTTTTTAATGTCTAATATATTTATTTATATAGGGTATCAATTTCTCCACATATTTTAAATTAAATTATTACCTCAAGGTCTTTTGTCTCTAATGACCCTTTCAAGACATTTAGCTGCTCTGCTAGATACCTTTTGTCACTGGAGATAATAATTGTCATCTCACCTTAGGCATCAAATTGTTATCTCTTACCTCTTTCTCTTCAGGCTACAACTTGTAGTTTTCCTTAAGTTTACAAAGGTTCAGAAGGACAAAGATCAAAAGAGAACTTTTCATTAAGATCAGCTTAAAGGCCTAGCAATAATGAAGAAGTTCAACCACAGAACATTGGAAGGAGCTCACAATTGTGCACAGGTTCAAAAGTCTAAGCGTTTTCACTGACGTGATCCCTCATCCCAAGGAGCCAGAGGCAAGAGATGCCAACTATCCTCCCTCAAAAAATCAACTTTGCCAGCTGAAAGGTCAGCTGGCCTCCAAGATTACTAACACCACTAGGGCTCCAGGCACCATTGTGCATTAATCTGGTCCAAAAATTCTGCTCGTAAAGGGAAGATGGTTTACCCTACCATTCATGTCCTTGTCTGTTGACCTTGAGTGTTGATTTCATACTTCACCGTCTGTCTCATTAACACTTTCCCAGTCGTCTTTCTCTCTATTGTGGCTCAGCATTCCTATTTCTTTCAAGTTTCTAGTATGTCTCTCTTAGCTCAGGTTAAAATAGCTTTCACACCAGAGTCTCTTAAATATTTCTTCATTGTACATGAGCATCATTGGGTTTTGGGTCAAGTTGTTTAACAAGAAATAGGTGTGAAGCAAACACATGTAGGAATGTTATTCTTCTGTGACATTATTATGAAATTTCCTGAGAGGTTAATAATGTATTTCTTAGTGATCCTTATATTTGAATTTATTTATTTTTAGTTTATTGAAAATAGATTTTTTTCCCTATGAACTCAAAACAGGAGTCTGGAGCCAACAACTGGAACAGAAGCCATTAAGGGAAGCTCTTTTTTGACTCGCTCTCCACGGCTTGCTCCATAACTCCATGGCTTCCTTGTTAACATCCAGGACCACTAGCTCAGGGCTGGCACCACCCACGATAGGCTGGGCCCTCCAACACTATTAGGAAATCAAGAAAATGCAGCATAGGCCAATCTGGTAAAGACATTTTCTCAACTGAGGTCTCTTTTCCAAAATGACTCCAGTTAGTATCCAATTGACATAGAAACTAGCAAGCACACAATCTCCTACCCCTGAATCATTCAGCCAGGTTCATGGAGGGGATAGACCATGCATACAGATGCATACTCTGCTGGACTTTTCCATGTTTGCTCTTGGTTTTGCTTATCCATAGGCATTCTAAAATGGTTCTGAGTACAGCTATATAACTGCCTCTCATTGATAATATTTAATTCAATTAATATCCTTACAGACAGAAAAATATTAAAAAAAGAAAAAAGAAAATAGATTTTTTCATAAAATATTTCTTGGTTCTTGTTTCACCTCTTCCAACTCCTCTGAGATTCTTCCCTACTTCCTTTCCATTGGATACCACACACTTTTATGTCTCTCATTAGAAAATAAAAACATCTAAAGAGTAATATGACTATAAGATAAAACAATAGCAAGCAAACAATATAAGACCAAACAAACAAATAAGCAGAAGAAAATAGTCAAGAAACGCATATAGATGTGGATATACACACATTTGTACATACAGGAATCCAAACAAAAACAAAAACAAAAACAAAACTGGAAGACATAATATATATGCAGAAAATCAGTAAGGTTAAAAAAAAAAGCCCTGAAAAAACACTATGAGATAAACAATCTATAAAGATACGCATAGAGTTCATTTTGTGCTGGGCATATACTGCTCTGAAGAGTGGTTTGTATCCTCAGTGAGACTGTTAGAGAAAATGAATTTTTCATTTGTGAGTATTTATCAATTGAAGATAGCTTCTGGGTTATGGATGGGGGGTGGCATCTATTTTGCACTGGAACTCCATCTGGACCACACACATGAAGGTCTGTGAATGCTTCCACAGTCTCTGTGAGCTCATATTGCATCAGGCCTGCTGTATTTAGAAGGCCTGGTTTCCTTGGTGTTCCTCATCCCCTCTGGATCTCACAATCTTTCTGTGTCCTTTTCCACTGGGTTTCCTGAGCCTCATGGAGATGGATTTGATGGAGACACCCTATTTAGGGTTCAGTGTTCCAAAGTCTCTCATTATTTGCGTAATGTTTTGATGTGGGTCTCTGCATTTGTTCCCATCTGCTGTAGGAGGAAGCTTTTCTGGTTATGGCTGAGCAAGACAGTCATTTAGAAACATAGCAGAGTGTCATTGAGAGACATTTTGTTGTTTTGTTTCTTTTCACAGAACTGTAGTATTTGTTTTTTCACTAGGTCCCTAGCCAATCTGGCTTGTGGTTCTTGGCTACCCAAGCAACGTGAGGGAGGCTTCCATCTCATGGAGAAAGCCTTAGATTCATTCAGATGCTGTTTGGTTAGTCCAACAAGATTTGTGCCATTATTGCACCAGCACGTCTTGCTGGAAGGTCATCATTATAGATTGAAGGATTTGCAGCTGGGTTGGTGTTTATCTTTTTTTTCCTCTGGTAGCATGTAGAATGCCTTCCAGTACCATAAACACTAGTCTGTAGGAATGAAGGCCTTAGTTAGGTACCAGCTCAATTTCTCTATGTGCCAAGAATTGTGTAGTGGAGAGCAACCAGTAGCCTTGGCAATATCTTGCTTGGTTGGGGGCTTCCATGGCTAACAACTTAATTAGATGTAACCCATTCCTGTTACTGGGAACTTAATTTAGTAAGAAGAGATGTCCAGTTGGGACTCTGTTTCCCCCTTGTTATTTGGCAACTTCACTTAGGTGGCCTTCATACATAGATATATTAAAAAGAAACTTCCACTGCATTAGGTTTCCTTGCGACCCCTCAAATGGCCTTAATTCTAGCTGTCCCTCCTGCATTTCCTCCCTTGCTCCTTCTTCCCTCCCCATTTGATCCTCCCATTCTAGTACTCTGCTTCATTTATCCTTATCTATTCTATTTCCTTTTCCTGGGGAGATCTATCTGCTTCCCCCAACCCCAGTCCTTTATTATACCCAACTTCTGTGGTTCTATGACGCTTGGTTATCATTGACTTTGCAGCTAATATACACATGTAAACATGTACAGACTATATTTTTTTCCTTTCTTGGTCTGGATAATCTCACTCTGGATGTTTTTTTCCTTCCAGTTCTATCCATTTGCCTGACATTTTTATGACGTAATTTCTTTTAAGAGCTGAGTAATATTCCACTGGATAAATGTACATTATTTTAAAGCCATTCAACTATCGACAGATATCCAGGCTGTTTCCAATTTCTGGATGTTATGAATAGAGAAAAGTAGACATGGTTGAGAAAGTGTTTCGATAGCAGGATAAAACACCGCTTAGGTGTGGAGATAGATCTGTTCTCAGCTTCTCGAGGAACTGCTACATTGGTTTTCAGAGTGGCCATACAGTTTGTGTTCCCACCAGCACTGCATGAGCGTTCCTTTTTTCCATATTCATACCAGTATGTGCTGTCATTTGTTTTGTTGATCTTGCCCATTTTCACTGGCATAAGATGGAATCTCACAATAGTTTTGAATTGCATATCCCTGAGGACTAAGGGTGTCGAACACTTCCTTCCGTGTTTCTCAGTCTCTTCTGTTTTCCCTTTTGAGAATTCTCTCTTTAGATCTGCACTTCTTTCCATTTAATTGAGTTACTTGTTTTCTTGATATCAATTTCTTTGAGTTCTTTTTATAGGTTAGATATTAGCGCCCTAAAGACTGTGTAGTTAGCAAAACTACATTCTGAAGCTGCCTCTTTATCTGAATGATGGTGCCCATTGCCATACTGGTTTGCTCTCTATTGATGTGATCAAATACTGACCAAAACCAGCCCTGAGAAGGAAAGGCTTACTTGGCATGAAAATTACAGTCCACCATTGAGGGAAGGCAACTGGAAAACCCCGAGACAGTAACTTAAGCAGAGGCCATGGAAGAATATTGCTTATTGGTCTCTCCTCATCACATACTCCACATGTTTTCTTGTATAAGCCAGAACCATTTGCCTAGAGATTTCATCATCCAATCTACCACATCAATCGTTAATGAAAACAAGTCCCCAAAGACTTGCCTACAAAGCAATCTGAGGGAGGAAATTTTCAGTTGAGGTTCATCTTTATACATGATTCTAGCTTGTGTCAAGTTGATAAAAACCAAATCAAGATGGGTATATATCTAAAGAAATTCAGTACATTAAGAGGACATCTGTGTTCCCACATTATTGTCAAACAACAGTAAGTGTTGGGGGGTGGTGTAATATATTTTGATACTAATTACTGCTTGCTGCTTCTGTGACCCATCTTTTGATTAATAAAATGTCATCCCACCTGGGCAGGGAAGATGAGATAGATGGGGCTAAGGTTCCCGGATTTAGAGAGAGGGAGAGGGATCCTGGGAAGAGGAAGAGGAAGAAAGACCCTGAGGAGAGAGGAGAGAAAAGAAGACCGCCATGTCTGCCCTGCCCCAGGTTAACTAAGGCTATTATAAAATATATCAAGAACATCATGATGGGCGGATATTGACCCAGGATGTCTGCTCAAACTACTGCACCAACTAAGGACAATACATGGAGTAAATATTGAATCCCTACTCAGATCTAGCCAAGGGACAGGACATTCTCCACAGTTGTGTGGAGAGCAGGAACTGACTCTGACATGAACTCTGGTGCCCTATATTTGACAACTTCCCCCTTGTGGTGAGGCCTGGTGGCACTCAGAGAAAGGATAAACAGGCTATGAGGATGAGACTTGATAGACTGTGACCATATGGTGCTGTCACAGACCTAAGGGAGGGAAATAGAGTGAAACAGGGAGGGACGGGGAATGGGAGGATACAAGTAAGGGGATAACAATTGAGATGTAATCTGAATAAATCAATTAAAATTAAAATTAAGAAAAAATATGTTGCTTTTCTGACTCTTCCCCGGCGCTCAAAGATGTCGAAGCGAGGACGCGGCGGGTCCTCCGGAGCCAAGTTCCGGATTTCCCTGGGTCTTCTGATAGGAGCCGTGATCAACTGTGCTGACAACACAGGAGCCAAAAATTTGTATATCATCTCTGTGAAGGGAATCAAAGGACGGCTGAACAGGCTTCCTGCAGCTGGTGTGGGCGATATGGTGATGGCCACAGTTAAGAAGGGCAAACAAGAACTGAGGAAAAGGTCCATCCAGCAGTGGTAATTTGACAACAAAAGTCATATCGCAGGAAAGATGGGGTGTTTCTTTATTTTGAAGACAGTGCAGAGGTCATAGCAAACAATAAAGGCGAGATGAAAGGTTCTGCTATCACAGGTCCAATTGCAAAGGAGTGTGCAGACTTGTGGCCCAGGATTGCATCCAATGCAGGCAGCATCGCATGATTCTCTGCTGTACTTGTAAAATATATTCATTAAAAAGTCTTTGCTCTTAAAAAAAAAAAAAAAGAAAAGAAAACATATATCAAATGTCTGTGTCTCAATTGAGTGCTAGCTCTGCATACTGATAATACAGGTAATAAATAAAAAGAACAAAAACAACTAAGGACCTCTTTTCATCAAGTGATGAATTGACATAAAGGACTGGTATACTCTGAGGAAGACCATTTCTCCTGCTCTCAGCAATCCCTAGTTTCCTGTAATTCTTTGTGTATGATTGAAGCCATGTGAGTTTTCCAATGTTCGTATTAGCTTATCTGTTGTTCTTCGTTCAGTTCATGTTTGGGCAGCTACATTGGTGACACTTTGGTATACCTTCTGAGATACTTAGGAGGCACAATCTCACAGCAAACTCCATGTTCCTCTGGCTCTTATAATCTTTTCATCCTCTCTTCCAAAATGAGCCTTGAGACTTAGGTGCTGGAGTTGTATTACAGAGGTCTCCACTGGGACTGGGGCCAACAATTCTGTATTTTACTGGTTATGTCTTTCTGCAATGGTCACTATCTATTGCAAAGAGAAGTTTTGTTGATGAAATGCGAAGACTGCACTTTCCTGTGGGTATGAGGACAAATATTTAGAATATTGTTTGGAATTACACTGGTTTAATAAAGTGGTGGTTGTAGGTTCTCCTCCAAGATCCATGACTTCAGTGACCCTGATGTGGTTGACAAGGTGTCCTATACCAGACATGATTTTGCTCTCTTTGAGCAGGTCTTAAGTCCAATTAGAGAGCTTTTGTTACTACCAGCGTATGTGTACCACTACTCTATACTGTGTTATTGAGTATTGTGCCAAGCTGATCTTTGTGGCTCACAGGCATCATAGCTGGATAGGATTGTTGTTTGCTTCCCTTCGTTCGCCTTCTCACATGCCACCTTCATATACCATAAAAGCTAGTCCTCGGGGGAGGTTTTCAGGTCAGTTGTAGTTCAGGGAACTCTAGACCGTATGTGCAAGGTGCATGATGTCTTTAACAACAGGGACTTACCTTCCACCACTAGGGTCAACAACTACATGCAATAGAAATAGCCTGTAATGTTTTGGAAGTCTTTTGGACAACCCTGAGCAACTCTAAAAAGGGCTTCTCATGCATGATGTTGGGGCTTCTGTTAGATGGTCTGTGGCTCTTAGTAGGGAGGAAGCATTGTTAGGCTAGATGGGAATTTTTAATTTAAACTATATATATCTATTTATACACTGATGTACATGTATTATGGGTATTTTTTATCAAGGTAGTTAATAGTATGATTTATTATGACATATTTTTATGCATCCTTACTGTTATTTTACCCTCTTACCCACGGAAGAAAAATCTTTATGAATACAATCATAATTTAATTTTAATGGCTATCATAATGTTAGTAGAAAAATAAATGAGGGATTGAATAGGAGGTTCAGCAGTTAAGAGCACTTGTTGCTCTTTCAGAGCAAGTTTGGTTCCCACAACCTAAATGGAACAGCTCAAAACCACTTATAACCCTTATTCTGGCATTCTTTTTTTGGATTCCATAGTCACCTTTATACGCATATGAAGCCATGCAAGTATACCCATATACAGTTTTTTAAAGTATAAAAAATGAAATAAAATTTAATTAAATAATTGTTAGTACAAATACATGTAAGTTGTACATGGCTTCATATAAAAAATACATGTAGCACATGTGGAGATATATACAAAGTCTAAACATGAGTTGGGCTAATTAATGATAATAGGATAGACTAAATTCTATTCCTATTTGTTACTTTTAAATTTCCTAGCATATAAGATGTTTATGCTAAGCATGTACTAATGACTTAATTTTGTAATTATAATAAAATAAATTTTATTTTTATTATTTATCAAGCAAAAATAAAATTTATGACTCAAACATAGATTTGGAATTGGAATGTTAAGTAAATATGTGATGTTTATAATAAAATAAGTGATAAAGAATGTTAAATAAAGTATAAATTTAAGCCTGCTTATTCTTCTCAGTATGTATTTTTGAATTAATAGAAAATAAAACATAAAATTATGACAAGTGTGCCTTTTTTCTTCATTGTACTGTCATAGTGTCTCATAAACCATTAGAAAATAAACGATGTCAAAATATTTTGTGCAACATCATGTATGGTGTTTAGATCCTTGAAGATTGTGAGGAGCTGTGTGCATAACCTCATTAACAGGACAGCACTACAGAACATTCCATAACAGTTTACACTGAATCAATTCAAGCAGAACTACTTTTAAAATATTAAGTCTGTGCTTGGCTAGTGTTGTATAAGATTCTGCTAAATTCAGCATCTCAAAGCATGAATTTTAACTTTGCCTTTTATTTATGTCTATGAAAAAAGTGTTTCAACATTTTCTACTGAACAGTCTTCTAATCTGCCTAAGTAACGACTTGAAAAGTTGTAATTTAGATAAAACTGCACGATAATTCTAACTTTGTATCTTGAAAACAGATACATAAACTTAAGAAAATAAAATGTGGTGAAGAGAATTTTATTTTATTCTCTCCAGAAATCTATTAATGGTGAAAATGATCAGGACATTGAGTGTGTTGCTTTTTGTGAAATGTCAAATGTTATCACTTTTTATTAATCCTTATAAGCTTGGTGCAGGAAGCTTCTGTGGTAATTTGATCTTTCTAAATTTGTCCCAGAAGCTAAATAAGTTTAGGACACTGTGGATTGCATAAACTAAATAATTTCAATCGATCAATCTGTCAATCAATCAATCAATCAATCAATCGTCTCTGGGCTGTAGCTCTTAAGAACTTTTGAGAAACAGTAGTCATTTTAAACTCTGCCTAATTGGCTCTCTTCAGTAAAGTTGTATTTTTGCGATCACAGTATTATTTTGAAGTGCCTCCACACCGAATTTATAATATGTGATTATTTTTTGATAAAATATTTATGGCAGGGTACTTAAAGCATTTTTTTGTGTGGTGAGAATAGCAATGGTATAAAATAAACCCATATCCAGCCCTTGAGATTCACTTTCCCAAGTGTTTTGTTCTGGCAGCAAATCTAAGACTACATTTTTGTTCTGACGGTTTCCACATTCTCTGCTGACAAGCGACCATCTTAGGCATACACTGGACATCAGTGGGTTGCATCTTACTGGAAAGGTGCATTACCTATACTTTGGTAGCCATTGAGTGCCTTTGAGAAAGGCTTCATTGGACACCAAAGGAGAAAAACAGCCAACCTGCCGGATCCTGGTAAACCTTAAAAATAACAATAGGAAAGGCAGTAATTTCTGTACTGAATGCTCTTCTTTTCTATTCAGCACATTTTTGTAGAGCATCTCATTTTCTAAAGCGCCTTCAGGGGTCATCTTTAATGAAATCAAAGCTTTTAAGGGGGAAAGGACTGATGATATTGGAGCCTGATATGCTCTCTCCACCAGACGGGCATGGCATTTGCTGCTTAACTTAGCACAGTGTAAGCTGCAAGATGCATGAGTTCCAAAATGATTCTAAGTGTTCATTTAACATGAGGCTTCCTTTGAGAAAAAGCTGCCAGTGGCGCATAATTGTGCCAAATGTGCAGTAGTTTCATAATGTGGGCCTGTAATCCACTAGGAACTAAGCCCTGCTATTACTCTCTTCAGGGAGACTTCTAACATTCCACTCCTCTTATTGTGAATTGTAACCTAGAGTAGTTACAGCTTATTGGAGATATCCTTAACAATTTGCGCATGTGTTGATGCTTTCATAATGTAAGTCAGAATAATGCATTTATCAATTGGGCAAGAGCCACAAAATGGAGCATCCAGACCATAATTTCCTTACTTCTAATAATTTATTCTCTCTTTTTACCTATTATGGCTGTGGTTAGAATAGGATTTAATCTTTAAAATGGTATAATTATCAACTGGAATATTTCTTGCAATGACAAAGTAGAACTTATTTCCATTTGGGAAGTGGGATATGGCTTTATGAAAGTGTTGAGGTGTTCAGCTACATGCTTGCATATGGAGATTTGAGTTCACTATGCAAATGTTTGAGGGGTGCATGTATGTTCCAGTGTTGACAAGAACTTGACTAAAGATTAAGACCGATGGCATTTTCCATAGGACAACCTCAAATCTGCTCAGATAGGAAGTGACGAGAATCATATCCAACTGAACCAATCAGGGCCCTTAGAAAAAGCAGAATGCAGTTTTAAAAATCTGACCAGTATCCTGGGAGGAGTGGAGGTGCTGGGGTGGGCGGGCCTCCATTCTTCTAGAGAACACCAAGAATCTGGCTTTGTTTCTTAACTGGAAATTGGTGTCTATAGTAAAAAGAATGATTTGCACCATAAGTTATTAGGCAAGCAGAGCTCGGGGGGCCATTGGGGGGGGTAAGAAAATAATTTCTAAAAAGAGTAGGTGAGCGAAACCAAGACTCCTTAGTACAACTGGTTTGTATTTTTAAAGGAAAAAATAAAATCTATGCATATATAACTTGTCACTTTTACATTTATTCTATTTAGTGTGTGTGTTTGCCCTCATGCACAAACAATGGCATATGTGGAGAAATCAGAGGGTAGCTTGCAGGACTCGGTTCTCATCTTCCACCACGTGAGTTCCAGGGACCAATTTCAGTTCATCAAGCTTGATGCCAACCACCTTTATCCCCTGAGGCATCTTGCTGGCTCAGACAGTCTCTTTCTCCTGTCAATGACCAACAAACATATTACATCTGAATACTAACGTTGTGTCATAAAAACACCTTTGTCCTTTACTAAAGACAAAAATTAAATATGAACAATTCTTTCATTCTGTAGAGCTTCTTATAATTCATATCTTGTGATAACACATTTAAAATGTTTGCTATTACTACAGATCCGTATACATAACAGAATTTAAATATTAATGAGCTTATCACACAATCATTGTAGTAATTGAGATTTAATATAATGATTCAGAATTATAAGTATTAATGAAAATAACACACACATTTGGTGTGTACAGATTGAAGAAGTTCTTCATAATATTCAATGGACAAGAATTCTCTGAAGGCACTCAATTATCAGTTAAACATGACAAAATTGTATTTTAGAATGCCTAATGGTACCACAATTTCACAGTATGTTTGAAAAACTCAATAAATAGATATATACATCTTTTAAAAAGAAAGAGTATTAAGACATTTAAAATAACATTAATTAATAAGATCAGATGTGGTTCTTGTTAACTAAGAAAACATTAAAAGAAAGTGTTTAGACTGAAAGACTATGGAGAGTTTTGAAGTAATGGATTCATTTTGCATTATGATATGGTCATGAGCCTATGGGAGCCAGGGAATGGAATGTGGTGGTTTAAATGAGGAAGGCTCTCAAAGGCCCCCAGGTTTGGGAATGAGCCGGATGTGTGGCCTTGGTGGGGGAGGTATGTCACTGGAGGTTGGCTTTCAAGTTTCAAAAGACTCAAGCTACTGCCAGTCTGCAATTTGAAATGTGAGATCTGAGTTTTTCCTGCTGCCATGCCTTTGCTCAACCTTCATGGACTCTGACTTAGAACTGTAAACCTATTAAACGCTTTTCTTTACAGGTGATTTTTCTCATAGCAATAGAAAAGTATGTAAGACTGATGCAAAAATTCCAAATTAAAAGTTTTGTAAACCTAACATCTGCAGCAATGAGGGATTGGCGCAACAAATATAAATCAATAAATCCAGTTCATCACATAAATGGACACAAGCAAAGAGGTCACATGATTATCTTGGTATATGCAGAAAAAGCCTTTGACACAATCCAATATCCCCTTATGTTAAAAGCTGTGGGGTAGCTAGAAGTGGACATTGAACATATTAAGATAATAAAGGCTACACACAGGTCGCTTACTAGCATTATGCTCAGAGAACAACTCAAAGCATTTCTGCTAAGATTAGGAACAAGGCAAAGTGCTTACTCTTTAAAAACCCTATATTAAAGACAAATTACTGTCTAGAATATGCAGGGAATCCATAAAACTAAGCCCAAAAACAACAACAACATCAACAACAAACAACCCAATTTAAAAAAAAATGGGACATGGAACTAAAATAGGTAATAAACATTTAAAGGATTCTTAAATATCCTTAAGCCATTGTGAAAATGCAGATAGAAACTACTTTCGGATTCCTACTCATGATAGTCAGACTGTGATCATTATCAAGAGTGTAAAGATGGCCAATGCTGGCACTCACGTGGGGAAAGGAGAACGCTTCCTCGCTGCTGCTCATAGTTGGAACTAGTGCAATCACTTTGAACATCAGGCAAGAGGACACTCAAAACACTAACAGAGAAATGCTACGTGTGCCAGTCAAACCATTCCTAGGTATATAGCCAAAGGAATGTATGTGCAAGGATACTTGCACATCCATGTTCAGGAGACCTAGGAAGTATAATTAACCTAGGCAATCTGTGCTGGCTAGTCGTATGTCAACTTGATGCAAGCTAGAAACATATATGGGCAGAGGGAAACTGAACTGAGAAAATACTTCCAAATGATAGGCCTGTGAGAAAGCCTCCGGTGCGTTTTCTTGGTTGATTACTGGTGAGGAGGGTCCAGCACACTGTGGATAGTGACTGGGCTGGTGGTCCTTGGTAATATAAAAAAAGCAGGATGAGGAAGCCATGAGGAGCAAGCTAGTAAGAAGCATTCCTGCATGGTCTCTGCATCAGCAAAAGAAAACTAACAGAGACACATGGTGTGTTGTCTCTCGGGTTTTCTGCATGGAAGAAAATATAATAAATCTCATGAATTTTGACTACCTATGTTTTTCTTCAACTTAAAAGAATCATTTTTTGGGGGGAAGAGAAACATACATAGATGAATAAAACATAAAACTCATTAAAAATAAATGAATCTGGCTCAAATATAATGAAAAATCCAAACACCCGTGCCCTGGTTAGCAGCAATCATGTCTGGTTTTGTTAAAAACAGAACAGTTTTGAGAGAAAAAATAGAACTGAAAATTCAATGCTATGGTATGAGTATTTAGAATTCAAGAAATGCAATATATCTTTTTAACTGTAGTCTCTGTATTTCTCCGAATCCTTTGTTGGGGATAAAGGAAAATGTCTACACCCCTGACCTGGAATAGTGTTTTCCAAGCTCTCTTCAAGGCTTTTCTTTCTTTTCTCCCGATCACTTTGTGTCTCATCCACACATTTTATTTTGTTCTTGGTACATTATCACCCTGTGAACATATCTGGTTTTATTTATTTTCCTTCCTCAGTAAAATGAAAAATATACTTTATCTTCAAACTTGCTTTAATGCTAATGCCTAAAATAGTACATGAATATTGTTGGTATGTGTAAAATGTTTGTTGAATGAATAATAAATAAACTCATACCTTTTTTATGTAATTTCATAGCATTTCTCAGCATGAAAATATCTTAATTTATTAAAGTTGTCTCCTATTAATTGACATTATGGGTTGCTGATTTATTTTTGACATTTATATAATTATAATAAATATCCTTATACATATTTATTTGTATAGTTGTAATTTTACTTCTGCTTGATGGATTTCCTAAACACTGAAATTACTTGATTAAAGGAAGTATATATGTGCATATGTTCTATACATTTATGGATATGTTTATATAAATATCACTCTATATATTTCATTTTAATAGATACTAGCAAGTCTATACCACAGGAGTCATAGGATTTCAAGCATCAGCCTGTGGATATCCACTCTCATTTTCCACACCTTCTTCATTGGTACTGGGAATTATTAAACACAGACATGCATACTTTTGACAACATGGTGATTCACAATGACTAACCCTTCCTTATTATTTATATTTCTATTTTCCTGACTACTAGTGAAGTTAAACATGTTTTTGTGAGCTTTTCTACTAATAATAATATTTCTTCTGCTGTGACTTGCTTGTTCACATCACTGGCAAAGTTTATTTGAGTACTTCTATATTTTTAATCAAAAAAATTATTGTTTGTATATAAATTATAGGTATTTTGTCTCACTCTTAGATTTTGTTTATGGTACATTTTTCTTTTTTTTTTCCCGGGCTGATGTCAGTTCTTTTTTTTTGTTGTTGTTGTTTGTTTTGTTTTGTTTTTTATTAATTTATTCTTGTTACATCTCTATGGTTATCCCATCCCTTGTATCCTCCCAATCTCCCCTCCCTCCCATTTTCCCCTTATTCCCCTCCCCTATGACTGTTCCTCAGAGGGATTACCTCCCTCTGTATATGCTCATAGGGTATCAAGTCTCTTCTCGGTGACCTGCTGTCCTTCCTCTGAGTGCCACTAGGTCTCCCCTGCCAGGGGACAGAGTCAAATGTGAGGCACCAGAGTACATGAGAAAGTCAAATCCCTCTCTCCACTCAAGTGTGGAGACTGTCCTGTCCATGGGCTAGATCTGGATAGGGGTTTAAATTTTACCACCTGTATTGTCCTTGGCTAGTGCCTTAGTTTGAGCGAGACCCCTTGACCCAAATCTGCCTATCATAATGTTCTACTTGTAGGTTTCTAGGACCCACTGGATCCTTCTACATTGCTATTCTCCCATTGTTCTCTCATCTAGAGTCCCAATGGATGTCCTCCCCTCTGTCCCAGTTTCCTGGTAAGGGAAGGCTTTCGTGGGACATGCCCCTTGGGCTAGTATGCAGATATAAGTGAGTATATACCATTTGAGTCTTTCTGCTTCTGGGTTAACTCACTCATTATGATCATCTCTAGCTCAATCCATTTGTCCACAAATTTCGGGAATTCCTTGTTTTTAATAGCTGAGTAGTATTCCGTAGTGTATATGTACCACAGTTTCTTTATCCATTCTTCTACTGAGGGACATTTAGGCTGTTTCCATGATCTGGCTATTATGAATAAGGCTGCTATGAACATGGTTGAGCAAATTTTCTTGCTGTGTGCTGGTGCATCTTCTGGGTATATTCCAAGGAGTGGAATAGCTGGGTCTTGAGGAAGCTCTATTCCCAGTTTTCTGAGATAGCACCAGATAGATTTCCAAAGTGGTTGTACTAGTTTGCATTCCCACCATCAATGAAGGAGTGTTCCTCTCTCCCCACATCCTCTCCAGCATGTGGTGTCGCTTGAGTTTTTGATCTTAGCCATTCTGATGGGTGTAAGATGGAATCTCAGAGTTGTTTTGATTTGCATTTCCCTGATGACTAAGGAGGTTGAGCATTTCTTTAAGTGTTTCTCAGCCATTTGATATTCTTCTGTTGAGAATTCTCTGTTTAATTCCAAGCCCCATTTCTCAATTGGGTTATTTGGTTTGGTGGTGTTTAATTTCTTGAGTTCTTTATATACTTTGGATATTAGACCTCTGTCAGATGTAGGGTTGGTGAAGATCTTTTCCCAGTCTGTAGGCTGTCGCTTTGTTCTCTCTTTTTTTTTTTTATGGTATTTAGAGATGTTTTATTAATTTAAGACTTTTTTTGACCATGAGAAATGTCAACTCCTGGCAGAAACCCCATTACACTTCAAAGAACATCCATGTGGGGTTTGCTTCGTATGTGACAAGCAAGCCACTGGGCAAGAAAATGTCTTTGTTTCTATGGCAAACACAGAATACTGGAAAAACTGGAAGCAGGAAAGTCAACTGCTGAGCTTTGCAGGGCCAGAGCAGGCAAGTTCTACATATGCCTGCTTCATAGTAAAGTATGTCAGATGTTCTGGGCCAGTCAGCCAAAGAAATGCATGCTGCAACATTGCGCCAGTCAGCCAAAGAGGTGTGTGCTCCAACATTGCGCCAGTCAGCCAAAGAGATGCGTGCTCCAATATTGCAGAAGAATAGCAAAAACGATCTTGTACAATAAAAGGTGCTGTGGAGGAATCTCCATACCTGATTTCAAATTGTACTATAAAGCAATAGTAATTAAAACAGCATGGTACTGGCACAGCAACAGGCTGGTTGATCAGTGGAATCGAATTGAAGACCCAGATATGAATCCACACACATATGGTCACTTGATTTTTGACAAAGAAGCCAAATCCATTCAATGGAAAAAGGATAGCATCTTCAACAAATGGTGCTGGTCTAACTGGATGTCTATGTGTAAAAAAATGCAACTGGACCCATATTTGTCGCTTTGTTCTCTTGACAGTGTCTCCAGCCTTACAGAAGCTTCTCAGCCTCATGAGGTCCCATTTACTAATTGTTGACATTAAGGCCTGGGCTGTTGGTGTTCTGTTCAGGAAGTTGTCTCCTGTGCCAATATGTTCCAGGCTCTTCCTCACTTTTTCTTCTAACTGACTTAGTGTCTCTGGTTTTATATTGAGGTCTTTAATCCACTTGGATTTGAGTTTTGTGCAAGGTGACAAAAATGGGTCCAGTTGCATTTTTTTACACATAGACATCCAGTTAAACCAGCACCATTTGTTGAAGATGCTATCCTTTTTCCATTGAATGGATTTGGCTTCTTTGTCAAAAATCAAGTGACCATATGTGTGTGGATTCATATCTGGGTCTTTGATTTGATTCCACTGATCAACCAGCCTGTTGCTGTGCCAGTACCATGCTGTTTTAATTACAATTGCTTTATAGTACAATTTGATATCAGGTATGGAGATTCCTCCAGAGCACCTTTTATTGTACAAGATCGTTTTTGCTATTCTGGGTTTTTTGTTTTTCCATATGAAGTTCAGAATTGAACTTTCAATGTCTTTTAAAAAATTGTGTAGGTATTTTGATAGGGAATGCATTGATTCTGTAGATTGCTTTTGGTAGGATGGCCATTTTTACTATGTTAATTCTCCCTATCCATGAGCAAGGAAGATCCTTCCATCTTCTCATGTCATCTTCAATCTCCTTCTTCAGAGTTTTGAAATTTTTTTCAAACAAGTCCTTCACTTGTTTAGTTAAAGTAACTCCTAGATATTTTATATTGCTTGTGGCTAATGTGAAGGGTGTGGCTTTCCTAATTTCTTCCTCTGCAAGCTTGTCATTTGTGTATAGGAAGGCTACATTTTTCTAAATAGAAAATTTTAAATTTTTTTGTAATTAGACAATTATCTCCTATAGTTGCTCATTATTATTTCTGAAAACTTCCTATACTATATCGTTGGCTATTCAATGTTTTCTTATTTTAATAATATTGTATATATTTACATTTATAGCTCGATTCCATACAATTTGCTATTACAGATGATATGATTAAAAATCTTATTACTTTTAATGGGTAGGTAGCTAATTATGTTAAATATATTCAGCAACAACTAGAAACATCCCAATGGAATAAAATACTATCTTTATTATGTTTTAAATTCTCATTTACATAGTCAAGATTTATTTTCAGCACTATTAACCATATGTGTAATCTTATGTCCATGAGTTATTTAGGTATAATGTTTGTGTTCTAAATTGTAGCTAAAAATAAGGTTACAATATAATGTTTTGAGGTACATATGTATGTACAGAGTACATACATAACTGAGTCATGAGGATTGAGGCCCAGGAATGGAATCCATGTCCTCAGAAGAGCAGCTAGGACAGTTATGCTTTCCTTTACTGTACGGAGATACAGACAGGAGGTACCATCAGCAAATCCAGATGACTTCCCTTGTGAGGACCTGGGCATGCTAGCACCTAGATGGTGAGTTACCTGGACTAAAAATATGGTGTTGTTGCTATTGTTTTATTTATAAGTTACTGTAAACTAACAAGAGTAGATGTATATGGTTTTGATCTGTGAGGCTTCATGATAAGGAGTAAATTTTAAATGTTAGTTAAGTCATCTCTCTTTTTTTTTTTGTTCTTAATCTTAGTATGACACTCTTAAGAAAGTAATGTTCATATTTATTGTAGATGTAATTATTAAAATGGAAAATAAGTATATTTTCATATCTCTAAGACATTTTTGTTCTTTTTTAAATGTTTTAATTTTTAACTTTTAAAAATTTATTCAGATTACATCCCGATTATTATGCTTTTTTTTTTGTATCTTCCCATTCCTCTCTCCTTTTTTCATACTATTCCTCTGCCCTAACTCTCTGAAAGAAGGGGATCCCCTCCCCCACCATATGATCACAGCCTGTCAGATCTCATCCAGATAGACTGCTTCCTTTTCCTCTGAGTGCCACCAGACCTCCCCACCAAAGAGAAATGGTCAAATAGGGGGCACCAGAGTTCATGTCAGAGGTAGGCCCTGCTCTCCCAACAACCATGGAGAATGCGCTGTTCATTGCCTAGATCTAAATAGAGGGTCTAGGTTTACTGCATTCATTGTCCTTGGTTGGTAGAGTATTTTGTGCAGGTCACCCTGGGTCTAGACCCACCAGGCTTGATGATCTTTTTGAAGGGTTCCTGGAGCTTCAGGGTCCTTCTATCGCCCCATTCTTCCATATCACTCTCACCTGGAGTCCCAAAAGTGAGTCCCTGCATCTGTTCCGGTTCCCCACTGAGGACATCTATGTTGGGCTAGTATCCAATTGTAAGAAAATATATACCGTGTGTGTCTTTCTGGGTCTGGGTTAACTCAGTCAGGATCATAATTTCTAGTTCTATCCATATGCCTACAAATTTTTAGATTTCCTTGTTTTTAATAGTGGAGTATCAATGTACCAAGTTTCTTTATCTATTGTTTGACTGAGGAACATCTAGGTTGTTTCCAGGTTCTGGCTATTATGAATAAGGCTGCTATGAACATAGTTGAGTAAACATCCTTGTTGTGTGGTAGAGCATCTTTCAGGTATATTCCAAGGAGTGGAATAGCTGGGTCTTGAGATAGCCCTATTCTCAGTTTTCTGAGAAAGCTCGAGATTGATTTCCAAAGTGGTTATACATGTTTATACTCCCACCAACAATGAAGGAGTGTTCTCTTTTTCCCACATCCTTGCCAGCATTTGCAGTTACTTGAGTTTTTTATCTTAGCAATTCTGATGGGTATAAGATGGAATCTCAGAGTTGTTTATTTGCATTTGTCTGATGACTAAGGATGTTGAACATTTCTTTAAGAGTTTCTCAGCTATTCAGTATTCCTCTGTTGAGAATTCTCTGTTTAGCTCTGCACCCCATTTCTTAATTAGGTTATTTGGTTTGGTGGTGTTAAATTTCTTGAGTTTTTTAAAATATATTTTAGATATTAACTCTTTGTCAGATATAGGATTGGTGAAGGCATCTTTCCAGTCTGTAGGCTGTTGCTTTGTTCTGTTGACAGTGTTCTTTGCTTTATAGAGAAGCTTCACAGCCTCATGAGGTCCCATTTATTAATTGTTGACCTTAATGCCTGGACTATTCGTGTTCTGTTCAGGAAGTTGTTTCCTGTGCCAATGACCTCAAGGTTATTCTATACATCTTTCTAACCATACTGAGGCAAAATAGTCCCACTACAATACTCTGTTCCATTGGCCATCCTAGTTATCCACAGACATTTTATGCAGAGGACCATGGTAACTTTTGTAGAAGGAAAATAAAAATTGTCAATCAGAAATCACTCCAGATAGATTATCAAGTAACTTTTAGAAGAAGTAAAGGCATTTTTTTTTAATATGAAGAAGGCTTCTTAGCAAAGCCCTAGGGTTAAGTTGGCAGTTAGAGATGCAGTTAAGTACTAATTAGAAATGAGCAATTACAGCATGATCTGACTGGTCGGATGAATATGACTGAAATATAACACAGAAAGAAGCACATAGAGCCAATAAAGCACTTATAGAAAGCAAATATAGATAAAGGCAAATGTGAAGAAGCCGTAGAATACAAAATAATGGTACTGCTGAGGCAATGAGCTGTCAGGATATGCTTGCACACAATTGGTTGCCATAACAACCTGGGATTTTTTAAAAGGTGGACCAAGAAATTGCATCAGTGAGTACACAAAGAACCAAGACATTCCATCTCTCCCAGAGCACTTACAAGGAAATACTTATCATTCTAAATTATGATTCAATAAAATGCCAATAACAATTTCTACATTGGTCAGTATTCTCTTATATTCACTTCTTTAAACCACTATGGTTGATAGTAAAGTAAAGCAGAACATACATTTGGAATTGTACAAAATGGAATTAAATCAGTTTAAGTAAAAGGCCAGATTGTGGTTAAATAAAATAGAATATCTAAAGTTAAATAATTCCATCCTAATCCACTTGGTTGTAATAAAACATTTAAGCATACACATTATGGATATGAGGTCACCCACTGTTTTGAGTCTCCCCAAAAGACTTCATAGCTAAGTTATAAATTAATTTAAAAGGTTTTTATGAAATTGTAAATGTTTTGCTGAGCCTCTAGAAATGCTTCCAAGGGAAATTACTAAGAATGCAATAAAAATATTTTAACAGGCTTAAGCTGGCAATTTAAACTTTTCTAACATGAAAGATGATTAGTTTTCAAAATCATCTTAGCATCAGAATTTTAAAAAAAATATTTGCTTACATTTAAAGAGATAAAATAAATTTTCACAAATACTGTAGAGTTTTTTTTTCCTCCTTCCCATTTTTCTTTCAATACAATATTTAGAATGAGTTCAAATAAACAAAACCAAGGTCCAATTCTCTTAAGATCTTGTACATGCTGATTTCTGAATAGTTAAGAGAAGTTAATGTCTATTTCTTCTTGACTTTAATTTAGACTTATTAATACATTCAAAGCACACACCTCTATTTGGGTTTTGGTAACTAATATTTTGCTTCCTTCCAGATGCAGGAACAATGAAAATGTCCGTGCAAAGCACCCAAGTCTAGTTTGATAAAGAACGCACATTCACACACACACACACACACACACACACACACACACACACACACACACACATGCACGCACACACACACTATACATATATACAGATGTACATATAATATGTACTTTAATGTAATCATTTGGACTAATCCTTTGTCTTGTTTACAGATTGGATGTGCAATTTTATTGGGAAAGAGGGGGCATGGTGAGAGCAGGTAGACTATCTGAGACTTGAGACAAAACTTGAATACTCTGGCATGATTTAATAGGTGGATAGTAAGATACCTGTGGTCTACTCACTGACCTCATCTCCTCAGCTGGAAAGGGGGATTATTTTCAGAAATAGATCAAACTGTGGACCATCAGGTGTGACTGGCTATTGGCTTGTCTTTTTCCTCCTAGACATGCACCTCTATGTTGAGTACATTCCATGATGGAAGAGCTTGAGCAGAACTGGCTAAAAGGTTAAATGAGCAAACAGATGTTTGGTTTTCACTATAATCATGACTATCCAAGAGCAGGTGAAAGTAATGTTAGATTGATATTTTCAGTCTTGGCAGGAAAGGGCTATTGATATTGTTTAAATTGATGGCAACAGAAGTTTAGATGACAATATATTAATTTTTCAAAAGACAGGAAGAATATTTGAAAAGAATGAAACAAGTTACCCAAAAATAAGCTATAAACTAGTTTATCATACTTAAAGCTTTTTCTCTTAAATTTATCACTTTTTTTTTGTGTAAATAGAATCCCTTGGATGGACAAGATATTTGCCACCAGCATCTGTGGACATGAGTTTAATCCCTGGAACTCACACGGTAGAAGGCCAGAATGGGCTCTGTTGTCGTCTGGTGTCCACACCTACACTGTAACTTCACATACCTGTTCTCTCTCTCTCTCTCTCTCTCTCTCTCTCTCTCTCTCTCTCTCTCTCTCTCTCTCTCTCTCTCACACACACACAGAGTAGTAACTAACTAACTAACTAACTAACTAACTAACTAACTAACTGATACATTTTGTGTGAGAGTTGGAATGTAAGTCAGGGAGAAAGTACTTGTATAGTATAAGCAAGACACTTGCTTCATTTCTCAGGTCCAACAAATAAAGAAAAAACAATTACATGAATAAAAACATTTTTAATCCAATGTGTTAATTTTGATAAATTTTATATTTTCATGTCTACTGTTCTGTCAGTAATCACTGCCTTGAAGCTTTCTTTCTTGGAAATTTTCTTGGTCAAAATGTATTCTTAAAGTAGCTTTTTTTTTTTCCCCAAAATCTAAACCTTTCACTCTCTTTAAAATTGAAGTAACATCAAAACATTTCACTTGTATTGCAAACCCTTATCTGAACTGTTTGTTTCTCTAGTAACCTCAGATGCAGAAAACAGGATGTATTCCTTTCCCATGGCTTCGAAGTCCTATTTTCTGCCATGTCTGATGTAAAACAGAATTTAAAGTTTCTAATTGAACAGAGGTCAATATAAAAGAGTTTAGAATCCAGGCCTTTGTTTCTTGTTTCTGATCTTAATAGTACAACAAATAGTTGAACTATTTTCTTTTTGTCACATAAAAGCATTTGAATGACAGCTCCTTCTTTTAATCACAGATTAGAATTTCCAAATACGTAAGTAGAAATATCAGGAAAAATAGAATACAAAGTAATTAAGATGAACTATAACATTCTTAAATTTCCTCAAATATTCGAAACAACAGTCTACACTTTCCCTGTGCTCTACAAGAGCCCTGTTTGACTTACAACACATATTTTCAGTCTGAACACTTTTCTGATTCTTAAACTTTTATGTACCACTTCTTCACCTGGTAACATATTCTGATGACTTTCTTCCTTCTCCTTTGGGTAGTCGAAGTAGGTGCTTTGAAGTATTTAAGAACACACCAGTCCAAAAAAAAAAAAAAAAAAAAAAAAAAGGAAAAAAAAAGAACATACTAGTCAAATAGTCAAATTGGATAACCAGGGCTGGGCTCTTTCTAGTGTATCCGTAGCTCCTGTACTCTGTTCTCTTCACTACTTTTCCTTCCCCACCATTTCTCTCCTGTATCCTCTCTCAGTATCAGGCTACCTAAGTAACTCTTGTTAGGGTCACCAAGTCCAAGGGAATTTTTAATGCTGGTGTCAGCAATAGTCAGTTGATTCAGACTTGCTTTTGATTCTGAAATGGCCTAAGTATCAATATCCTACATGAAGAACAAGTAATCCCTGTCTTATTTCCTCACCCAGAGAACTCACTCACCCTTCATCTTTCTTTCTCTTTCCTCCACCTTTGCTCTCTCCGTTATTCTTCATGAGGTATAGAAATCCTAGGACTTCTTTTTAATCGTTAAAAAGAATCTGCTTAATATGCAATCATCTTTTAGTATTTTTAGGTGGAGAATTAGTTTAAGGGAGGTTTAAACAAGAGATTATCGGCCTGGTGTGGTGGCGCATATGCCTTTAATCCCAGCACTCTGGAGGCAGAGGTAGGTGATTCTCTGTGAGGGCAAGGCCAGCCTGGTCTACAAAGTGAGTCCAGAGGACAGCCAGGGCTACACAGAGAAACCCTTTCTCGAAAAACCAACCAACTAACCAACCAACCAACAAACCAAACCAAACCAAACAAAAACCCCAACAACAACAGCAAAATCAAACAAATAAACAAAACCCAAAACACCAAACACCAACCACCCCCCAAAAACCCCAAACAAAACAAAAAACAAAAATACAAACAAAATCCCAAGAGATTATCTTCAAAGAAGCTAAGTAACAGAGAGGACCCAAGGGAGGCCCTTCCTGATACTCATTCAGACGGGGAAACAGAATAGATAGTCGAAGTAGAGAGGGAATTGAATTGGAGAGAGTGTGGGGGGGGAAATGAGGCACGAAGGTCAGATGGGAGAGTGGGGAGGGGAGGTTAGAAAGCTTGGAGAGAAAAGAGAAACCAAAGGCAAGGGCATCATTGAGACAAGCTGCAGACCTGCCATGGGGTAGACTCTAGAAAGGATATAGGGATGTCTCTACCTGAGCCTCCTAACAGCAGAGGACACAGAGACTGCGAAGGCCATCTTCTAGCCAGACAGGACTTCTAGTGGTGGGAAAGGAACATCGATCCACCTGCAAAACCTTCAACCCAAAATGTATACTGTCTACAAGATGCTCAGAGATAAAGATAGAGTAGAGACTGAAGAAATGTCCAGTCAGTGCCTGGCCCAACCTGAGACCCACCCAATGGGAGAGAGCCAAACCCTGACACCATTAATGATACTCTGCTATGTTTATAGACCGGAACCTAACATGACCACCCTCTGAGGGGCCCCACCCAACAGCTGATAGAATCAGATGCTGAGACTCAGTGCAAAGCATTAGTCA
The DNA here is from genome assembly GCA_907169655.1 of Acomys percivali. Classification (NCBI taxonomy): domain Eukaryota; kingdom Metazoa; phylum Chordata; class Mammalia; order Rodentia; family Muridae; genus Acomys; species Acomys percivali. The sequence goes on along the minus strand of OU015755.1, from coordinate 30,237,114 downwards.
GAGCTCTGGGAGTCCTGTGGAAGAGTGGGGGAAAGGCTAGAAGGACTCGGAGGGCACAGGAACGCCAGAAGAAGACCCACAGAGTCAACTAACATAGACCCATGAGGGATGGAAGCACCAACCAAATAATACCCACGGACTGGGCCCTAGGCCCCCTACACATATGTAATTAATGGGCAATCAGATTTTCATGTGGGTCCCTTGGTAAGTTGATCGGGTTGTCTATGACATGGACTCTATTGCCTGCTTTCGATCACTTAGCCCTTATGGGGCTGCCTTGTCTGGCCTCAGTGGATGAGGATGAGCTCAGTCTTGATGCAACTTGATATGCTGGATGGGTTCGGGGGAGGGCTCCCCTTTTCTGAGGACAAGGGGAGGTGGGATGGGGGAAGAGGGTGGGAGAGAGGAACTGGAGGAAAGGAGGGAGGAGGCTACAATTGGGATATAAAGTGAATATTTAAAACAATGAGCAACATAGGATTATCACAGAGGCAAGCAGAAGTAGGAAACAGTAAAGTACTGAGATGAGAGGGAGGCACATAGGAGGAGGAGTACACCTAATGTACTATTTGCAAACAATAGTTTTAGCCTTGATATTAACCTTTCTTACATTGAGAGAGGTAAAAGCTATTACAGTGTTTGAAGGCAAAGTAACTGGTATAGGGAATCTGATTGAGATTGAACAGAGTGGAAAAAGGCATTTTACTAGTGTATAATATTTAACTGGAGATGGGACTAGTTTCAGTGTTGTTGTTGTGCCTGAAAATAAAGAATAGACTCATTTTAACATTTTCCCAGGGGCTTGGTTTTTCTCTTTAGGTAAACTCATCTATTCTCACATTGATATATAAAGTCTACGTAGACTATTTCGAATTCAGAACATTTCTTCAGTCCAGATACCATCTCAGCATGAGAAACTCATGGATAATATTTCCATTTATATGTGTAAACAGAATTACCAAGTCCAAGATAGAACTTGAGATTTTACTCACAACCCCTACCCCTTTCCACCAGCAACATTTCCTTCCAGTGTCAAATTAGCTTGAATGCTGTCCAATTTACCAGGCTTCTCCACCAGCCATTGATTTACCCAATATTAAAAGTATGTACCCCTTTGGCTGTTACGGTGTGCATTTTTACAAATAATAGGATAGCTTAACAACAAAGAATTTTTATTTTCTTATAACAATAAACAGTAAAATGGATCATTCAAAACTAGGAAAAGGCCACCAGTTTACAAATGACTTGTATAGTCATTATTTCATAGTGTACTTTTTCAAAAGCTAAAGGTGGATTTCTGATATACTTCAGTGGTAAAAACATCTGCTTTGCATATGTTTTATATATAGGGCATATTGGAAGGTATTGTTAGCAGACTGTACATTTTTACATAAAACAAGATATTTTTAAGTGGCAGCTTATTTTGTTATCTCATGATTGTTCAGAAGAAAGCACCACTAACATTTCCTGAAATCAAAACGCAGTGAAGTTTAGTTTTTCAGCTATGGCAATTATGCAAGAAGTAATCTATTTCAAATATACAAAGCCAAAATACCAACAGAGTTTAAGACATCTGATAAATATAGTGATCACAGAAAAGCAAGACAAACAGGAAGCATGAATATAGAATGTCTTCAACAGTGCTCAACATTCCCTGCAGAGCCATGGAAACTAACACAGCTGTTAGTGGGCACAAACATGTGAGGCAAATGAGAAGAACACGGAGTAACACATCTGCATATTTAAATACCTCACTAATGATGAAGGGATTTTATTTAATGTCAAAATAGAAAAGTATGAAGCACTGGCATCTCAGTGAACGAGAGATTGTACATATAATTCATAAAACCATCAGTGATCAATAACCTATAAAAATGAAAATAAATTTTTAGAACACTTTAAAGGACCCCCCAGCCACTTGTGGCAGAAGGAACAGTTAGCCCCAAAGTTATGAGAGAGGGAGATCTGTCCCTGGCCCTCATTGGCTACAGCACTTAGGAGCCTTCCCCTAGATGTAGGGGTGTGGGTGAGCTGGCCCTAAGGCCATGAGGGCAGGAGAGCTGGCTCTGCCCCTTTCCAGGTGTGACAGCGGGTGAGCTAGGTGGGGCAGTGCTGGAGATTTTGCACTGGCAGTGTGGGTGCAAGAGAGCTGGTGGGCCGACTGACCCAGCAACCACCCAGGCTCAGATCCAGGGCTCTAATTGGCCTACCCATCTACTTCATCATATGAACTTCTGGACCATGTAGAAGGGCTGCTTTTGCAGATACAAAGCTGTAGGATTCCCATGACAAAGAGAAGTAATAGGATATCTGAGCAGATTCCTAGTGAGGATGCAGTATTGATAGAGTTGCCTGTACCCACCCCCCAAAAGATCCATTTTAGGAACTCAACCAAAAATTTTACTTTTTATACATTTATGTGTATATATTTATTTTGTAGAGAGGAGGGGAAGGGAGAAAGAGAACACCACAAAACACATATCACATGTGGTGGTCAGAGTTTACCTTGCTGAAATCTATTCATACCTTCCACCATGTAAGATCTGAAGATTGAACTCAGACTATGAGGCTTGGTGGCAAATCCCTTTACCCACTGAGCTATATCACCAGCCTTGAAAAAAATTTTCATCAACAATTTTTGATAACATCCAGACATTGTGACACGTGCTTTAAATCCCAACACTCAAGGAGGTAGAGGCAGGTGGATCTTCGTGAGTTCAAGGCCAGCCTGGTCTATGAAGTGACCAGAGACTGTGTCTCAAAAAACAAACAAACAAACCACAACAACAACAACAACAAAGAAAAATTGATAATTAGATATGAAATATCTGATCATCTAACCATCTTTATAAAAATAAATTTATTCATTCTATTTTTATTTGTATGGGTGTTTTGCTTGTATACATTTGCTTGCATACATACCTATAATTATTATTTTTATTTAATCAGAAGAAGGAATAAGGTGAGAGTCATCCAAACTTTACAAATACATGGCCTGGGCTTACCTCAGTGTGTTTCTTACTATCCCTTGGCTTAGGCCCAGAAGCTTCCAGATTCCATACAATTTAAGCTTCTACAAGCCTGGACCTTGAAGGCTTCCGCTTCCAACTTCTATCTGCTAACAGGTCTTAAATGTTTTCACACCCCCTGCTCCCCGCCCCCCCAATTTACACCTGAATGAGTTCATCCTTTCTAGTTCTTTCTGAACTCTGGATGGCTGGTCCAGCTCAGCTGTTCTGGCTCAAAACTCCTCTCCAAGCTGACTAATTCAAACTGGCTTCTTCCTGCTTCTCATTGAACTTCTCTGCTTCTCAATACCATGAACTGAACTGCACAAACTCAACTGGACTCAACTGAACTCTACTGTGCTGTCTCCACAAACTCCACTGCATTCCTGACCTGTATTCTTGTCCTCCTTATGCTCTCTGTGCTGCTCTCAAGTAGCTTCTCTTTCTTGTCTCTTCTTGTGAGAGTTGGGCATATCCTATCTCTGACTCATTCTGTCAAATCTCTCTCTGATTTATCACTTTGTCTGTCTGGCAATTAGATGTCATTGTTTAGGATTAAAGGTGCTTACTAAAGGCATGCCTGTATTCCAGCCAGAGGGATTATAGGTGTATCATGCTATATTCCAGCCAGAAAAGTTAAAGGTGTGCACTAAGAAAGTGTCTGTATTTCAGCTGGATCACACAGACCTAGGTGTTTGGATGTGATCCTTTGCCAGAACAACCATGCTCCTGGATTAAAAGTCCTCTACATCTTTAACCCTTCTGCTTAAACTAAAAATCACACACAGTTTAACCATTACAACAGAACAATTATCCATCCCATAAACTTAACAGTCTGAATATTTGTTTGAAGATCCATTGATGTAACGATGCTTCTTGCTATAGTTCTGATCATCTCCCCTTCAGCAAATGTCCATTTCAGCATTAAGGTTTTCTAGTCTGCCAGTCTGATGATTCGTCCTTCTTCAACTGGTTTGTTAAGCTGTCCTCATGCAGGAGGATCATCTTTCTGAGTCATCTGCATTGCTGTCTTTCTGTGTGTCTTCTTTCCTTGAGTCATGCCTTTCATGTGGAATCTTCTCTTAATCAGACTGGATCTTTATACAAATATAGGCAAAACTTCATCCCCAATGGAATAGACTCCATGATTTCCATTCTGATGTTAATACATCTTTAAAGCATATAGGTTGATCTAACCCGGTAGTTTTTTTCTACAATCCAGTGTCTTTTAGCTAATCTTAGTCACCCTTTCTGTTTATCAAAGTACAATTAGATCTTTCTGACTCCATAGACAGGCACTTGCATTCCATGCCCAGCTCGATGTTGATCCAGGCTTCTTATCCATTAAACACAGAAACAGTCAAGTCACACTACACAAGATGTTAATATACAGTGTCAGTTAAAATAGATGTCTGTCGACTGAGATTGAAGTAATATTAATCTGAGCTCCTCACTGCTATAGCTGATCTCTTCACCATAGGTTTATGGCTATATCTACCATATAAGCTCTTAATATTCCTGTTTGACCTTCTGGTCCCAGACATTTAGTTTTTCTTACACTTTGTTTTACTTGGGATAGTGTTCCAATACTGACAAACTGTGTAGAAATGGTCTGAAGGGACCAATGTGGATTCCAAGATCCTTAGAAGATTATAATTACATAATCTCCTGTGTCTACCAGATCTTTAATTTTCATACCATTTAATTTTAATTTTGGTCTCTGGTCATTGATAACAGTTATCCAAAATGTTTGATAGCAGATACCTGTCTTCCAGTACTTTTATATCATCCTACTTTTTAAATTGGAGCTGTTTTGCCATTGACATATGAAAACAGTAAAAGCTGAGCAATCCTATGTCCCACTTTAAACTACTTATTTTTCTTTTCATAAGTCATAATCTCAATTTATCTCTTGATGTCTTCATCTTCAATTCCTGGATGCAGAATGATTTCTTGGGATGTTAAGCTACTTTTTCCTAATACCATTCCTACTGTTTTGCAGGCAAGGGGGGGAGGCAGTGGTGAGGTAGAGGTCCATGAAATCCAGTGGGTGTTTTATAGCATTGATTTTTTTTGGTGACGGTGTGAGATTTTTACTTATGGCTAAGTCTAGGGCACTGATTCCTTCTTCAATAATTAGACCTCCAATACCAAGTTTGGATGAACTATTTCATTGCTGGCAAGAAGTGCCTTGTCTCTTACAGTTAAAACAACAGATGCTTTGATATCTAGGATTCTTGGCTACTGCTTGTTCAATTATATAGTCATTAGGGTCAATATTAGCAGTAATTATAATTCTTTCCTCCATGGGTGCTTATCCAGCTTTTAAAGGTCTAAAAACTTTTCTACACTCTGCATTTGCCTTTTTGAAAGCTAAAGTTTCAATTAACACCTGTCTTGCTTTTGGATCTAATATTGCCCCATCTATAGTGGATGTTAATCTACCTAAGAAGACAATAAAAGTCTCTCTGGGGCTGTGCATATTTTTTGTGAATGACATAGACTTTGTCTGCCTTATCCCAGGCTCCTAAAGCTACTAAAGCACACTGTATAATAATAGAGTCATCAAATTACATCTGCTTTCTTAAATAAGCATATTGACTTTCACCCAACAATTGATATTTCAGGATATTAACACCTTTAGATCTTTTATGATTTTTCATATGTGTAACTTCTTATCAGCATGTCAGCCATTGTAATTGAGAACCAAATTCCAGTAGAGCTGCTATTAATTCTGTCCAGTCTTGAGAAATAATTTTGTTCAAGGTAGCCTAGGTATTTAACATCTGTCTTATATAAGTGCATTTCGTAAATTGCTATTGATTCTTTTTAGTTATTAGGTTTTTTAAAAGAGGATTCCAGGCTAATTGTTCATTAAATTTTTTTTTTTTTACTATTTTTTGGCTAGTGGATGTGGTCATCTTTCCTCAATTTCATTAAGATGTGGCACCATAAGTTCTATGGGCTGCCTATCTTGACACCATAAGTTCTATCTTGATCCTCAATTCTATTAGGGACCATAAATTCACAAGTAAGCACTTCTCGCTCTCTTATTTCTGTTGTCTCTCGTCTCTCAAGCCTTTGTTTATCATAGTTAATTTTCTTGCTGAACAGCTGTTTTTTCTTGCAGTTGAAATTAGGAAAGGATTTACTTCTTTGGTCACAGTTGCAATAAGTACTGTGATGCTTTTTCAAGTAAGATTTGTATTCGTTTAGTCCTACTCTTCCTCTTAAAGGATCTGAAATGGAGTTTTCCATTTTTTTTTTCACTTTCCTCTAGGCATTCAGTTGAACTCAAAGAACTGATACTTCCTGTGGAGGTGATCCCAGGCAAGTTTTTGCTCTGTGGATTCCTCTCAGATGTTTCTTGTCTCCACTACACATGCCAGTGTACCAATTGTGAGCCTGGTGCCCATGAAGGACAGAAGAGGAAACTGAATCCCCTGGAACTGCAGTTATATATGGCTGTAATCTCCCTTCTGGGTGCTAAGAATCTGATCAAGGTCTTCTGGAATAGCAGCCAGGGGTCTTAACCACTGGGTTATCTTTCTAGACATACTGTTCTTTCTTAAAATGACTCATATCACTGTGCATGTACCTTGAGTTCATTTATGGCAAAATAAATTAGTAAACCAACTACTTTTCTGACACATTAATATCTTTCAAACAAATACTGTGTTTTTATAAAAGTTACCTGTCATATACAATAAATCTTTAAGATATTACTTAGGCTATGCGCACGACAGTAGTCATTAGGGAAATAATAAAGGCTAGCTATCATGAGAGCCTTTTTTACACACTTCTGGTTGAAGTATAAACAAGTCCAACAATGATGCAAGTCGATATGGAGGGCCCTCAAAATTAAGAAATGGATCTTTTATATGATAGCTACACCACTCCAGGGAATTTACCCCAAAGATCCAGAAGCAACATATCACAGAGAAACTTGTATGTCAATGTTTATTACAGCTCATTGACAGGAGCTAAATTATGGAACCAAGCTGGGCTTTCAACAGCAGATGGAATGCATAAGAAAAACGTGTTACAAACTTACAAAGGAGAGTTTTGTTGCTGTTGTTGTTTTGTTTTTGTTTTTTTGTTTTTTGTTTTTTGTTTTGCCAGAATAACAGAATTAGAAAATCAAGGTAACTGGAAATAAATGTATTGAGTGAGTTAGGCCAATCTCTGAGATAGAAATATGTCTTCTCTCATTTGGAGTTCCTAGATTTATGTAGATACAGAGTAGTAGTGAAACTGTGTAGGTGGACAAAGGGTGGGACGAGGTGGGGCAAGTCTGAGAACTGGGTGATAGACCACAAGGAGGGATACAGTCACTATATAATATATACATATACATAAAGTTTTGGTAAAACACTGATGGTTGAAGGGGAGTGGGGGAATAAAGGGGAGGATGTTTAAGTGGGGAAAGGAATATGGGGTGTGAGGGGAATGAACTAACTTTAAGAATGTTTGAAGCTAGGCAGTTACAGCACACACCTTTAATCCCAGCATTCAGGAGGCATAGGCAGACAGACCTCTATGAGCTACAGTTGTGGCTTTTGGGGAAAGGAAAATCAGTTTTCTTCAAGTGTGTGGATCCTGGTAGGTTGACCATGCTTCAGTGGGTGGTTCCACATCCAGAAGTCTGTAATCAGTACAAAATGAAGTCAACAGGTTATTAAACAAAATATGAAAATAATAAAATGAGAGGACATTTAAATTGTGAGAGTAGAGTGTTGAAGGTGGGTCTGAAAGGAGTTAATGGGAGGAGTACAGAGTTAATGTGATCAAAATTCAATATAGGAAATTTTAAAAGAAGTAATTAAAATAATATAAAATTTAAAAAACCCAAAGCATTGCAGAGTTAATTTAATAGCAAAAATTGGAAATCACCTGAATGCCAAGCAAGAAGAAAATGGATTTTTAAAAATATATAGTTTATTTATATGTTTGAAAAAATAGAATAAAGATTTGTGGAAAATACTAAAGTTATAATTTTGAATATAAAAGCAAGTCTCAAATGTTATGATTCTTTGCATATTAATATTACTGAAACATTATTAGTTGGTGCCCTTTTGTGGGAATTTTAGGAATACATGACAAAGAATGATAAATTTTTGATCAAAATGGTAACTATATTTGGAGAAGTGAATTTAGAGTTCAAATTCAAATAATGTAAAAATCATGTACAATGTTAATTTTGTAGTGTTACGGGATGGATATGTGGGTTTCAGTGTGTGGTTTACATTCATATGTATGTATATGTATCATGTTTTGTATTAAAAATAAGTGAAAATGTTCTAAGTGATTAACTTTTAATTTTATTATTTAATTAAGTTATAAACACAAAGTAATTGTTTATCAATACCCCAAACAAATGACTTTATTAAGCCAATGTGAGTTTAACTTAAATTTTAGAATTTGGAATTATACATTTTAATCATTTGCAATATTTTCCTTGGGAATTTACTCATATAAACTAGTTATTTGTTCTCTTTCTTCTCTTAAACACCAATAAAGCCAAGAGCAAGAATTTTTAAAACTAATAATAGCACATAAGGAGTATTAATGGTATTTAAAAAAACCATCGGAACAAATGTTGAATAATGGGCAACCAATGAAGTGTTTACCAATTAACTGAAACTGAACAAAACACAATCTGGAATGCATGTGTTCGGAGCTGCTACCAAGCTAAAACAGGTTGCCGGATGGACTGCCAAAAGATGCTCTAACCAAACATCAGTACTGGATAAGAGAGAGACAGGAAGCCTGGGAGCAGGGAAGGCTCAAGCTGAGTGAGCTCTCCTCTTGGGCCAACAATTCATGATTCGAAGATGGCAAGTCAAGGCTGCTGTGTAAAGAAAGGACATTACTTTCCCCAAAGTGGATCCTATCAAATACAAAGCTCAATGTCGATTCTGCATTCTCATGTTCCTTGTTTTTTCCATGTAAATCAATAACCATGGATCTTCTAGCATCTAGAGGAAAACTTGCAACATAAACAAGAAAATACAAATTGACACAGGCATGAAGCAAAGAAACAACTCATAGTACGTTCTGTGTTAACTGATATCTTCATTGAAATGGATTAAAAATGGATTTAAAGAGAAGAATATGCTTTGTATCTATGTTAGGAGCTAGTTGCAAATTTTATTTTAGTCTTTCATTGGTGCACTAAACTTTATTCTTCTTTGATCAGCACGTGTGTGCTGAATGCTCTTTCCTTAATCTTGGAACAGCAGTTCTGTCTTGAGGGACTTGGACTAAATGGAAAGAGTTGGCCATATGAAGATAACTCACTAGCATTCTCCCTAGATTCACAATATTGAGTATTTATCCAATAGATTATATGGTAGATGTTTAATAAATGTTTTCCCTCTACCAAAAAAGAATTGTAAAATTGATGGATATTCCTTTCTCATGCACATAATACATATATTTTTATCATCAATCATCTCAGTTTGAAATTTTACTATTTGACTTTAGATAAAAGGAAAACTGACATAGTGTCTGCCCTGTCTGTCTGTCTTTTTCTCTCTCCCAGCTTTTAAAAATGTGTATGTGCATGAGCCTGCATGTGTGTATGGTGTGTATGTGTACCACACGCAAGCAGGAGCCCACAGAGAACAGAAGAGGGCAACATGCCTCTTAGAACTAGAGTTGCAGGTCGTTGGGAGCTGCCTTATTTGGTCACTAGGAAACAGAACTGAATGTTCTAGATTAGTGCTTCTCGACCTCTGCATCTACTCTTTTGCAGGGGTTGCCTAAAACCATGAGAAAACAGACACTTGCATTATGATTCATAAAAGGACCAAAATTATACTTATGTAGTAGCAGTAAAATAATTGTATGGTTGGGGTCACCACAACACGAGGAACTGTATTAAATGAGGAAGCTTGAGAATCACTGACTAGACAATAGAGATTTAGTGCTTGCTTGTAACCACTAAGCCATCTCTTCAATTCCATTTCTGATCCTTTCAAACTAAAAGAAATGTATTTTTTGTTCTTCATAATTGCCTGGCTTAGGCATATGTGATGTAAGTTTTTGCTCATTAAAAATTTGTTTTTGTATTTTGTTAATATGTACCTTTTAAAAGCACTTTGAATTTTATTTTGGAGCTTCATAAGTTGTGGCTAATCCATATGCCCCCGACAATCACTTCATGTCTTTGCTTATAGATATTCAGACATACATACAGCTCATAGAAATGTAGAGTTTAAAGGAGGGAGAAAGTGAAATAAACTGAATTCGAGGACTTTGAAAGTGTTTATTTTAGAATGCATAGAAAATTTTCCATGACCACATTCTTCACAAACTATCTCCTTTCTACCCTAATCAATATCTAACATCTCATAAAAGATGCTTCATCATAAAAATTAGACTATTATCAAAAGCTATTAATTTCATTCTTGAGTCTGCCACTGGTTGCTAAAATGAAGGAGGCTAGCTGAGTTTTATTCTAGATTCCATTTATCCACCCAATTTAAATTATCAAAGTATGTGTGAGTTTAAAATACAAATTATATGGGAGAATTCAGTGAGCCTAATCAAGAGCAGGTCCACAAAATGAACTAAAGGATTTTGTTGACATTTCCCTTAATTCCTTGTGAGCATTCTTGCTTAACCACCTTGGTCTCCCTCCTGTACGTTTAGCTAGGATGAGTGCTGATTGGAACTCACCACAGGCATCTATTTTCAGTTCTATCCCCCAGAATGTCTGTCTGTCTTCCCGGATTCCACTAAGCTTCTTGCTGCAAGTTCCATCCATCTTGGATTCCAGTGCCTCTTCTATGTCCTGCTCTTTCAATAGTAAATGAATGGCTTACAGTCATTATCTAGCAAACACATTCTTTTATTTTAAAGGAGTATCATATCCTTTAAATAAATTCGCCTCTAACAAGGGCACTTGGAGCTGTAACTCAGTGAGACCTTTGGGGGAGGGTGCTGGCTAGTAGAGATTTGGAGGAATAAGTACAGAAAAAGAAACTTACATTTATCTAGAGACTATTGAACTGTAGGAAAACATGAATTTTTCAGTCAATGAGTATTCATTGCAAAACTAAAAATCCTGATTGAGCATTTCATTAATACCCTCAGCCTATTAACTTTGCATCATTGTTATTGTCATTTATACTCTGGGATTTGCTGGTTGTTTTAGATTCTTTCTTCCCTTTGGAAAAGTGAGGGTGGGTGCCAAAATGAATAGAAGAAAACTTATTCCTTGGCAGGCATGACTGAGCATCAGAAGTGTGTGTGTGTGTGTGTGTGTGTGTGTGTGTGTGTGTGTGTGTGTG
>OU015755.1:30209392-30220745 GCA_907169655.1 Acomys percivali | reverse complement strand
AGAGAGAGAGAGAGAGAGAGAGAGAGAGAGAGAGAGAGAGAGAGAGACAGAGAAAGCAACCCCTTTGCTCAGTTCTCTCTCCCATATGGGCATATTTGTTTCATGTAAAAAGCAAAACACAGCACAGAAACAGAAATATTTACCTCTGCCTCTTCATGGCTTGCCACGGCCCTGCAAAGGTTTTCTCTGTCTGTCTCTGTGTATGAGAAGTTAGTGCTCAGTGACAACATCGCCAGCCTGTGTCACCGCACTGCGAGCTGAGCAGAAAGCTGCCTCCAGCTGCAGGTGCAGGGCTCAGTGTTAAGGGTGCATGACAAGTTGGTTCATGGGATATTTCTCCAACACAAAGGCATCCGGGCACACACTCAGGGACATGTAACAACTAAGAAAGGTGCCTGGGTAATGCTGTTGAAATTTAAAAGGGAGACAAAAAGTGGGGGAAAACAGTGAGTAGCAGCTGCTTCCTTACAGTCATTGGGTAGGAACCAGCATGTTTGCCTTGAGACTTGTGGTCACTGTACATGTGTCACTTTGTTTTAGAAGAGGTAGAGTTATCTCAGTGAATTTTAAATGTCTTCACGGGTGGCTGGGAATATTTTGTTTTGGCTGCCAGAAAAATGATGCATATGTTTGTACTATCAAAGACAGCTATTGTATCTGTTGGTAGCATCTTTATCTTTTCTGATTAGGTGGATGAGTAAGCATCAAGGTTCTCATTTCTATCATAAAGATAAAGAAGTTTCAAAGGAAATGGAGTAGTTTCTCCATGCCCAACCCCCAAATTCTTTGCATTTGAAAACAAAGACTCATGCATGTGCACACAGACAGACAGACAGACAGACACACACACACACACACACACACACCATTTTTTTCTTAAATAAACATACTGTTTTAACTGGAAAGCTTTCTAATTTGTGTGTCCATTTCCCTATCCAGGCATCTTTTTGCTGTCACATGGAAAGCACTATCATATGTGTTCTACTGACTTAAATAATTATGTTTTTAAATTGCTAAGTGTCTATTTGTGTTGTTGAATTCTCCCCCTGTCTTTTCTCATGCCTCCCTCACCCCCCTTTTGTCTACTTCTCAAGACTTCCCAGGGATTTTGATTATTATATTGTTCTCTATGCATTATTCAATTGCTCTTTGACAAAAGTTTCATATTTAATCTAATTTACTTGGCTTTTTCCCCCCATAGTTCTGTGATGTTGCCTTTATGTATTTTTTTCATTCACTGGGTCAATTTGTTATTGTATAAAAACACCATTCCAAAAGTCAGCATAGTATTACATGCTCATTTTTTGGCTGCTAAGTGCCATTATTTATTATTTATTTAACATTTTGTCTTTCTGTTTGTTTACTCTTTTTCCCTGTTCTGTCATTTTTAATTATCTTCTCAACTTTGGCATAGCCCTTCCCATTACTCACAGCCCCCGGTGTCTCACTCTCTTAGGCGTCTCATTACACTAAAGTGTAACTACCATTTATTCAACACGTTGAATAAGCACTGAATTCAAAATTTCTTTTATATCCTACTGTGCTCTTATAGCATGCAGTGCTAAAAAGGTAGGCATTCTTATTCCCCTCTGACATACAGGTGACAGAGTCCCAATGACTTAGGTCTTTGCTGAAAACTAGAGTACCTGGGATAGCAAGGATTGGCTCAGAAAGCCACTTAACCCAAACCACCTCCTCCTCCTTCAATGAAACCACCTTAAGCCAAACAAACAAATTGTACTAATTGGTATTTGGTATGCACTGTGGTTGTAGATCAGTGGTAAAGTGCTTGCACACGACCTGATTCTCAATAGAGAAAGGGGAAAAAGAAGAAGAAAAGAAAAAGTTATTTTGTCCTGTATAGAAGAAAATATGCTCCCTTTGTCCTTGTTAGACTTCAGAAATAGAAACTCATTTCACTGTTTGAATTCACATCAACCAGAAATGACCAAATATTTGATATCATTTATCAGTGTTAACTTGTGATTTAAAATTAAGCTCTGGATCAATTTACTAACTTCTTCAAAATGACTAAAAGTAGGCCCAGCCTTGTTTTTTTGTTTGTTTGTTTGTTTTTTGGTAGACTACCAATCTGTTGCTATGGCTGAGAATGCATGCAAACTCTAACATAAAATCCCCGTTTCCCTACTTGTACCAGAAATAGGCAATAGCCACGGTGGAGCCTCGGGGTCTTCATTGTCTATAAGCCCCAGAGCCTCCCAACAATGACATCAGTGATCAAATATGTTTTTACAGTTGTCAAATAGTGGATCAGAATCTAATCCCAGGCTACTCGCAGCTGCTTTCCCCCATCCTTCTTGCTTGTATTATATTTGCCTTCTGGGAGACTAAGAAAAGTATGTGTGTTCTCTAACTTTCCTCATTCCCACTTTTTGCTATAGTGATGACATGCAGGTGTAATTATTTAAACAGATCACTTTCCAAGTTCCATGTATCCTTTTTTTTAAACTTACTGTTGCTTTCTTGTTTTTATTCCTGCAATATATTTAAAAATGTTTAAATTACGTGCGTGCGTGCGTGTGTGTGTGTGTGTGTGTGTGTGTGTGTGTGTGCGCGTGCGCTCACGTCCATGTGTCTGGCAGAGGACATGTGTGTGCCTTTACAAACAGCAGAAATGAGGGTCAGAGGACAACTTATGGGAATCAGTTTTCTCCTTCCACGGCATGGGTCCCAGGTGAGCCATCCTGTCAGCCCTTATTAACACACACACACACACACACACACACACACACACACACACACACACACATTTTAGAAGCAGGCATTTACATTGCATTCTTGCTAGAAGTCTAACTAGAAGCCTTACTAAAATTACCACAGCTATTGCCATGAAAAATGTATGTCTGGACTCTGGACAAGAGCGTAGCAGAATTCTTTTTTGACAAACAGCACTTAAAAGCTTTACTTGCATTAAGTTGCAAACAGCGCTTGTTCCCCGCTCCTAAAGAAGTGCAGAAGAATGAAGTTAGCCACCAGCATCTCTGAAACAGCTAGAGAGCCCCATCAGAGGACACAATAACATTAATGCACCCATTAAGAGAAGACATTTAAAAATAAAGAAAAACGACTTCAAATTTTATTTCTATCCCTTTTTTCCAGCAAATGCTCCTTTTATTCTAAACCTGTTTCTCTCTCTCAGATGGAGATAACGATGCCACTTCAGTGGTCCATTGTCAAAACTCAATCCAGTAATAAGGTAAAGTCAGGACAGAATTTGGTGTTGTTATAAGTCTAGTGTGGGAGGAAGTGGTCAACTGTCTGATCATTATCACTAGTATCAGCTGTGTGCTAACTCGTAACCAGTCTCTCCTGCCTTCCTCTGACAGTGCACTGAGCCATGGAAATCTTTATGCACTTAATGAAGAGCGTTTGAGGTTCTAGTATTTTCTTGTGATGTTGTTACTGTCATCTCTGCATTAATAATAACTCCCGTAGCAACTTCAAGATCAAAGCCAAATCTGTCCTCAACGAAATGTGCACAAACCAGCTCTTCAGCACACCTTACATCTATTTAAAAGTATGTATTACATGAAACATAGAACACCTTTTTCGGTGCTGAATCCATGTTTCCAGTGTTTTATTGTCCTCATAAAAATGACCAGGGTCAAGTGTTCTACGAGGGACACAAACACTGCTAGCTAATTACTGCTAAAATTAAGTAGACTGCACTCATTTATCTTTTCTGCTTAGTAAAACCCAAAAATCCACTAAAGATATACTTCATGCACCTGCCCATATACATAGTCATGCCTCTACTCATTTTATGGGCACTTATTACTGGTCTATACAGTGAGAGCCCTGCCCCAAAATAAGTGCACAAATTTAGGGACCATTTCTTTCTCATACACATATGCTTACATGTTTATGTATATACACTATACAACCATATCTGTATTTTGCAAAATCATTGGGCATAGTGGCTGAAAAATATTTGTTCAGATGTGAATCACCAAACATGATTGCTTAGAGGCTAGACATCAACCCATGACTTTATGTTTATACATCACAAAATAAGACCTATGAGAAGGATAAAGAGACCAATGTGAGGTCGGTGGAAGCCATGGACTCTGACATCTAACAAATAAAATTATTTCACAACAATATCACACCTAGAAAATAGGAATGAAAATATCGAGTAATTTATAAAATACCAACCCAGTGTGGAAAATATGCAGTGAAATATTTAGCATGTTTGGGTATCATTTTTTATCTCAAATGTTTCAAAATAATAGAGGCTTCCTCTGTTCAAACATAATGTACTTCTGTTTATGGAAGCTCCCATTCCAGACTAGGATCAGAATTGGTTCCAATACCCAACTCCAGATCTCCCCCCTCCTCCTCCTCCTACCCCACCCCCACCCCCACCAGCCTTTCATATAGAATTTTAAATTCATGTTAGCCACTGACTATACAACCCCCAGTGGATAAAAAGGAAGGAGCCGGCCTAGGACTGGTACAGAATAAAAGACTTTTGAAGACTTGTATATACAAAACATTATACAAAGTTATTTGCAAATAACAATTTAGAGGAGACACTTCTTGCTGAAACTCACAATTGGAAAATTAAAATTGAACCTTTTTAAAAGAAATTAAAGAGTAACAAAAGAAAGCAATGATCAGTTTTCTAGATTTGTTCATCTGAGGCATGCATAGGTATTGGGAAGGCCATGCCTATTACTATATCGAATTAAAAGGGGGCAACCTTATTCGTTTCCTAGGAAGTTACCATTTCTGGGCAGGCTATAATTAAACATTCATTACAAACCTTCATTTTTCTTGTGGCTGTTTAGCTAGGTGGCACAAGTAATCTTCAGAAATCAATTTCGCTCTTTAATCTCATAAGGAGATAACAGTGAAGGGTGACCCTGGAAAAGCAGGATCAAGACTTTAGCATGAATGATTGTAAACATGTAATTTTTTTCTCAAATGTATAACAACATCCTTGCTCTTAACAAGTATAACTGTAACGTTTACTAGGAAATAAGAGTCTGCAGACGGAAATAAACAAGCCTAGGATGTAGTTTAATCTAAGTAAGCACTGGAGTTGCAAACCTTCAAACTCAAATATCAAGAGCCCTGCAAATTAATGCTGCACACAATAGACTCTTAAAGCTAACTTAATCCACCCCCCTAAATCTACACGAGGGCCATGCATAACAATGCAGTAGCTAGGTCTCCATTAAGACTTTCCTCTGCAGGCTGTCGGCTGTTTGAAGAAATAACAATTTCCTAGGCATGAAAGCTTTTCAGAAGGTTCCCACTGATGTGTAATAAAAGTGACTTTCCTTCCCCCCCATCCCCCTCTCTCTTCTTCCTTTCCCCCTCAGATGTAACATTGTAGGGAGAAAAGGGGTGGACTAAGGCCATAGGCCCCCTACTAGCTTACCTTACATGGATTATCAGTGCAGGTGTTAATATAATTGAAGGTGTGGCAGCAGATAGAACCCCCCCACCCCCGATAGCTTTTCATACACAGAGATTGCCTAGGTAGAGGATGCAGAGTACCTGAAGAATAGGCAAGTGTGTGCCTCATTAACATATCACCATTCAGAGGCAGCTGCATATCTGGAAGAAGAAGGGGGAAAAAAAAACCTTTAAAGAGCCTATTCATCTAAGTTAATGGGCCCATTGCACAGTACATTGTGTGAGAAATTAAGTCTCTGGCTGTGAACTTCCTGTGCCGCGCAAGCTGCCTTGAATCTTTTTTATTGCTTCGGTGTTATTATCTCCTCCTGGAAATAAAAACAATCATGTTCTCACATTTGAGAAACCAAAACATTCCGGGATAACAAACTGGAGACGCTGGTTGAAAGTTTCTTTTGTCTCCCTTATTAAGTGAAAAAAAAATGTTTTGAAATTAATGCAATCTCCCAATTTATATCAAGGCACATAAGATTGACTGGAGCGGCCCTCTGAATAATGAAAGTTTGCTTCCTTCTTCTTATAAAACACACAATTGAAATTGCTTTCTTAGTTATGGTCTCTTTTTAAGAATTAATTTTTGAAGGTAAATATGTTAATTTATTCAAATTAGACATGATTTTTAAAAATAATATACAGCTGGCAAAAGAACTGCTTTTCTTCTGAAAAATAAATACAATGAGCCCTTACAAAAATAATTGTATTTGTGTTCTTTAAGCAATTTCCATCTTAGCACAGTTTCAGTAGCATTTAAAGTACGTCAACTGCAGAGGTAACTCAAGATTAAATTTCCTCTCTTCTATTAACTCAGAATATTCGCTCTTACCTTTCTCCTTGTGGGTGTTACAAGGCCACCATGTAAATTTGCATGTGTTGGGTACAAAATGAATCTTCTTCATGTTAGTAGAATGTATTTCAATTATTTTGTACACATTATATAATTGTCGTTACCATGGTTACAAACATCTTCATCATAAAGAAGGAGTTACCAGATCGATGCAAACTGGCTAAAACTCAGTTAACAAGACATCATAACAGCTCTCTCTCTCTCTCTTTTTCTCTCTCTCTTTCTCTCTCTCTCTCTCTCTCTCTCTCTTTCTCTTTCCTTCTTTCTTCCTTCTTTCTTCTTAATCTGGTTTTCTCCAGACTTGATGCATTTGCAAGTTAACCTAGTAATTTTTACTATTTAAGAGGTTAATGAAGAGACATCAAAAAGGACAACACAGCTTAATCTACCGTTTCATTAGCTAATGGGCATTAGAGCATCAAAAGAGCAAATGTATGTAAAGACAATAATGTTTATCTTTTTAAGCAATCATAATTGTTTTAGAATATGACCAATTGTCCAGTGAACAAGGCAGTGCACATCCAGTATGGGAGGGGCAGGAACACTAGTTTGTTTGTCAAAGCAATCACTGGAGCATTAAAGAATCCAAATCACATAAAAGCTCTGATTTAAAATTTCGAACAAATATATGTGTGGGTTCCTAAACATAGGAAGTAGGCAAGCAAATGCTTCTGTGAGTGAAAGGATGCTGACCACATACAGTAAACCAGCATTAATAATTTGATAAAAATGCTCTGTAAAAGTTTTCTCTAGCACTTATGGGAACATTTTATGAATTACTATTACTAATCCTATTTGTATGTATTTACTTACTGATTTACTTATGATTAATGTGAAGCCTTGAGAGAGATGGCTGTATGAGCTCAGGCATCACCTGTCTATAAATGTCAGCCAGGGTCTCACTGACTTTGGGCAAAACACCAACTTTCTAAAGGAGACTGTAACACAAGACATGCTTTTAGTTTACAACTGAACTAAAGCTTGGTTCTCCTTTCTTAAGAAGCTTTCTAGCCCTTCGTGTTGCTTTATAAAGACAACGAAAGAGACATAGCGCGTTTCAGATCAACTACTTGGCTTTCCAAGATTTTATTTACACATCTCATCCTTACAGGATTTCCTTCACAAAAGAAAGTTTTGAAACTGTGGTCACAGTATGTTATTTGGGGGAAGGTGTGAAATGCAGAAAGTCTCCTCTTTTTCTTGCAGGAGTAGTGGGTGCTTTAGGAATAATAGAGACTGGTAATTTTGAAAGTTTCCTGAAACAAAACAAAACAATAGCCCTTTAGCTGGTTTCCTTAAAATAAGTCAGGTTAATGGACCACTCACTGGCTTGTGAGCACATAACTGCAGTGTGCTCCAGGTAATGGGACAACATTGTTGTCTGCACAAAAGTGACATCGGAACTTTCTTTGCTGGCATCAAAAATATGGGCACATTACCTCTGACTGTGTGGCCCCCACATCTATTAACCTTATTGATTTGGAACCTGCTGGGCCTCCCTGGAAAACTGCTTCTTGCTGAAAGGCTGAAGGGGATCAATCCTGAACCGTGAACAAGAATCCAATAAAACAACAGAGTAAGGACTTTTAATGGTTAAGTATTCCCTAAAGTAAATCAAATTAAGGACTGGCCATAATGAAGCTTATTGTAGAATTTTGAGATGTCAATTGATTCCCAGGTCTGGTGAACTCAGCCACATTCTAGTGGGGCATCAGACCCTGGCCAGAGACACCTTTTATCTGTTGAGCTAATTAGATGAATATAGTGAAGAAAGCTGGGTTTCTGTAACCAAGATGCTTGTCATGTGTAAATAGCTGTTTTTAAACTCAAGCCTTAGAATGCTAGTTATTTCAACTCAAAATTGAACCTTATGCATATATTTGTGTCAGCAAACATCCTAGTAGGATCAAAAATATCACACACACACACCTTCTAGCTACTGAAGCCAAGATAATTTCTGAAGTTGTAGCAAGTTTACAACCCTTTTCCAATTCACAGTTAAAAGTAACGACTAGAGAGGTCCAGAGCTCTTTATTTTTCTTACAAAGACAGGAGTGAGCTACATACATATAGAAGAGGAATGCATGAGGCTGTGCCTAACCAAATGGACCTCTGGGGATTTAGCTTCCACCTCTCCAGATTTCACACTCTGGGGCCTTGTTTAATGCACAGCTTTTCAGAGAAACCTCAGGCTCTGACACTGAAGGCTGTTCTTACCAACTGCAAAGTTTAAAAATCTTATCAATTCTTATATTTAAAGTCTTGTAATTTATCAATTTATAAAGAACATGTGAATTTATGATACTTAATCTGTATTTAATTTTTATATATGACAGGTATGTGTACACCTATGGTATATATTTCTATATTACTAAATATTCCTATTTTCTCCTCATGACTTCCATTTATTTATTTATTTATTTATTTATTTATTTATTTATTTATTGTTGCTCCTTTTCCTGTAGTTAATAGATCCAGACACTGAGGCCAGGCCCTCACAAATGAAAAACAAGAATTGTACCTTTGAGCTGCATATCCAGACTCCACAATTTCTTTGGAATGATGGTTTTTAAGTGCTCTCTCTTTTAGTTAATGTTTATGCCAGGAAGTTGTAAAATAAAAGATGTTTTAGTTTTAAAATGTAGCCTACAATCTCAGATTCGAAAACAATGCTAAGTGGCCAATATTTTTGTTTTCTAAAAGATTTCTTTATAAGGTATTTTTGAGAATTAAGTGTTGATATTTTTATTTACCGAGAAATACATAATATAGAACACTGCTCATTGAAAAGTAGCTTGTTCAACCAGTTAGTCTGAAATTAAGTTATGAAACCACTATTAATGAAAATTCATGTCTCCTTGTAACTGGATTTGATCAGTAATTCACAGTAGCCATGTAAAAGATCTAAAGTAGAATAGATCGCATATTATCCCCAGCACTTTTTTTCTTTTTTATTGACAGCTCTCTAAGGAATACACTGGAATGAGTTCTGTCTGCCCCACTAATTGATAATTATTTAATTAGCAATTTATAATGACAATGGGATTTTAACACCCCCCCCCATCCCGCCCATGAGTCCATCTCTCTTTTAAGACAAAAGTAGACAACCTTCCCTGTGTTTGCACCAGCCCTGAGTTACCACGGGTTAAAGTGTGCCCTCACTTTAGTAAACTAAAGGCCATGCATGCAACAACCTCTTTAAACGGCAGCACTTCCTTCCCATTATTGGGGTGACTGGCATGCTAACAATGTGTATGGGTGGAAAGCCTTGTTGTCTCACTGTGGACAGTTCTAACAGCAGCTTCATTAGTTCTTTTTACAACAAAAGATGGGGTTTCCCCCCTGTTCTTTCTTTCTTTCCAAAACTAGTTGGCATGGGGGTTGAGTTTTCCTAGGACCCCCTGCTTGACTTTTTTTTTTTTTTTTAATTTCAGAATTTCCTTAGAGAATGGTGCAGCTATTTGAACAGTAGGAATTGTAACTGATCGACTATTTTCAGAAGAACTCCTGAAAGTTCTCTTTGTTCCACTGTCCTTAGCCAGGTTCATCAGCCCTTCCATCCCTCCAACCAAAGAGGAAAAGGAAATCCACTTTTAATTATACATTGATGGAAAGCACTGGGAAGAAGGGTGCATTCACTTTAGAATGCCCGTTTTAAACTTTATTACAAACAAAAAGAGTTGCTTCTAGCACAGCAGCTCTGCTCGACCTGGAGCAAAAAGCTCAAGTTAAAACTGATCCTTTTTTTTTTTCTTTTTCTTTTTTTTTTTTTTAACCACGTTTCAGTTCTGTTTATTATCTGGATGCTAATGAAAGAATTCTGAGAAACAAAATTTTGAAAATTTAATGGGTATATGTGTATATTTGTAATCTTTAACTATAAGGGGCTTTATGTAGGTAAAAGCAGCAAGATTAAATTGATAAACCTCTAAAGCCATTTAAAATAGCTATTCACCAGATTGAAGATTTTGAAAAATTGTTTGTTTTATGTCTTACATGTAAATAAACAGTTAGGAAATCAAAATATTTGCTTTGCAAGGAAGTGGAATGATGTGATATGGTCAGAAATATCATAGAAATGCTGTATTTTAAGTGAATTATTTTTAACTAATTATTCATTCCAGGAATGAAAGACTAAAAGTTAAGGCTAAAAATGGGCAAAACCAGAAGACTTAAAATCAAGTCAGTTTCTTTTATACTTTTAAGATGCATATTCACTTTCTTGGGATAATTAACGGCTTTGCTTTTCATGGTCTGATTATATAAGGAAAAAGTCGTTAAAGATTTGTGTCCCTGAAGTAAAGGCTTCATAAGACTCACTGCTAACTATAATAACACCATTCAGATATTCTCACCATCCCTAGACACCCAGTGCGTTTTTCTGTCACACAAGACAAGCCATTTTTTTCTAGCCAAGGAAAAAAGACTTAAGAGGATATTAGGTCTTATTAGTTAGTCTCTGTTAAGAAAATAAAGGTGATACTGGTACTTTGGTAATAAAGCATGTAATACAGAAGTGAGACCGTTTATGAAAGTGAGCATTGCTATTGATAGGATGGTCCAGGAGAGAGTTATAGGCATCGTATGGGCAATGATCTCTTGAAGCACACAAGATCATATAAGAAAGATCATGCAAGAAGCCTTTGGCAGTAAATCAGCGAAGTCTGTGAAAACCACTGTTTCTGGAGTACATGTTGCTTCTATGAGGGCAAAAAGCAATGCTTTTCCTAATCCACCACAAGGGTCATGACTGACACTCTTATAACACAGAAAAGTGTTGGCATGATAACGCTTTGAGAAATGAAGATCCGAAGATTCGGGAGAAACTGCTTTCATACTTAGGTCTGGCGATACATAGAAAGTTAGTCTATTTGACTTGAAAAGAAGGACTCGTGAGATGGCTCAGAAGGTAAGCAAGTGTGTCGGGAGGGCCTGAAAACCTGCAATCTGTCCTAGATTCCATGGTGGAGAACCAAATACCAAAGGCCTGTCTTCTGATGTCCACATGTTTTGTGTAACACACACACACACACACACACACACACACACACACACACACACACA
>OU015755.1:30149278-30209382 GCA_907169655.1 Acomys percivali | reverse complement strand
CACACACACACACACACACACACACACACACACACACACACACACACCCCATATACCCCACACTAATAAAAACAATAAAAATAATAAAATAAAATAAATTAAAAATAAGTCAGTTTTAGTGACCACAAGTGATGACGTGTTAGAAGTCCTCAGCAAGGACAGGCTTTTTAGGTCTTTCCTGGTATTCTGGTTCAATTTCTGTGACAAAAAAAACCCTGACCAAAAGTAGCTTAAGCCAATTGGCTTACAATTCCAGATTACAACCCATTATTGCAGTAAGTTTAGACAGGAACTTATAGTATCCATAGTCAGGAGAAAAGAGTCAAGAAATGTTTGGATCGTTGTCTGCTGACATGTTGCTTCTGTTCAGCTAGTTTTCTTCACTCATGTAGTTCAAAGCCAGTGTAAATGTTGTTTTTATTTCCTCAGAAGAGGGGATGAGATGAAAGCCATACCCAAGCTTTACAAACACATGGCTTGGGCTGAGTCCAGAGCATTTCTAACTATCCCTAGGCCTAGGCCTGGAAGCTTCTGGCCTCCATACAATCCAATTCAGCCTCTATCTGCTCAGCCTAGAATGTTTTCATCCTCCGGGACTTACTGCTGAATAAGCCCCTACTTTCTAGTTCTTTCTGAATTCTGGCTGGCTGGCCGAACTCAGCTGTTCTGTCTCAAATCTCTTCTCCAAGGTCACTGATTCAAACTGGCTTTTCTGTGCTTCTCACTGAATTGCTCTGCTTGGGAAAAAAATGCCTCTGAATTCCACCAACTGAGCTCCACTCAATTGAACTGTACCAAATTGTACTGTATTCTGGATCTCTACTGTACTCTCTCTCTCTCCTCTCCTCTCCTCTTCTCTCCTCTTCTCTCTCTCTCCTTCCCCCCCCTCTCTCTGTATGTGTGCTGCTCTTAAGTAGCTCTCTTTCCTGTCTGTCCTCTGGAGTGTTAGGCATATCCTATCTCTGACTTATTCTGTCAAATCTCTCTCTGATTCATCACTTTATCTACCTCTCAATTGGGTGTCATTGCTTGGGATTAAAATTCTGTACTAAAGGTGTGCCTGTATTCCAGGCAGAGGGACTGAAGTGGTGTACTAAGAGCATGTCTCTATTACAGCCAGATCATGTAGACCTAGAAGGCCTTTGCAGGTTATTCCTTCCAAGAGTAGGCATGTTGCTGGATTAAAATTCTTCTACAGCCCAGACTAGGAAATGGTGCCAGGCCACAGTAAACTTGTTCTGTCTACACCAACTAATAATAAAAACCAATCCCTTATCCTCTTGTATTAGATGGAAACTAATACAGAGACCTGCAACTGGACAATGTGCAAAACGTCAGAGAGTTTGGAATACACGGTAGTAAGGGATCGTCATCAAAACTCTTCCCTCAGGGCTCAGAGACCTATGATGAAAATTAGATAAAAATGTTACAAGAACCAGAGAATTGAATAATACCCAGGAGACTATCTTCCAGATACAATAGGACAGATGCACATATGAACTCACAGAGACAATGACAGCACACATAGGGCTTGCAAAGTCTCAAGACAAATGTGGTCCAGGTGCTGAGAGAGGGAGGTGGATGGGAGGACCCATGCCTAACCAGCCATGCCTAACCCTAGCCATTTCCAACTGACAACCATTTGCAAAGGAAAAATTACTTTTCTCCAGTGGAGTTTTACTGTGTATACAAACCACACTTAAGAACAGGCTCATACTTGGCAAAAACTCAGCTGTAGTGTTTAAAACATATATTTTATTAATTTAGTCATATTACATCTCAATTGTTATCTCCTCCCTTGTATCCTCCCATTCCTCCCTCCCTCCCATTTTCCCCCTACTCCCCTCCCCTATGACTGTGACTGAGGGAGACCTCCTCCCCCTGTATATGCTCATTGGTTGGATACAAAATTAACTCAAAAAAGTCTGTAGCCTTCCTACGCACAAATGACAAGCATGCAGAGGAAGAAATTAGGAAAATCACACCCTTCACGTTAGCCACAAGCAATATAGAATATTTAGGAGTTACTCTAACTAAGCAAGTGAAGGACTTGTTTGAAAAAAATTTCAAAACTCTGAAGAAAGATATTGAAGATGACATGAGAAGATGGAAGGATCTTCCTTGCTCATGGATTGGGAGAATTAAAATAGTAAAAATGGCCATCTTACCAAAAGCAATCTACAGATTCAATGCAATCCCTATCAAAATACCTACACAATTTTTTTAAAGATATTGAAAGTTCAATTCTCAACTTCATATGGAAAAACAAAAAAACCAGAATAGCTAACATAATCTTGTACAATAAAAGATCCTCTGGAGTAATCTCAATACCTGATCTCAAGCTGTATATAAAGCAACAGTAATTAAAACAGCATGGTACTGGCACAGCAACAGGCTGGTTGATCAGTGGAATCAAATCAAAGACCCAGATATGAATCCACATACATATGGTCACTTGATTTTTGACAAAGAAGCCAAATCCATTCAATGGAAAAAGGATAGCATCTTCAACAAATGGTGCTGGTCTAACTGGATGTCTATGTGTAAAAAAATGCAACTGGACCCATATTTGTCACCTTGCACAAAACTCAAATCCAAGTGGATCAAAGACCTCAACATAAAACCAGAGACACTAAGTCACTTGGAAGAAAAAGTGGGGAAGAGCCTGGAACACATTGGCACAGGAGACAACTTCCTGAACAGAACACCAACAGCCCAGGCCTTAATGTCAACAATTAATAAATGGGACCTCATGAGGCTGAGAAGCTTCTGTAAGGCAGGAGACACTGTCAGCAGAACAAAGCGACAGTCTACAGACTGGGAAAAGATCTTCACCAACCCTACATCTGACAAAGGTCTAATATCCAAAATATATAAAGAACTCAAGAAATTAAACACCACCAAACCAAATAACCCAATTGAGAAATGGGGCTTGGAACTAAACAGCGAATTCTCAACAGAGGAATATCAAATGGCTGAGAAACACTTAAAGAAATGCTCAACCTCCTTAGTCATCAGGGAAATGCAAATCAAAACAACTCTGAGATTCCATCCTATACCCATCAGAATGGCTAAGATCAAAAATTCAAGTGACACCACATGCTGGCAAGGATGTGGGGAGAGAGGAACACTCCTTCATTGCTGGTGGGAATGCAAACTAGTACAGCCGCTTTGGAAATCTATCTGGTGCTATCTCAGAAAACTGGGAATAGGGCTTCCTCAAGACCCAGCTATTCCACTCCTTGGAATATACCCAGAAGATGCTCCACCACACAACAAGAAACTTTGCTCAACCATGTTCATAGCAGCCTTATTCATAATAGCCAGAACATGGAAACAGCGTAAGTGTCCCTCAGTAGAAGAATGGATAAAGAAACTGTGGTACATTTACACTATGGAATACTACTCAGCTATTAAAAACAAGGAATTCCCAATATTTGTGGACAAATGGATTGAGCTAGAGATGATCATAATAAGTGAGTTAACCCAGAAGCAGAAAGACTCATATGGTATATACTCACTTATATCGGCATATCAGTGGTAGTTTTGTAGATTTTTTTCTGCTTTAAATTTCTTTGGATAATTTTTTAAACCTTATTAATCTTTGGCTTCTATATTATAGTTTATGATTTTTGTGCTTTTATTGTTGTGTGTGTTTCACATACTTTTTTTAAAAAATACATTTTTTTTATTTGCCTGTTTGCTTTCTAATGAGAGAGAGAGAAAGAAGACATAGAAGTGGATGGGTTGGGGAGTGATGAGAATCTTGGGAGAGATGAAGCAGAGAAAACTGTCATCAGAATGTAAAAATATATGTAAAATGTATGTAAAAATGTATGTAAAAAACAATTTTCAGAAACATAACAAAAACACACCTCTCCACAGATATGCCTATGGGCCAACATGATCTAAATAATTCCTAATTAAGACTCTTTTACTATCCAGGTGGTGGTGCCACATGCTTTTAAATCCAGCACTCAGGGGGCAGAGGCAGGTGGATCTGTAGTGAGTTCAACGCCAGCCTGGTACACAGAGCGAGTTCTAGGACTGCCTGAGCTACACAGAGAAACCCTGTTTAGAAAAACAAAACAAAATAAAATCAATCAAACAAACAAACAAACAAACAAACAAAAGGACTCTTTTTCCCAAGTGATTTTAGGTTATGTCCATTGGACAGTTGAAAGTGATCAATATAGATTATAAGGCAGGACACCACTAGAATGATCTCATGACCCACTTGTAAATGAGATGTGTTAGGACATTGATTAAAGGCCATCTCTGAAAGGCAGAAGCAAATTAGTCATGTGGTTTTCTCAGTTGCTAAAGCATCATACTCAGAATCATAAGTTCTGACCATTTTGGTTTTTTCGTAGTAATGCCAGGCACGTAAAGGAAGACTTGCTACTATAGCTGGTCTTCAGGACCGGCTTTCAAGAAGACAGGCAGAGCCTGGACTAGAAGGAAGTGATTAGAGTTTGAAGACCCCATAAGGATCTTTAGCCTTCACTGTATTGGATCTCTATAGTCTTTTCAGAATAATACCTTCATCACCCTTCAACCTTCCCTACGTCACAGGAACTTCTTTTTTTTTTCTTTTGTTTTTTATTAATTTATTCTTGTTACATCTCAATGGTTATCCTATCCCTTGTATCCTCCCATTCTTCCCTCCCGACCATTTTCCCCTTATTACCCTCCCCTATGACTGTTCCTGAGGGGTACTTCCTCCCCCTGTATATGCTCATAGGGTATCAAGTCTCTTCTTGGTAACCTACTGTCCTTCCTCTGAGTGCCACCAGGTCTCCCCCTCCAGGGGACATGGTCAAATATGAGGCATCAGAGTACGTGAGAAAGTCATATCCCACTCTCCACTCTACTGTGGAGAATGTTCTGCCCATTGGCTAGATCTGGGTAGGGGTTTAAAGTTTACCGCCTGTATTGTCCTTGGCTGGTGCCTTAGTTTGGCAGGACCCCTGGGCCCAAATATGTCTATCATAATGTTCTACTTGTAGGTTTCTAGGACCCTTTGGATCCTTCTACTTTGCTATTCTCCCATGATTCTCTCATCTAGAGTCCCAATAGGATGTCCTCCCCTCTGTCCCAGTTTCATGGTAGGTGAAGGTTTTCGTGGGACATGCCCCTTGGCCTAGTATGCAGATATAAGTGAGTATATACCATTTGAGTCTTTCTGCTTCTGGGTTAACTCACTCATTATGATCATTTCTAGCTCAATCCATTTGTCCACAAATATTGGGAATTCCTTGTTTTTAGCAGCTGAGTAGTATTCCATAGTATATATGTACCACAGTTTCTTTATCCATTCTTCTACTGAGGGACACTTACGCTGTTTCCATGTTCTGGCTATTATGAATAAGGCTGCTATGAACATGGTTGAGCAAAGTTTCTTGTTGTGTGGTGGAGCATCTTCTGGGTATATTCCAAGGAGTGGAATAGCTGGGTCTTGAGGAAGCCCTATTCCCAGTTTTCTGAGATAGCACCAGATAGATTTCCAAAGTGGCTGTACTAGTTTGCATTCCCACCAGCAATGAAGGAGTGTTCCTCTCTCCCCACATCCTTGCCAGCATGTGGTGTCACTTGAATTTTTGATCTTAGCCATTCTGATGGGTATAGGATGGAATCTCAGAGTTGTTTTGATTTGCATTTCCCTGATGACTAAGGAGGTTGAGCATTTCTTTAAGTGTTTCTCAGCCATTTGATATTCCTCTGTTGAGAATTCGCTGTTTAGTTCCAAGCCCCATTTCTCAATTGGGTTATTTGGTTTGGTGGTGTTTAATTTCTTGAGTTCTTTATATATTTTGGATATTAGACCTTTGTCAGATGTAGGGTTGGTGAAGATCTTTTCCCAGTCTGTAGACTGTCGCTTTGTTCTGCTGACAGTGTCTCCTGCCTTACAGAAGCTTCTCAGCCTCATGAGGTCCCATTTATTAATTGTTGACATTAAGGCCTGGGCTGTTGGTGTTCTGTTCAGGAAGTTGTCTCCTGTGCCAATGTGTTCCAGGCTCTTCCCCACTTTTTCTTCCAAGTGACTTAGTGTCTCTGGTTTTATGTTGAGGTCTTTAATCCACTTGGATTTGAGTTTTGTGCAAGGTGACAAATATGGGTCCAGTTGCATTTTTTTACACATAGACATCCAGTTAGACCAGCACCATTTGTTGAAGATGCTATCCTTTTTCCATTGAATGGATTTGGCTTCTTTGTCAAAAATCAAGTGACCATATGTATGTGGATTCATATCTGGGTCTTCGATTTGATTCCACAGATCAACCAGCCTGTTGCTGTGCCTGTACCATGCTGTTTTAATTACTGTTGCTTTATAGTACAATTTGAGATCAGGTATGGAGATCCCTCTGGAGCACCTTTTATTGTACAAGATTGTTTTAGCTATTCTGTTTTTTTTTTCCCATATGAAGTTGAGAATTGAACTTTCAATGTCTTTAAAAAATTGTGTAGGTATTTTGATAGGGATTGCATTGAATCTGTAGATTGCTTTTGGTAGGATGGCCAATTTTACTATGTTAATTCTCCCAATCCATGAGCAAGGAAGATTATTCCATCTTCTCATGTCATCTTCAATCTCCTTCTTCAGAGTTTTGAAATTTTTTTCAAACAAGTCCTTCACTTGCTTAATTAGGGTAACTCCTAAATATTTTATGTTGCTTGTGGCTAATGTGAAGGGTGTGGTTTTCCTAGTTTCTTCCTGTGCAAGCTTGTCATTTGTGTATATGGAGGCTACAGACTTTTCTGAGTTAATTTTGTATCCAGCCAATTTTCTGAAGGTGTTTATCAGCTGTAGGAGTTCTCTGGTGGAAATTTGAGGGTCATTTATGTACACTATCATATCATCTGCAAATAGGGATAATTTGACTTCCTCCTTTCCCATACCCTTGATCTCCTTTTGTTGTCTTATTGCTCTGGCTAGAACTTCGAGTACTATATTGAAGAGATATGGAGAGAGTGGACAGCCTTGCCTTGTTCCCTCTTTCTTGAGGGATTCTAATACAGAAACATGCATGCCTAGAGGTTCTGGAAAATACAACTCTCATTCTATTTTAAGTCAGTTTTCAGTTAGATGAGAGAAATAAATATAAAGAAGGACCATATTGTATGGTAACCATATCTAAGTATAAAATATTTTAAAATTGGCAACAGAGTATGTATATTAAATGTCTTCACTAAATAAGGTAATAGAAATGTTAAGTAGTTTAGCATACTTTTATAATGAATGCATATATCAAAGCATCACATTGTATTATACCTGTAAATTAAAATAACAAAAAGCCAAAGCATGGATAGTACCCATCATACTTGAGTGGGGAAGAGGTGGGTTTGCTATGATCAAGAATGTAGAACGATTGTCAATAACACTCTTATAATTTCTAATTTGAATGCCTCCTTTCTTTATTTTCTTATTTCATTTACCTAAAATCCCTCTATTTATATTTATTATATATTTTTTTATGTTATCCATGGTGTTTTTCCTGATTATCTCACTCAGAATAAATGAGACTTTGGGCTTGCATAAAACATGTATGTGTTGGCTAGTTTTATTGTTTTTGTTTTGTTTTTTTTTTTTACTTTGACAGAGGCTAGTCATGTAAAAGGAGGGCATCACATTTGAGAATATGCCTTTATGAGTTCCAGCTATAGGGCATTTTCTTAAGTAGTGATTGATGGGAGAGGGCCTAGCCCTTTGGGGATGGTGCTATCCCAGCGATGGTGGTCCTGAGTTCTATGAGAACACAGGCTGAGCAAGCCATGACCTCAAGCTAGTAAGCAGCACTCCTCCACGGCTTCTGCATCAGCGTCTGCCTCCAGGTTCGTGCCCTATTTAGGTTCCTTTCTGTCTGAGTTCCTGTGCTTGTGTTCATCAATGATGGACTACCATATGGATGTACAAGCCAAATACGCACTTTCCTCTTCAGTATGCTTCGGTTATAGTGTTCATAACAGCAATAGAAACTCTAAGACAATATCTAATAGTGTACCATTTTTAAGTCTTGCAGGATGATTGATGGTCACTTTACAAATGTGTTGACTTTTTGAGGATGAAAATGATTTATCCAAAAGAAGTTTTATTTTAAGTTTTAAAAAAACTGTTGCGTCTATATTGCTTCCCATTCACTTTTGCTTAAATGAAATTTTGTGGTAAATTCTAATTTGTAAAAGATGGTGTTTTCCCCGACCAGAGATTTTTCTACTAGTAGGTAGAATGAAGCTCCCCTTTATAAATCTTTACTTAGCTTTGAGAATTGTTGTCCAGTTGGATATAGCAAATGAGACAGAAGTAGATACTTGCATATTGTAGTGTATTGAGGTTCCATTTTTCTCACAACTTGATGAGCCACTATATTCTATGTAGAAAATCCAAGTTTATTAACTAGATGATTAGAGACCACAGACATGGTTGGAACAGTTGAACAGGTGTAGCTGCCAATTCATTTAACAACTGAAAATTGGCAATGTCCTTAACAGATTATCTGAGTTCAGTTTAAATGTCAACAAGCAAATTTTAAAGTAAATAAAATGATTGTTTAAACTATTAAATTTAGTGATAGACTCTTTCATAGAAACAGCTAACAGTTGCATCATCAATTGTTCTCTGCTTTATTTTTTTTAATTTCTTAAATTGTTCTTTATTTTTAATTTTATGTGTACAATCATTTTGCCTGCATATATGCCTATGCACCATGTACAGGCCTGGTGCCTGCAGAGCTCAGCAGAGGATGTTGGCTCCCCTGGGACTGAAGGGGAGTAGAGTAAGAGAAAGTTGGAAACCACCACGTAAGTACTGGGAATCAAACCTGGGTCCTCTGTAAAAGCAACAAATGCTCTTAAACACAGAGCCAACTCTCCAGTTCTAAACTTTCTTTTGTTGGTGTTCGGCTTTGGTTTTGGTATTTTGAGACAGTGTCTTTCTATATCATCTTGAGTGTTTTAGAACTTGTTATTTAGAAAGCAGGATGGCTTTGAACTCACATAGACCCACCTGCTTCTGACTCTCAAATGCTAGAATTAAAGTCATGTGCCACGACACCTTTAATCCTAGCACTCAGGGAGGCAGAGGCAGGTGGATCGTTGTGAGGTCAAGGCCAACTTTGTCCTGAGACCAGGACAGCCAAGGCTACACAGAGAAACCCTGTCTCAAAAAAAAAAGAAAAAAAAGTTTAAATTTATTTAATCTTATGTGTTTGACTGTTTTACCTTCATGTATGCCTGGTGGCCTGGGAAATCATAAGAAACCACCGAATACCATAGAACTGAAGTGACAGATGATTGTCAGCTACAGTGTGGGTGTTGGGGGATCAGACAGAGTCTTCTGCACAAACAAGTGATTGTAACCACTGAACTATCTCTTCAGACCTCTGTATTTTTTTTTTAAACTTTTCATTTATAGTGTCATAAAAATAAAAACAGTATACAGAGGCTTGGAGTGGCTATAATCTTTTGATTGAGAATGAGTTCATTTTCATCATCATTTGGTCAACTTACAAACGTTATTCAATATATCTAGGATTACTCATTGATTAAATAAACAGAAATTGTCAATGAGCTCATTCTGTTTAGGAGCTGGACCATGTTGGAGAGAGGGAGGGGTGAGAGTGCACTTAAAAAAAAAAAACCTGGACAGATGCAGTTTGGAAAAAAAAATCCATGCAGACACCCAGTGGCAATCCTGTCTCCAAAGTCTCTGTCAAATCACAAGGATATGGAAGCGGTGTCCCAATTCGATATCCCATGATTGTTTAATTTGGTGAGGTAA
This sequence comes from Acomys percivali, assembly GCA_907169655.1. NCBI lineage: Eukaryota > Metazoa > Chordata > Mammalia > Rodentia > Muridae > Acomys > Acomys percivali. The sequence continues at coordinate 30,199,604 of OU015755.1, read as the reverse complement.
CTCCAAGAACAGATGTCTCTGGAACGTGAAATTACCTTGGAACAAAGTCCTGGCTTTGTTCCGGAGGACTGGTCCTCACATGGCCATATCCTCACAGAGCTGAGTCCAGGGGAGTCCTGGACACCTCAAATAGGCACCTGGTGCCTCTCTGCCCCGGCTGGGGGACAGGACAATTTACGGAGTGCAAAGTTGCATCGGGCGGAGAGGAAGGTGGGAGAGAAGCCATCACTGAGTGGTCCTGAGTTGCCAGGCTGGGTACTCAACTTCTCACATGTTTAAAGATGATTGAATCAGAGCAGGCAGAAAAGGATGAGGTATATAGCCCCATGAGTTTGGCCTTGCCAGGGCGAATGGGGATTACCTTCTCTTGACTCACGGCACCTGGTGATTGATTTAGTAAATAGAATGAGCTAATTGGTGACGAAGCTATAATATATAAATGCAGGTTTATTGGAATCGGCACAAAAGGGAGAAGAGATGGGGTGGGGGGCACACACTGGGGAGGAGTTTGGGGGGCAGAGGAAAGAAGGTGGGAAAAAAAGCTGCCCTGGAACCAAAATGTCTGGTTTATATAATGAATTTCTGAGAGAGAAGAAGCTCTGCCCCTAGGCAGAGGGCAGGCCATACCAGCAGGGGACCTAATAACTACATGGCTCAAAATACATAACCAATGTAATATGATTAATATTATAATATATATTTTATACTATATACTATGTATTTTATAATAATGAGCTTCTATTGATTTTCAAAACACTATCATGGGATGTATGAAAGTAAAATATCATTTATTTGTTTTTAAGATACTTGCCAATTAGAACACTATTTCAAGCTATTAGAAAGCCTTGAATATCCTCTGTAAAACTCATGAGAGATCTGATCTTTTAGAACTTTGATCTTGGGACTTCGTAGTCTAAGGGGTTGTGAGAAATCATTCATTGGTTATGTTGTTTAAGTCACACAGTTTATAGGATTATGGCATTTGCAGCTAGAAATAACTTTAATGTAGTAACAATATAATGATATGTGATAATAACAATATGAAAATCAAGGATTAATAGGCTGTGGAGATGGTACAGCGGATGAAGAACTTGCCCCATACACATGAGAACCAGTCCTCAGGCAGCAGAGACAGTATTTCTGGGTTAAGAGAGCTACCTAGACTAGTTGAAATTGGTGACCTTTGGGATCAGCAGGAGAACTAGCTTCAATAAAGAAAATATAGAAGGATCAAGAAAGAAACCAACCATCATTAACTTCTGGCCTCTGCATGCACATACATCCACACACATATGCCCAGTTTAAGCAAACACATATAAACAAACTGCACACACATGATAGCCTTTTTCACTAGAGTGAGATAGAATATCAAAGTAGTTTTAATTTCCTTTTTTTCCCTGATGGTTTAGGATGCTGAACATTTGCTTCAATATTTATTTGATTTGTATTTATTTTTTTTAGGTTTCTTTATTTTATTTTATGTGTATGCATGTTTTTCCTATATATATGTACATGTTGCACATGTGCTCTTCGTGCCCATAAGGTCAGGAAAGATCACAGAAGTTTATTTGCCCATTTATTGATTAGATAATTTATTTGATTAGTGTTTGTCTTAGTGTTCTGTTGCTATGAAGAGAGAGCATGATCACAAAAACTCTTATAAAGGAAGTTCTACATCTAAATCCTCAGGCAGCAGGATGATTATATATATATATATATATATATATATATATATATATATATATATATATTCCATTATCCATTCTTCAGTTGATAGGCTGACTCTATTTTATTCTGAAAACATTTCTATAGCAGGTAATGAGACCTTGTGAGATACCTCCAGGAGTGTTATACTTAGGTTATACCATAGTTGTCAGACAGGGCTATATATTCTTATCTCAGACTGACTTGGACATTCTATATAGTCTGCATTGACCTCAAACTGACAACAATCCCCCTGACTCAGACTCCTGAGAGTGGGAGCAAAGAAGTGTGAGTCAATACACCTGGCTTAGAATGTGTTTATTCTGTGTTGAGGTTTTTATTAGCTTGTTTTTAAAAAGTGATTCTAATGAGAGACTTTTTTGTTTGTGTAATGATTTTGTCTTGTGTTATATTGTTTTTAATGGTTACAGAGAAACTGCTGTTGAATAAATATACCCACATGCTTATCATTAAGCACTCAATACAATGTTCTAGTTGGCTGCTAATATTCAATTACTTTGTTTCAAAGCATTTCAATGTGAAACACTATAAACTATACATTCTGGGTGAGTTGTTAATAATGGGGTTGTGAAACTTATTGACAGTTTAGTTAGATAAATTAATTTACATCTGCCAGTCTGCCCAGATGTTGACCATCAATGCCAAAGAGATAAAAATCTGTGGTCAGATAGTTCTCAGTCTGTTTTTTCATTTGTTGCAAACTCCATGCATATACTCTCATATCTGTGCAGCTGTCCAGATCTGTAGATTCTGTCAATAGTTTCCTGAGTTGAGGAAGGTCTAGTGCATCCATTTCACAAGAGGGAGAACCCATCTCTGCTTTCCTGTTACTCTCTGTAGCTCTAAAACTTTCGCATAAGACCAGATTAACTTTTCATTTGTGTCTGCTAGTGATGGTCAGCTTCAATTCAACTCAGCATTTCTGTTAATCCTTGACATTTGTTCCCCATCACAGTCTGTCTGCATACCCACATTAACACAGACTGGCCATGAGGACATTAGTAAGTCCCATTTCCTAACATGCTACATGGTTTTAGTCTTATATTTTTAGAGGCCAATGAGCACGTTCTTTTTTTTCTTTAATTTTAATAATTTATTCTTGTTACATCTCAATGGTTATCCCATCCCTTGTATCCTCCCATTCTTCCCTCCCTCCCATTTTCCCCTTATTCCCCTCCCCTATGACTGTTCTGAGAGGGATTACCTCCCCCTGTATATGCTCATAGGGTATCAAGTCTCTTCTTGGTGACCTGCTGTCATTCCTCTGAGTGCCACCAGGTCTCCCCCTCCAGGGGACATAGTCAAATGTGAGGCACGTTCTTAATTGTAGTACAAAGCTACCTAAGAAGCACGAATGAAAGTAATTATGCCATAAACATCTTGCCTGTGTGTCCTAAGATTGTTGAAAATATGTACATGTTTTTAAAAAATTAAAAAAACAAAATTGTCACTTAAATGCATGTTTTAAGTTATAGTAAAATAGAAATTACCTGTTTGAAGCACAGTCCTCTGCTGCAGAGGCCAAGGTATAGAGGTAACATGATCTTACTAAGGCAAACAAATGAGAGAAAAAGTCTTGATTAAATTTACTGCTGATAGAATAATGTAAAAAGTCTACTCTTGCAACTAAAGGTAGGTTCTCAGATATATGCCGCACTGAATTGGTTCTTAAGTCTTTTTCTTTTCTTTCTTTTTTTTTTAACTTTACTAAAAAAAAAAAAAAATGACATACTGCTCAGGATTCTTAAAATGGTAACCCCAATGATTCCTAAGCCACAGACTTGAGAGTCTTTGGCTCTAAGTTTTAAGAGAACATGTGCTGATATCACTTACTCCTCTGATCAGTCACCTGCTCACTCTTTAATTAAGCCACACTTGTTAAGATAAAAGCAACCATGTACAGTGATGAGTAACAATAAGAAAAACAAGACAGCAATGGGGCTAGGCAAAATGGCTAAACAGAAATAATAATAAAAAAGAATGTCAACATGTAAAGATAGAAAGTAGAATCTCAGAAATCAAGACATTTATATTAGAAAACAAAGAGATACTCATGATTCATAAGTTGCTTCTAAGGAGATGAATGCTAGAAAGATGCTTAAGGCGATCCATACACACTCACCAATAAATAAAGCATGTTTTACAAAGCATAAACATAATCAATACTCACCTCAGTGCACACTCTATATATGTTAGTGTGCTAGTTGCTTAGTATACAATGATGACATGCCCCTGCCCTTAGAAAGGTTCAGCTGAATGATGGAGGCATGCTACAAACATGCAGAGAACATTGCCAGTACTATGTTGTTTGTCATGACCAGCCCATTTGTCATTTGTTTTGTTTGTTTGTTTTGGTTTTCTTTATTTATTTAAATAATTTATTCAATTTACATCTAGATTGTTATTCCCTTCCTTACTTGTATCTTCCCCTTCCCTCCTCCCTCCCTCTTTCACCCTATTCCCCTCCCCTAGTCCTGTGACAGAAGGTGACTTCCTCCCCAAACATATGATCACAGCCTATCAGGGCTCATTAGGGTAGCCTGCTTACTCTTCCTCTGAGTGCCACCAGGCCTTCCCACCAAGGGGAAGTTGTCATATAGGGGTTGTGGGGAGCCATGCGAAATTCAGCCATGTTGGAAATCCTGTGCATAGGCTGCACGCTGTGACCTTCGAGTTGTTGACCTTTGCTTAAGGAGGTCTTGTATTTTAGGCTATCTTTGGATTGTTTACCTTTGAAAGGAATAGGGAGGTTCTTACAGAGAACTACCCAGAAAAGTAGGGAAGTTCTACGACTGACGTGAGCAGCCTTTATTATGTTACGTACGGATTTTGTATCTCTGATCTCTCGACTTTCATCATGAAAGGGTGTTGGATTTTTGGCAAAGACCTTTTCTGCATCTAATGGAATCATGTGATTTTTTTTAATTCTTTAACTTTGTTTATGTGATGGATTACATTAATGCATTTTCATATGTTGAAACATCCCTGCATCCCTGGGATGAAGCCTACTTGATCATGGAGGTTGATGTATTTGATGCGTTCTTGGATTAAGTTTGCAAGGATTTTACTGAGTATTTTTGCATCAAAGTTCATGAGTAAAATTGGTATGAAATTCTCTTTCTTTGTTGAGTCTTTGTATGGTAAAGGTATCAGGGTGACTGTGGCTTCATAAAATGAGTTTGGTGGTGCTCCTTCAGTTTCCCTTTTGTGGAATAGTTTGAGGAGTACTGGTATTAACTCTTCTATGAATGTCTGGTAGAATTCTGTGCTAAAACCATCTGATTCTGGGCTTGTTTGATTGTTTGTTGTTGTTGTGAGAATTTTGATGACTGCTTCTATTTTCTTAGGGGTTATAGACTGTTTAAATGGTTTATCTGATCTTGATTCAACATTGGTAAGTGAAATTAATCAAGACAACCATCTATTTCCTTTAGATTTTCAAATATTGTGGAATACAGGCTTTTGAAGTAAGAACTAATGAATTTTTGCATTTCCTCAGAGTCTGTTGTTGTTTCACCCTATTAATTCTGATTTTGTTAATTTGGATAGCTTCCCTCTGCCTTTTGGTTAGTTTGGCTAAGGGTTTGTCTATCTTGTTGATTTTATCAAAGAACCAGCTCTTAGTTTCATTGATTCTTTGTTCTCTTTGTTTCTAATTTATTGATTTCAGCTCTTGTTATGCCCAAATTTTAAGAGACCCTTGAACAGACCACCTAAGAGCTAAGTCCAAATGCAATCACAAGGAAGTCTTTATTGCAAGCTCAAGTCCGGGCCATACCTCCTATGCACTGACACAGCAGACACAGGGAAGTGGCCCTGAGTCTCAGTTGAGAGAGATTTTTATAGGTTTTGGACAAAGAAATGGGTTTTACAGTATATGATTAGATAATATTTGAGCAGAAAAGCTGCAATCAGGGAGTTATACGCCTTGGCTGGGTAATAGGTATAGGAGTAAGTTGACCTATAGCAAAGATTGGTTGATGCAGTCATAGGGGTGTTAGGACCTTTGGCCTGGCTTCTTCTAATTGGTTGTTGCTATGTGCCAGACAACCTGATGGTCAGCTTGACCAGCAGAGAGTGTATTTGGGCTTTCCCAAGGTGAGACGATTGTGTTGCTAGACTGCTTTGTGTTTTTTCTAGAATCCGGGTTCAGTCCTGGCCAGGTTTAACACAAAATGGAGATTGTCTGGTCCTTACACTCTGAGTTTCAGTATTTCCTGTTGTATACTCCTTTTTGGTGTATTTGCTTCTTTTTATTCTAGAGCTTTCAGGTGTCCTGTTAAGTTACTAGTATTGGATCTCTCCAATTTCTTTATAAATGCAATTAGTGCTATGAACTTTCCTCTTAGCACTACTTTCATTGTGTCTGATAGGTTTGGGTATGTTGTGCCTTCATTTTTATTGAATTACAAAAAGTCTTTCCTTTCTTTCTTATTTCATCTCTGACCCACTGGTCAATGAGTAGGAAGTTTTTCAGGGGCCAAGAGTTTGTAGACTTTCGGTTGTTTCTGTTGTTGCTGAGTTCCAGATATAATCCAGTGTGGTCTGATAATATACAGGGGGCTATTTCAATCATATTATATCTGTTGAGGCTTGCTTTGTGACCAAGTATATGGTTGATTTTAGAGAATCTTGCATGAGGTGCTGAAAATAAGGTATATTTTTTTGTTTTCAGTTGAACATTTTGTAGTTATCTGTTAGGTCCATTTCGTTCATGGCAACTGTTAGTTACCTTATTTCCCCATTTAGTTTCTGTCTTGATGATCTATCCATTGGTGAGAGTGGGGTGTTGAAGTCTCTTTCTATTTATGTGTGGGGTTTGATATGTAGCTTAAGCTTTAGTAATGTTTTTTTTGATGAATATGTATGTCTTTGAGTTTGGGACATAGATGTTCATAATTAAGCTGTCATCTTGGTTTATTTTTCCTTTGATTAGTATGAAGTATCTTTCCCTATCTCTTTTGATTAATTTTGTTTGAAATTTTTTTATTAGATGCTAGCATGGCTACTCCAGCTTTCATCTTGGGTCTGTTTGCTTGGAAAACCTTTCTCCCGCCCTTTACTCTGAGGTTGAGGAGAGCCACAGATAGCAGCGCCCCCCACTCCTTCCCGGAGCAATGCACCCTTGAGTGAGCCCCTTATGCGCATGCCCAATGGTATGACGCTTGGTGGCGAGATCCTTCTGCACCAATTGTGAGTGACAACGTGGCAGGCTCTGATTGGAGCAGTTGCACTATAAAGGTTTTCTGGGTGCGGTCCTTGGGGTCACTCCGTTATTCAAGAATCCTGAGTAAACTGCCACAAGAAGAGTTCCCGGTGTTGGTGTCTTTCCTGCTGGTTGGGGGCGGCACAGACATTTTGGTGGCCCATAAGGGGAATCTCAGAACTTGCGGCAGCCAGGGCAGCTAGCTGGTAAGTTCCCGGTAAGTGGGACATAACTGTTAAGTTCTCAGGCTTTGAGACAATAAAGTTCTGGGACTCGGACAAAATGGGGAATTAAGTTCCCGGTAAGTGGGACATAACTGTTAAGTTCTCAGGCTTTGAGACAACAAAGTTCCGGGACTCGGACAAAATGGGGAATTATGTTTTGGGGAAAGTGAAAGAGGAACGATCGGTAGAATCAGACAGAAGTATTGAAGGGGACGATTCTGGCCCCGAGGACGAAGAATTAGAGGAGTTAGCTGATCAGATGGAACACATGATGATAACTAATAAAAAAGGGGCTAAGACAGTACAACCTTTGGCTCCTGACCCAGATCCATCAGAGTCTCCGGGCCGAACACAGCCTCCGCCCTATGCCAAAGGGGGAGGTAGATCGGCTTGCCCTGAGGTATGGAGACAATTTCATTTACAAAATGCTCCACATTGGTACCCAGTTTTTCAAAATGCACAGGGAAATCGGTACCATGAACCCTTGGACTTTAAAGTAGTTCAAAGGTTAGCCGAATCTGTCCGTGCTTATGGCACAACTGCAGCGTTTGTAATAGCTCAGCTGGAATCCTTGAGCAGATATTGTATGACTCCTTCAGATTGGCAGAATTTAGCCTGAGCCTGTTTATCACCTGGAGCATATTTAGATTGGAAAGCATATTATATATAGTTTTCAGCTGAACAAGCTGCTGCTAATGCCACTAACGGACAAGCAGCCTGGGATCAAGATATGTTAATGGGTCAGGGACATTTTGCCAATCAACAGACAGGATATCCAGTGCAAGTTTTTGAACAAATTAACTTCATAGGGACAAAAGTATGGAAAGCTCTTCTGACACGGGGAGAGGTTTTGGGCAATCTTACCAAAATCATACAAGGGAGCAATGAAACTTTTGCTGACTTTGTTGCCCGGCTAGTAGATGCCGCTGGCAAAATTTTTGGCAATCCGGATGCTGCAATGCCTCTAATAAAACAACTCATTTTTGAACGATGTACAAAAGAATGTAGACAAGCTATAAACCCATACAAACATAAGTCTCTAGATGTGTGGCTGAAGATCTGCAGAGAGATAGGAGGGCCTCTGTCAAATGCCGGATTGGCCGCTGCGGTGATGCAAGCAGCCCGCGGGAGAGGTAATCATGGAAGTGATGGGCCACAAAAATGCTTCAGATGTGGTAAAATGGGGCACTTTAAGCAACAATGCCCAAAAGGAAACACCCTTAATGGTCAAAACCCTCCTGCCCGTGCCCCTGGCCTTTGTCCTAGATGTAAGAAGGGAAATCACTGGGCTAATGAATGCCGGTTGATTAAGGGTATCAATGGTCAGCCATTAACGGCAGGATTTGGGGGAGCCCAGCCAAAAAACAGGATGCGGGGCCCTCGTCCTCAGGGCCCTCAAATATATGGGGCAATGGAGGAGAACAAACCTCGAGAGCAATGGCCGAGTCTGCGTCCTCCGATAAAATGGCATTGCCCAGGAGAGCTACTGGAGGAAGTGCAGGCCTCGACCTCTGTTCCACCACCAGACTCGTATTAACCCCACAAATGGGACCCCAATTAATAAACTCTGACTTTACAGGCCCCCTACCAAAAGATACAGTCGGACTACTAATTGGCCGTAGTTCTACTACATTGCAAGGCCTTATTGTTCACCCTGGAGTAATTGACTCAGATTACACTGGCACCGTAAAAATAATGGTTTCCGCCCCTCGAGGAGTAAGTGCTATTTCTCCAGGAGATCGCCTTGCACAGTTACTTATTCTCCCAAGTTGTCATGGTTTGTTTCCTGCTAAAGATCAGAAAAGAGGAGAGAAAAGTTTTGGCTCCTCCGGAACTTCAGCTTATGTTGCTATGAATTTACAAAACCGCCCGACCTTGGAACTTACAATAGAAGGAAAAGCAACCATTGGCTTAATGGATACTGGGGCCGATACAAGTATCATAGCAAAGGGTGACTGGTCCCCAGGGTGGCCAATCCAGGCCTCTAGCCATTTGCTGAGAGGATTGGGTTTTGAAAAAACCCCTAATATCAGTGCTCGAATGTTAAATTGGAAAGATAATGAAGGCCACCAAGGATATTTCCAACCATATGTCTTGGAAGTCCCTATTACATTATGGGGGAGAGACCTGCTAGATGCCATGGGATATAAAATTACCAATCAGAAATCTTATAACAAACAGTCATGAGACATGATGAATGATATGGGTTATATACAAGCAAAAGGGCCTGGAAAATATTTGCAAGGTGATCCAGAACCTATATCTGCCATTCCAAAACTCAATCGCAAGGGCCTGGGTTTTTCCTAGGGGCTGTTGGGGATGCAATTCCCATCATTTGGAAAACTGAGGACCCTGTATGGGTTCCCCAGTGGCCCCTACCCTCAGTGAAATTGCAAGCTGTCCATGACTTGGTTAAGGAACAATTGCAACAAGGACATTTACAAAGTTCTGTGTCCCCCTGGAATACCCCTATATTTGTTATTAAAAAGAAATCTGGCAAATGGCAGTTACTGCATGATTTGAGAGCAATTAACAATCAAATGATGCCAATAGGTCCAGTGCAAAGAGGCCTACCATTACCATCTACATTGCCTCAAAATTGGCATGTTATAATAGTGGACATTAAGGATTGGTTTTTCTCAATCCCTTTGGCACCAAAAGATACTAAGAGATTTGCCTTTACGGTGCCTTCCATAAATCATGCAGAACCCGATAAAAGATTTGAATGGGTAGTCCTACCATAAGGTATGGCCAACAGCCCTACTATGTGCCAATTATATGTAGCTGAGGCAATTCAAGGGTTTAGAGAGAAATTTCCTCAACTCAGATGTCTCCATTATATGGATGATATTTTAATCTGTGCTAGGAGTGAGGAGGTTTTGAATAAGGCCTTTATAAAGTTGGTTCATTGTTTGAAATCCCAAGGATTATTCATTGCACCGGAAAAGGTACAAAAGACTATGGTAATTGATTATTTAGGAACAAAAATAGAACCCAATAAGGTCTCCCCACAGAAAATTACCTTAAGAACTGATTCTTTAAAAATGCTTAATGATTTTCAAAAATTATTAGGGGATATACAATGGTTAAGGCCTTATCTAAAACTTACTAATTCACAATTACAACCACTCTATGATATTTTGCCAGGGAATCCTGAATTAACCTCTTCCAGGGTCCTTACACCAGAAGCAAGAACTGCCTTGACCCTGGTTGAGAATGGTCTCTCCAATGCAAGTCTAACACGATGGAATCCTAATACACCATTTTAATTTGTTAATTCTACCATCCTATAAACAGCCTACCAGTGTTTTATGGCAGTCTGCACCCTTATTATGGATTCATCCCAGAATTTCCCCAGGAAAAACACTCAGTCACTATCCTGATACAGTGGTACAATTAGCCCTGCTGGGCTTACATCAAACTTTACAATATTTTGGGCAATGGCCTGAGAAGCTCATTATACCTTATACGGCCCAACAATTTGAAGTACTGTCTCATACACTGGACAATTGGGCAATACTTAGATGTTGCTACACTGGAGATACTGATAATCATTACCCCAAAGAACCAATTCTCCAGTATGTCTCAGAGCATCCAATAATTTTTCCAGTGGTCACATCTAAACAGCCACTACAAAATTGTCCTACAATATTTACTGATGGGTCTAAAACAGGATATGGAGCATATTCAACTGATGGAGGCCAGCCAATAATTAGGAAATTTGCCTCTGCCTCACCCCAAATAATTGAGTTACAAATTATGATTGCTGTTTTTCAAGAATTTTCACAACCCTTTAATCTCCTTTCTGACCCTAAGTATGTGGTCAGTATAGTTAAAGATTTAGAGATAACCGGAAAAATTAATATGAAAATTGTGATCGGGGAGCTGATATCCCAATTACAGACCTTGATTTGGGAACGAACTTGCCCCTACTTTATTCAACATATTTGAGCACATACTGGGCTCCCAGGGCCATTATCAGAAGGAAATGGTATAGTTGACAAAGCTACACTAGCCCACTTAATCTTGACTGCCTTGACAGATGTAGACCGAGCTCAACAGTTTCATTCTGATTTTCATGTAAATGTAAAAACATTGGCATCCCGATTTCAACTTACACGAGAACATGCACGCACCATTATAAAGGAATGTCAGACGTGCACTCCTTTTAGGCCCCAGCCACACATAGGGGTAAATCCTCGCGGTTTGCGCCCTTTACATGTTTGGCAGATGGATGTCACTCATATACCAGAATTTAGGAAATTAAAATATGTACATGTGTCAATTGACACTGCCTCAGGTGTTATATTTGCATCCCCACATACAGGAGAAAAATCTCATCATGTTATTGATCATTGTTTTGCAGCATGGAGTGCCTGGGGCATGCCAAAAAGTTATAAAACTGATAATGGTCCAGCTTATACATCTGCCACTTTCACCTCCTTCTCTGCTCAAATGGGTGTTACATTGCTTCATGGTCTTCCTTATAATCCCCAAGGCCAGGGCATTATCGAGAGAGTGCACTGCACTCTTAAAGAATGTATTCAAAAACAAAAAGGGGGAATAGGGTATAAGAGAACACCTAGAGAGCGCCTATCGTTGGCCATGTTAACTATAAATTTTTTTGAAATTGGACAAATCTGGCGTGACAGTCGCAGAACTCCATGAAAACCGGGACTCATCTTATAAGGAAACAGTCATGTAGAAGGATATCCTTACAGGCCGATGGAATGGTCCCGATCCAGTATTGGTCTGGGCGAGAGGATCTGTTTGTGTGTTCCCACAAGACGCAGAACAACCAGTGTGGGTGCCGGAACATTTGACTCGCCTCATCAAAGAAAAGAATGAAGACCTTCCAGAATCTCCAGCTGAGGTTATTTCAATGGAAGATAATTTGGATGGTAACATTGGGGATTCTCCCGAGCTCCATAGCATATCCTGAATATAGGTGGGGCATCTTATCAGTTTTCCCGAAGCCGTTACCCGTCTCACATACAGCTTCAGTGTTCCCACGATTTTTTACTTCCAATGCTTCTTTACAGCTTCCATTCCTTCCCTATCAGAGAGAGCTAGCACCCCTTTCTGAAAGTATGAATATGTCCCTAATGGGAAGCTTATGTTTTCAGATTATCGCTAATATTTCACAACAATCAGATTGTATACAGCTATATCATCAAACAGGTGCTTGGTTTGATCATCCATAACTGGGCATAACCAACCGGACTAAAGCCACCTGGGCCTCAGGCCGATGGCCTGCCTTTGTATCTAAGGGCAATGTTTCCTTACCACCACGATCCAGATGGGCCCCTTATTGTAAGGGCGTTCAGGAGTCTTTGCCACCGCAGACAGGATGCCAGTCTCATAAAAATGGTTGGGCTGTTAGGATGGTTTTACTTTCTCCCCTTACATGGGAGCCATGCATAATGCCACGTGGCCAGGGTATAACTGGACATGGCAAAACCTCAATCAGGCTATTCACTCTAACCCCTATGATCTCTGAATGCTTTGTGGAATCAATGGTAGTTGTACCAACATTTCTGCTATGCTCATGATATCCTGTTTGAACTCATGCAATTGGGATGCCAATGGAGATACCCAGACTTGTGTGTTACTTCTGTACCTTATTATAATTTCAGTAAAGCTGCTAATTTGTCCAAAAGTCTCTCCCAACATCTCCTAGGTAATTGGAGCCTTGAACTCGATGGACTCCTGAGGGACCTGCGACTCTCTATAGTGCACATCAATTCTACCCGGGTCGACACCACCTTGGTTTCCGGAATAGCGCAGTGGTTCCAGATGGCCTTTTCTCATCTGAGGGAGTAGGTGGGAATAGGAGCCCTGGCAGTGTGCCTGGTTCTAGTCAGTTGCCTAGCACTCTGGTGCATTTGTAGGATGCGTGCTCATCGATTTCGCATCCAAGCTTTTGTGGTGCAGGCTTTTGCTGCTTTGGAGGCTGGACAGTCTTCTCCGGTGTGGCTAAGTATGCTGGATAGATAGCCGTTTGGCCATTATGTCTATATTTTGACCTTCTTAAATTGGGCCGCTTTGTCGAGATGATATAGATCCCAGCCCCATGGGCAGGGTGAGAATGGCATATACTCAGATATTGCCTGCCTTAGGGCATGGGCACCTGTGAGGGGTGATGGCTGGAAACCGCAGGGGGAGGACCCGATTGTCTGACTCTGAGTCCCCCGGAAGTATACCTGATTGCATAGAGGTTGATGTTAGAACTTGTCTTGCTCAGTGCATGATGGGGATGCCCACAGGCAGCAGATCAAGACCCCTCCTCTCCTCCTAAAAAAGGCATCATGCCAGGCCAACGAGGCCTAGGAGGATCAGGTCAATGCTTCCACCCTTTGGTTAATGCCCACTCCCATTGAGGAGTTTCTCGCACCTGTGTCAGCTTGGTCACAAGTCTTGGGGCAAAGGTATCTTGATCCTCCGCTTAAAATTAATAAATAAGGGGGAACTGTGGAGAGCCACAGATAGCAGCACCCCCTGCTGCTTCCCCGGAGCAATGCGCCCTTGAGTAAGCCCCCTTATGCGCATGCCCAATGGCATGACGCTCGGTGGCGAGATCCTTCTGCACCAATTGTGAGTGACAACGTGGCAGGCTCTGATTGGAGCAGTCGCACTATAAAGGCTTTCTGGGTGTGGTCCTCGGGGTCACTCCGTTATTCAAGAATCCTGAGTAAACTGCCACAAGAAGAGTTCCTGGTGTTGGAGTCTTTCCTGCTGGTCAGGGGCGGCACCGACATGAGGTAATGTCTATCTTTATTGCTGAGATGTTTCTTGAATTCAGAAGAATGATGGGTCCTTTTGTCCCTTCCATTCTGTTAACCTGTATCTTTTTATTGGGGATTTGAGGCCATTGATGTTGAGCAATATTAATGACTAATGTTTTTTATTTCTTGTTATTTTGATGTTGATGGTGGAGTGTGTGTGTGTGTGTGTGTGTGTGTGTGTGTGTGTGTGTGTGTGCGCGTGCTTCCTTTCTTTTGGTTTTTCAGATGTGGGATTATTTAGTACCTATGTTTTCCTGGATGTAGTTAGCCTCCTTGGGTTGGAGTTTTTCTTATAGTATTTTTTATAAGGCTAGATTCATGGCTAGATACCCTTTAAAATTGGTTTTGTCATGAAATATCTTGTTTTCCTCCATCTATGGTGATTAAAACTTTTACTGGGTATAGTAGTTTGGGTTGGCATCTATTTTCTCTTAGTGTCTGCATGACATCTGCCCAAACCCTTCTGGCTTTCATAGTCTCTGTTGATAAGTCAGGTGTAATTATGATACATTTTCCTTTACATGTGACTTGGCCTTTTCCCTTTTAATATTCTTTCTTTGTTCTGTAATTTAGTGTTTTGATTATTTTGTGGTGAGAGGATTTTATTTTCTGATCTAATCTATTTGGTGTTCTGTAAGCTTCTCATATACTTATAGGTACCTTTTTCTTTAGGTTGAGGAATTTTCTTCTATAATTTTGTTGAAAATATTTTCTGGGCCTTGGATCTGGGAGTCTTCTTTATTCCTATTAGTCTTAGGTTTGGTTTTTTCACATTTTCCCAAATTTTTTTTGGATGTTTTGTTTCAGGAACCTTTTAGATTTAACATATTCTTTGACTGATGTACCGATTTCTTCTATTGTATCTTCTACACCTGAGATTCTCTCTTCTATCTCTTGTATTGTGTTGGTGAATCTTATATCTGTAGTTCCTGTTCTCTTTTGTAGGTTTTTCATCTCCAGGATTTCCCCAGATTGTATTTTCTTTATTGCTTTTATTTCATTTTTTAGGTCTTGAACAGTTTTATTCATTTCCTTCTCCCATTTTATTGTATTTTCCTGCATTTCCTTAAGGAATTTATTCAATCTCTTCATCGATTTGAATGTATTTTCCTGTATTTCCTTAGGGATTTGTTTTCTTCCTATAAGGTCTCTATCATTTTTATAACCTCAGATTTATGTTCATTTTCTTGCACTTCACGTGTGATAGTATCTTCATGGCTTGCTGTGGTAGGATAGCTGGCTTCTGGTGGTGTCATATTGCCCTGGGTTTTGTTGCTTGTGTTCTTATGCTGACCTCTAGACATTTGTTTGTCTCTGGTATTAGCAGGCCTGGTGGTTCCTTGGCTAGCCTTGTCCCAAGTGAGTCTGGCAGATCAGGAGTCAGCAGCAGAGAGGGCCCTAAGGTGAACGTTGCTCTGCCCGACAGAGGCCTCCTCTGGATGGAGGACAATGGGGGTTGGGTCCAGCAAGCAGCTCACCTCTGCTGTCTCTGTTATCTCTCTGCTATCTATGTCCCAGGTGGGTCATGCAAATGGAGTCAGCAAGGGAGAGGGCTCTAAGCTGAATGCTGATTGGGCCAGACACCTGCTTCCTCAGGATGTAGGATGATGGGGATTGGGTCCCAGCAATAGCTCACCTCTGCTGGCTCTATATTTTTATTATCAATAAGTCAATTCCTTGAGCCTACCATTTTTGAATAAGTAATATGTTTGGGTATTTAGTGGAAATGATACTACATCAATATACATCAGTAGTTTTGTGATGTTTGAGGAAGTTTTTATGTAATTGTGCAGCATTGTATTTGTTATTTTATTAACTGGTCAATAGTTGAGCTATACTACTAAAAGCAGAGTAAGTAGGGCTGGAGATATAGCTGGTGAGTACAGAAGTTGACTAGCCTGTGTAAGACCTGTGTTTAATTGCTTGTAACATAATAGGTGAATGAATGAATGACTAAGTGAGTAATAACTATAGTAGTTGTCTTTCGACCGTAACAGAAAGGGCACTAAGACTTTCAGATACAGCAGCTTTGATGTTATTGATGCTCTAAACCAATGCTTATTAGTTTATATCTACAGAATTTCTACTATTGGTGCCTCAATCTCTTAAAACACCACAGCGAGTATTTTAAACTGGATAACTTATTCTGCAGTGTTGTGTAGTCTCCAAAGTCCAAGATAAGAAACTGACAAATTTGGTGTGGGCTCATTTTCTGTTTTAAAGATTGTGCTTTCTGTTTGCATCTTCACTTGACAACAAGACAAAGGTTGGTTTTGTCAGGTATTTTATTACTGCAAGGAGGAAAGGAATTAATCTACAATCTCCAGGGAAAACAGGAATGTTCAGCAGGTGGGATTGCCTTTTTTATGGGAAAGATGTAAAACCCGTTTTTTTTTTTTTTTCTGTCCAGAAGGCTGAAAATTAGAAGTGATTATCAGTCTGGTGGTCTGCTATCTGTTGGGCCAGGTCATATTAAGTTCCTACAGCTAGAACTAGGGATAACTAGTAGTCTAAATGACTCTTACATTATCCGTATAGACAGTACCTCTCCCAAACTCCCACAGCCAGGGCCAGAATTGGCTAATGGTCCAAAGGACCTTTAACACAATCTGTATGACCAAGACCAGGGTAGATTCTTCCTTAGGCCCTTCAACTAATACAGGTAACCTATCTCTAGAGCCCGTCTTCTTGGAAGAAATGTAATTATCAGTTTCAATGTAATTATGCCTCCTTGTGTACCAGGGTTTATGTTGCACCAGAAAACTTTTCTCAAACTATACTATGTTAAAATATAATGGCAATATATGCTTCCCATATCACATAACTGTTAAAACACAAAGTATATAGAACTTAGACAGGATATTGAAAGTGGTAAGAGATAAGTTTACATTAAAATCTGAGGCCACACCTGAAGCCCTGCCCAATTCCTCTACATATTGAAGATTCCCAGATCTCCCTGCACAGGCTTAATTAGCTATGCTGAGCCCCTCCTGCCTCCAAAAGTGCTGCTAGTGACCCACAAGGGCCCCTGCACTGCCAGACAATGTGAAATTCCCTGTGTGGACAAAAACCATCAAACCCCTCCATTTCTAAGAGAAAAAACAAAACAAAACAAACAAACCCTGAGACCTGTCATAATCACAGCAGATTTTTTTTAATGGAAAAAAAAAATAAAAGCTCAGAAGGACTAGTCTGATGTTCTAAAAATTATGAAATGCCATATATGCCAGCCAAGGCTACTATAACCAGAAAACATATTAGTCATAATCAAAGTAAAAATGAAAAATTTCCATGATCAAAACAAATTCAAAGTTATGACTACCAAGCCAGCTCTACAGAAGGTACTGGAAAACACAACAGCATAACAATAAGAGTACAACAAAAGAACAAATTGATAGAAATTAATACACATTGCTCAATAATATCTTCTAGTTTAAAATCACCAATAAAGAGACAAAGACTAAAAGACTGGCTCAGAAAACATAATGTGTCTTTTTGCTGTCTCCAGGAAATATACCTCATGACCAAGGATATATACCATATCATGATAAAGGGATGAAAAGTGGTATTCCCCTAAAAACAGAACTAAGAAACAAATAATTAT
This sequence comes from Acomys percivali, assembly GCA_907169655.1. NCBI lineage: Eukaryota > Metazoa > Chordata > Mammalia > Rodentia > Muridae > Acomys > Acomys percivali. The sequence goes on along the minus strand of OU015755.1, from coordinate 30,182,060 downwards.
AGCTATCCTAATATCTGACAAAATCTACTTCAAACTTAAACCAGTCAGATAGAGAAAGAAGAAACACTTCTTTGTTCACATCAGAGCAAAAATAGAAAAAAAAAAAAGAATATTACAAACATAAACTCAAGCATGATGACATGACAAATTCAGAACATCTATGCCCCAAATACAAAGGCACCCACATTTGTAAAAGAAATATTAATAAAGCTTAAACCACATATAGATCCCTTCACATTAATGGTGAGAGATTTCAACATCTCCCTCTCACCAAAGGATAGGTCAATGAAACAGAAGAAAAAGCAAGAAATAATTACACTAACAGATGTCAGGAATAAAATGGACCTGACAGACATCTACAGAACTTTTCACCCAAACACAAAACATTATACCTTCTTCTAGCACCTCACAGAACCTTCTCCAAAATTGAGTATGCAGTAGGTCACAAAGCAACTCTCAACAAATACAAGAAGATTGAAATAATACCTTGTATCCTATCAGACCACCATAGACTAACACTGGACTTCAACAACAACAAAAATAACAAAAAGCCTACACTGATCAACTCAATGATAACTGGGTCAGAGAAGAAATAAAGAAATTAGGAACTTGCTAAAATTCAATGAAAAATAAGGTACAACATACCCAAACTTATGGGACACAATGAAAATAGTGCTAAGAGGAAAGTCCATAGCACTAAATGCCCTAATGAAAAGACTGAAATATCTCATACAAGCAATTTAATGGCTTCTGGAAGCCCTGGGGTGGTGGTGGGGAGAAAGAACTAGACACACCAAAGAGGAGTTGATGGCTAGAAACAATCCAACTCATGGCTGAAATCAAAAAATTAGAAACAAAGATAACAATTCAAAGAATCAATGCAACCAAGAGCTGCTTCTTTGAGAAATCAACAAGATTGACAAACCATTAGCCAAACTAAATAAAAGGCAGAGAGTCAGTATCCAAAGCGACAAAAACAGAAATGAAAAAGGAGACATAACAACAGACGCTGAGGAAATAGAAGAAGTATTAGGTTTTACTTCAAAAGCCTATATGCCACAAAATTTGAAAGTCTAAATGAAATGGATAAGTTTCGGCATATATTCCACTTACCAAAGTTGAAGCAAGATAAGATAAATAAAATAATCCTATATGTCCTTATAAAATAGAAGCAGTCATCAAAAGTCTCCCATCCAAAATAAAGCCAAGAGCCAGGCAGATTCAGTGGAGAATTCTACCAGACCTTCAAAGAGCTAATACCAATACTATTCAAACTACTCCACAAAATAGAAATGGAAGGCACATTACCAAATTCATTCTCTGAGGCTGCAGTCACATTGATACCTAAACCACACAAGGACCCAACAAAGAAAGAGAACTTCAGTCCTATTTTTCTTATGAGCATACTCAGTAAAATGCTGGCAAACTGAATCCAAGAACACATCAACGATATCATTCACCATGACCAAATAAGCTTAATCCCAGGCATGCAAAGATGGTTCAATATACAGAAATCTATCAATGTAATCCACCATATGAAAATTGAAAGAAAAAACCCACATGATCATCTCCTTAGATGCTGAAAAAGCACTTGACAAAATCCAACATTCATTCGTGTTTAAAGTCTTGGAGGGATCATGGATACGAGGCACATATCTAAACATAATAAAAGCTATATACAGCAAGTGAATAGCCAACAGGAAATTAAATGGAGAGAAACTCAATGAACTTCCACTAAAATCAGGGACTACACACAAGGCTGTTCACTATCTTTGAATCTCTTCAATATAGTACTTAAAGTTGCCGGATACAAGATTAATAGAAAAAAATCAGTAGCCCTCCTGAATATAAATGACAAATGGGCTAAGAAAGAAACTAAGGGAACTACACCCTTCACAATAGCCACACATACTATAAAGTATCTTAGTATATCTTTAACCAAGCAGGTAAAAGATTTGTATGAAAAAACTTCAGGTCTCTGAAGAAAGAAATTGAAGAAGATATCAGAAGATTGAAGGATCTCCCATGCTCATGGATCTGGAGCAACAGACTTAATGCAATCCCTATCAAAACACCTAAGCAATTCTTTACAGACCTTGAAAGATCAATTCTCAACTCATATAAAAAAACAAACAAAGAAACAAACAAAGAAAGAAACCTCACAATAGCTAAAATTATCCTGTAGAATAAAAGACCTTCCAGAGGAGTCTCCATCCCTGATCTCAGGCTGTACTATAGAGCATCAATAATTAAAATGGTATGGTACTAGCATAGAAATAGGCTGGTTGATCAATTCGATGGGATCAAAGATCCAGAAATAAACCCATACACTTATGGACACTTGATTTTTTGATAAAGAAGCCAATTCCATACAGTGGAGGAAAGATAGCATCTTCAACAAATGATGCTGGTCTAACTGAATGTCTACATCTAGAAAAATGCAGATACATCTATATTTATCACCATGCATAAAAATTAAGTTCAACTGTTTTAAAGGCATTGACATAAAACCAGACACACTAAATCTGTTAGAATAAAAATGGGCAAGAGCCTTGAACTCATGGTACAAGAGACAATTTCCTGAAGAGAACACCAATAACTCATGCTCTGAGATCAGCAATTAATAAATGGGACCTAATGAAACTAAAAATCTTCTGTAAGGCAAAGGACACTGTCAACAGAAAAAATGACTGCCTATAGGCTCGGAGAAGATCTTCATCAACCCTACATCTGACAGAGGGCTAATATGAAAAATATATAAAGAACTCAAGAAATTAAACACCAACAAGTCCATGATCCATTTAAAAAATGGGGTACAGAACTAAACAAGGAATTCTGAACAGAGGAACATAGAGACACCTAAAGATATGCTCAAGGTTGTCAGGGAAATGCAAATAAAAATGACTCTGAGATTCCATCTTACACCTTCCATAATGGCTAAGACCAAAAATTCAAGTGGTAGTACATGCTGCTGAGGATGTCGAGAAAGAGAAACACTCCTCCATTGCTTGTAGGAGTGCATACCTATACAACCAACCACTTTCAAAATCAATCTTGAGCTTTCTCATAACATTTGGAATAGTGCTACAACAAGACCCAATCATACCACTCCTGGGCTCATATCTGAAAGATGCTCCACCACACAACAAGGACATTTGTTCAACTATGTTCATAGCAGCTTTATTCATAATAGCAAGCTAGATCTTCCTCAACTGAAGAATGGATAGAGAAATTGTGGTATATTTACACGATGGAATACTATTCCACTATTAAAAACAAGGAAATCGTGAAAATTTCAGACAAATGGATGGAAGTAGAAATGATCATCTTGAGTGAGGTAACAAAGATCCAGAAAGACACTCATGGTATATACTCACTTATAAGTGGATATTAGCCCAAGATAAATGCCCTCTGAGAGTCTCCACTCAGTGGGGGATCAGGACATATTCTGGGACTCACTGCTGGACTCCAGATGGAGCGCTGAGGGTAGATTGGAGGAATTGGAGTATTGAAAGACCCAGAGCTTCAGGAGCTCCATAAGGAGACCATCAAGGCCTGCAGCTCTGGACCCGTGGTACAAACTGTTGCACCAAATAAGGACAATGCATGCAGTAAACCTAGACTCCCTGTTTAGAGCTAGCCAAAGGACAGCTCATTCTCCAAGGTTGTGGGGAGAGTGTGGACTACTTCTGAACTCTGGTACCCCTGATTTGATCACTTCCCATTGATGGGGAGGTCCAGCAGACACACAGAGGAAGAGGAAACAGGCTATCCAGATGAGACCTGATAGGCTGTGGTCATATGGTGTGGGAGAAGGTCCCCTTCTGTCAGAGGTCCAGGGGAGGGGGATAGGGTGGAAGAGGGAGGGAGCATGAAGATGAGGAGATAAAAGTGATTGGATAACAATTGGATGTAATCTGAATAAATTATAATAAATTTTAAAAATTGAGACTTCTCTATTAGCTTAATGATGTACCTCAAGGAACTAGACACACAAAGACAATTAGCACCCTCCCAAATGTGGGAAGGTATAATTACAATTAGTGCTGAAAAAAAAAAAACCAATCAAACAGAGTTTGTACTTTGAAAAGATTAACAAGTTTGACAAATCTTTAGCCAAACTAACAAAGGGGATCAAGTGGAGAGAATCTAATAAAATTAGAGATGAAAAAGGAGTCATTACAACAACACTGAGTAAATCCACAGAGTCATAAAAACAGTTTTAAAAAGTATATATTACCTCCAACTGGAAAACCTAAATCAATGATTTTTCTTTTGGTTGATTCTGTTGCTTTGCCTTAAGATTTGAATATAGAGGAGGCATGTGACTTCTTAGAAAACTTTTAAATTGTTTAAATGAAACTATTTGTTGACATGTTGAAGTGAGCTATTGGTAAGATATTGTCAGGAACTTTCATATGCCAAAGCTCGTTGATATCCATGGGAGCCCCCCCCCCCTTTTTTTTTTTTGAGGAAAAGAGGAGGAGGGGCTGGCTGGGAGGGGAGGAGAGAGGGACTAGGAAGAGAAGCTTCAATCTAGATGTAAGGTAAGTATATACCTTAATTAATTAAAGAATAAAATTCTTCAAAGAACAACTGAAATAGATGATTAGAAATAATTTATATTACTTGAAAAAGTTTGTTTTTTCATTTAATAGTCAGGAAAAACTAATTGAAAATCTAAAATTTGTACTGCTTTCCATAGCATACCAAAAGTCATTATAAAGTGACAAAACCCTTAGATCTGAATATCTGTACACATGTAATTCATGCTTCCACGTCTTCCTTCTCATTGACATTTATGGCATCATGTTAGTGAGTTGGTGTCCTCTGATCTCAGTTGGAAAATATCATGCATTCTTGCAGATCACTGTGCGCTATTGCCAAAACCTCCCGTTTTCTGCTAGCAAAGTCTGAGTCGATTGAAGTCCGTCCTAAATAATCTTCTGTATAAACAATGATATGTGTGATATGTGGTTCCTAACTGGAAGCACATTTTCCACCCAGCTGCACTAATGATTACTTTTACTTAACAGCAGCGCCACATACTGAGACATTTTATTTGATCAGATTTGGCTGTCATCACTGAGATAGCTGTTCATATCTGAGATTCAAAAATACACTGAAAATTATCTTGACAGAATCCTCTCTATGTAATTTAGAAGATGTATAATGGAAAGAGTAATTGATTCACTCATTAATGTCATAAAATTTTACTGAACATCTGAAGACAGATCTTGGTCAATGAAACAAGTAGGATTGATGTCCTTAAAGTGCTTCAACTTTAGACAATACCTAATCACAAATGATATCATGTAAAACAGGAAAATGAAGGGGCTGTGGAGATTAGACTTATGTTTCATGGACTACTCTTCAAAGATCTGTGGAGGCAATGACATTTGAGCAAAAGTTTAGAATTAGCCGTATGGAGGAGATGAAAGAACATCCTAGAACACATAATGGCACACAATCAATCCTAAAGCTTAACTGAGACAAGCGTGTCTGGAATATTGTTCCCAAGAAGGAAGAAACACAAAACCACAGTAGAAACATAGACAGGTGCCAAAACATGTACAGTTTGTAACAAATTTTCCTCAAATGTGAATTCAGCCATATTTTATCACATAAATTAGAGGATTCTTATCATAATCAGAACATGCACATCCTTACACATGCAGATTAGTTCTTCTTTATAGAGATAAATTAGCTAAATTAAATCATTCCATATGTGATATAGACATATGTCAAAATACAACATTTTACTAAACACATTTATAAAATTATGATTTGTCAGTTAAATAATTTGTTACAGCTCTTAATAAGTTGGTTATTTGATGTCATACATGTATGTAATGCATTCTGATTATTCTCCACCACAATCTCTTATACCTCATATACTCCTGACAAATCTACATCCTCCCTGCCAATCCTTTCCCCATGTTCAGGCCTTATTGTTTTTTATGTTTTTATGAAGCATTGGGTTTGACTAGAGTCGTCTGTGTGGCCATATCTTTCAAGCTATTCATTGCAGCCTGGTAAACCAACCAGTGTACATAAGACTGAAGACCATGACTGTCTTCTCAGAATCCCTTCATAGCCAGTAGATCACCAGAAAGGGGTGGAGCCCTGTGAATACTCACCTGATTTGTTATCAGCTGCTGAGAAGTCCAGTCCTGTGCAGTTCTAGTGCAGACAGCCAGAGCTACTATCAGTCTGTCATTGCAATTGCTGTCATCCCGAGAAAAGAGCATTTTACAGCCCTTCTCCCTCCATTTTGATACTTACATTCTCTTCACCCTCTCTTCCACAATGTTTCCCGAGTTTTAAAGGTGGAGTAAAATTGTCCTTCTTAATGCCAATCCCTCAGCTCTCATTTATTCCCATCACCTTAAGCAGGTATGTGCATCCACATTCACTTTAATGTGTTGCGAAGAGAAGCTTCTCTGGTTAAGGATAAGAGAAGCGTTTTGGTGCCATATCAATTTAGCCACTCAATAGTATTAAGTCCCTCTCGGGACCTAAGACCTCGGGAGCTGCTAAGAAGTCACGAGGAGCAAGCCAGTAAGCCCTGTCAAGAGACAATGAAAGGTAGTTGTAAGATATTTCACTATTAGTGTCATATGAGTGATACAGTTAGAATTGTGGGGACTAGTTGGGATCTATATTGAATATTAAATTTAGAAGAAATAACATCATAGAAAATATTAACAAGTATGAAAGTAAATGAGATACAATGGAGTTGAAGAGGACCTAGGGTTTAGTCCCAAGAAATCTTTACATTGGGAAATTATCAGGGTCAAGGTTCTGGAAGCCAATTGTTTGCAAAGCAGAGGAAGCTTTGACTATTGATTCTAGAATGTTCTATGAACTGATAATTATAAGGTGCTTTGGGTGCATGTGAAATCACTACAGAATGGCTATCTAGTCATTTTAACCAAATTATTTTTAAAATATTTATTTCTATCAGCTTCAGCCGATTTCTTTTTAGCTCATTGTCTTCTTTATAATGCTTGACAAGCATGTATCAAAACCATTAAAATTTTACTCTTAATGTTCTTTTTGCCTATCACTTTCCCCAGAGTTTGCTCTTTCCTCTCACATAGTAGGACAAATGTAGGATTCCGCGTTTTGCGATTTGGCTTGTGTAGCTCATAACTTAACAGACACAAGGGAGCTCAGAAACACTGGGAAGCAGATAAAGTCTTTTGAGTCACTCGTACCCGTTGCTGCAGTCTCTGATTAATGAAATAAATGTCGTGTGCATAATTACATCTGTCTTGATGTTAATCTTCAGATTCTTCTGTTGTGATTATTACTCATTACGATTGTGTCCTATACCATACTCTGTGACCTTTGGTAGAGCAGGGCAAACAAATTATTCATGGAACCTAAAGCTCAAATTGTTTTCTTTAATACTATGAAATGGAAAATATAAAAATTATTGAATAAATTATTCTAAATAGAAAATGAGATATATGTACTCCCTTAATAGACAGGTTCCCCACCCTTTAAAAATGGAAACAGAGGATATATTATATATTATTTTTCCATTTCCTGCATGGGAGTTTGTTCAAAATGCTGTCCACTCTAATTTCTTGCATCCTTTAATTCTGGGTTAAATTATCTCTTGTTCTCTCCAGTGGTCTTTTAGTGAATGTGATTCAAGCTGAAGCTTGGATATTGCTTGTGAGATTGGGTTTGAATCTGTATGTAAAATACTTACTGCATGCCCTGAGATTTTCTTGTTAATTATACACTGTTTTTTAAAATAAATACTGACCTACATATTCCTAAACTGTATTTAAGTAAATAGATCATAAATTTCCCATTACTGATTGAGAAGATATAAAGTAATACTTTGTTTGTGAATTAATTCTCTCTAAATATCAGACTCTCAATTAGTCGAATTCTCAATGAAGTGATACAAAATCATGAAAATACAAACTACAGTTTGGAGCTTATTTCAAATACTAAGTACATATATCAAATGATGCAGTTTTAAAAATCTCTATTATCTAACATGCCATGGCTTAAATTTTACTTTTTTTCATAGCTTAAAACTACACAGAGTAGGAGTTTAATAAAAAAAAAATGAAATTCTATGTGTAAACTTTATTCACTCTCTCTTGCTCAATTTTTAATTGTTAACTACTCCAGCTAGTTCTTTCTTTGCCTCAAAACCTAGCTTTTTTTTTTTTTTTTTTTCAGTCTTGTTCACTCTGGCCTCACAGATACTATGTATTTTGTCCCATTCTTTAGAGTAAGGAGGTGAAATTTTTTTCTCATCTTAACTGTAACCACTGTAAGACTTCTCTTCCCAGGGGCCGTAACTAGTAGATTCCTCCCAATCAAGGTCAGGCCAGACTATTATTATATCTACCTACTAGACATTTATTTTTCTCTACAGAAAGATTCAGATATTGTCTGATTGCAGTGTGTTTGCTTTCATGTTCACCGAATCTGTTCAGTCTCTCCCCAAACCAAGTAGGCTCCAAGGCCACACAGGCAGCCTCAGGTACACTCTAGCACCTGGTAATATCTACACTCACCTCTCCTGTACGGCTGATGGATTTTTGTTTTGTTTTGATTTTTTTTTTTCATTTCAAACACCTGCGGCTCTTTCTTTCGATGACAGCAGCGTGCACTACTGTGTACGGAGCAGGACAGAGTGTGGTGGGCTACACTTCTTGGGAGCAGCTATCAGCAGAGATGTTTGGCTGATGACTAGCCCATCTATCTCATCAGTATAGTGAAATACTCTGACACACATTCCCTTTAGCCTCCCAGAGATGGGCAGGCACTCACAGTGATAACACAGTCACTCGCACAGCTTGTCTCACTGCCTACTTTTTCCCAACCCCTACAGTCTCATGAGTGCTTTCTTTCCAAATAAGCTATTCATCCTCAAGTGCATAGGCAGTGCCTCTATTAAAAAGAAAAAGAAGGAATGTGGGAAGTAAGGAGGGAGAAATAAAAACTTCTATATTTAACTATGGAAGAATTCAAGATGCAAAGAGCTAGCACTCAGTATCGGAGGATAATACCCAGTTATTTTTTGACTGATATTAAAGATGCTTTAAGAACAAAAGGATGAGAAGATAGGAGGGCATGGGAGCTTGGTAGCCAATGCTGACTCTAACTTCAGGATTGCTATGGGGTTGGCCAGTGAATACCGTGTAAAGACCAGACTTTGTTACCTCCCAGGGATCCTCTGGAGATGGTGTTATCTACAGGCCAGGACTCTGAAGAGGCTCTTACTTCTCAGGGGTGGACTCTGTGCAGAACTAACCTTGCTATTTCTGACTTATACACTCAGGCACCTGGAACTCGGTGAACTTTCTCCGAAAGTAAGATTTCTTGTCTCGCCAGCTTTGTCTGCACAAAATGTTTGAAATTAATAAATGATTCAAATTGTTTTTAGATGTCTTCTATCTACCTCATAAATCTCATTCTCATCTCTCCAAAAAGTAAGCCCTAATGTTGATTGATTTTTGTGCTTAGGGTCTATGTGTATTTGGAATCACATCCTACGTTTCCGTGCAGAAGTCACTGGTGAATCTTTTGGTTATTTTTTAGATGCACACCCCAATACTTATTCTGAAATGGAAAAGAACGAGGGAAGATCTTGTACTCACCAGTGTTGTCCTTTGCAGTATCACTGCAAAAGAATAAGAAACAGACTTTTACCAAAGCTTCTGCCCTATGTAATACAAGACAAGGATAATTCCAGGTTTCTTATCCAAGGATCTGTCTGACACTTGTCACACAGTGTTACTTGATCACAGCGGGATAAAGATGCACACCCAGAGTAATTCTGTAAACACCAGCTTAATCTGCATTGGAAGTGAGACACTATCCTGCGCTGACAGAAAAGCCTGCAGGACACATCTTGGCCTGAAAGTCTTGCTGGAACACTTTTAGTAATATTAGAAAGTCGTGTTTCTTAGGATTTTCTTTCTTTAAAAGTCAAATAAGGCTTGCGGGTTTGGTGTTTTACATTGTAATTAAAGCAACCCGGTTTTATGAGTCTGGGAGCTGGAATACCTTGACCAACACCTCTTGTTTACCGTATGTCCTAACTACTGACTGCTGTGTGGGTAGACACCATCATCCCTGAATTTAAAAAAGGGGTTTATCTAAGAATTTGACTTCGTTTCTTTTTATTGAGAATTTTATACATGCATATAATACGTTTTGATCCAATCTACCCTATTCCTGCTCTTCCAATTCTTCCTTTATGCCTCCACTACTTTTCTCTTTTAGCATTCTGTTCTTTCTTGTTTTTCCTCAGTGTGTGTCTGTACAGGAAACACAACGTTGTGGGTTAATATTTTGAAAAGATGAGCAGAACTGCCGACATCTGGGAAAACTTCATTGACATTGGTAAAAACTACACTAATAAAAATCAATCTATCTTGAAATAATATATGAAGCTAACATTGTCTCCATGCTGGAAATTGTGTGTGTGAAATTTCAAAATGCTGAATATAACAAGATGTAAGAACCAGTGACTCTAACTCCACATCTCAGAAATCTGGAACAATCTGACCATGAAAAGCTTATTTTCGTGTGAAAATAAGCTTTCTTACTACAGTGAGGTGTACTGGTAATCAAGCACCCCGCTGGGAGCTGCATGAATGCTATAATAGTTCTTTTCAAGAACATACACACACACACACACACACACACACACACACACACACACGGGGAGGGGGCAGATTTTGAAGTTGGTTTTAAGGGATTCACCAAATCCCTCAAACCACACTACTCTGAGTTAAAAACCTCTAATGTACACATTCAAGTGACTGATTTGTTCTTAGAATGGCCAAAGTACTATGGAGGGATGGGCAATCCCCGAAGTCATTCTGAGTTGTCATCACAGCTGGAGGATGTGGACTTTAAATTTCCTCTTAATACCCTGCCTGAGTTCACCTGAGAATTGCTGAACTTTCTGCTTTACTTTCATTTAATTCAACATCCTGGTTAATTCCTGGGTAAACATATGTTTGACTATACATATATGGAGACAAACATATTGAAAACATTAAGTGTTAAAAAATGGTCTGCATTAGTTACTTCCATATATGTTCATTTGAATAAGGTGAAACATCAAGAAAACTAGTTATGAGGACCCTTATTTATCCAAGATGAATACCTAGAGATATTCTTTGGTATTAGTGTCAGCGTTTGCAAGAAAAAATTATCCCATTAAAATAGCCCTCATGAATAATTCAGAGAGTTCAATTTAATGGAGGAAGGGGAGACAGAAACGGGTCATCAAATTTGTTGGAAACCTATATTGCTGTACAGCATTTTTTATGAGCAGTTATAATGTAAGTTATTTTTTGTTCTGTGCCCATAGGAAGTAGTTCTCATAATTCAAAATTTTTGCTTTAAGTTTTCTGATTTGTCATATTCCTAAAAGTATTTTCTCAAAAAATTTTTATAATGTGTTCCACCCAGGGGATACTGAATATTTTTGTTTTCACAAGTGAACTGATAAGAAATATTTGCTTATGTTGAAATAGTAACCAACTTTGCAAAAGTGAACTTGGATGGCCAACTGCTCCGTGATATGCTGGAGTGAGTTCAGTGGACATGGGTTGGGTGGTCAGGGTTCAGTGGGAGGAGCCAGGGGAGGGAGAAACACTGTACAGCTGTCCACGGTGAAGTGTTTAACATGACAAGTCTTTGCAATGGCCCAGTGACAGAGGTCAGAAACCCAGCTATGAGTGATAGAAGACAACAGAACTGAGCGTTCTCCAAGCACGTGACCATCATTGACCGATGTTCACATGTAGAGAAGCCTGAGGTATGTTTCAGAACTGTACAACCAACTGCTTTCCAGTTTAATATTAATTAGCAAGTACCTTTTTTAAAAATTGTGTAGTTAGCCCAACAGTAGCTACTTTGAGAAGAGGGTATCTCCTGCTTTTCTGTGATTTGTCTCTATTATTGATAGATTAAACTACAAATGTTAATAATAATGAGCCAATTAGCCACTGTGGTATATAGTGCAGATAATTGGAATTGCTTCATTTTTTTTTCTGATTAGCAGAAAAGAACAATGAAAACATGACAGCTAACAGTGCATCAGCACCTGAAGCTGCAGAAAAAGGCTTGGTGGGAGAAACAAGGCTTCTCCCCAGGACTCAGGTGGAGTTTTTCCCATTAGAAAAGAGGAAGGTAGATTTGGCCTTTTATAAGAAGGACTGGAATGTGAAAGAATGGGAGTTCAGTTCCATTGGGTGTAGACCTGAGAAGAACCTTAGTGTACCGAAGGTCATTGTGAGGAGACTTCTGAAACAGTGACAGAAGAAAGGAAGATGGAAAGAAGCGGGCAGAAGAGGTCAAGTTGAGTTAGCACATTCTCGTCAGAGTCCTCCGCTGAGAGGCAGCAGTGTCTCATGATCTTCACCTTAGAGGTAGCACGGTCTTTTCAAAGTCCCTACCTGAAGGTAACACAGTCTCCTCAGTCTTCCCCTGATAGGTAACAGCCTTTGCATAGTACTCACCCACGATGCCTGCAGGTGCACTAAAACTGAGACAACATCGCAGCCGTCGCCCCAGGAAGGGCCAAGAAGGCTGGACCTTTTCAACTCTCACTTCCATGACTGAGTATGGGTTTCCATTTATCTGAATGAAGCCGTCCTTGAGAGAGCTAAACTCTAAGAGCCTTTCCTAGTAGGGCTCAGGGCATCTGGAACCACAGGTCCTGATATCGAGAGACCATTTCTCTAAAGACAGGGCGACCATGTTTTAGGTTTCAAAGGAAGAAACAAAACAAAAAGCAGTATAGTAGCGAAAACTTGGAAGCACGAATGGGAGCGCAACGAAAACAAAATCCTGATTACAAGCAAGTTATTTGGCCTTACAATTAGGAAAGCTGTGCTTGGGCTAAGAGGGAAATGATGCAGTAACTCATCGAGAGATTAAATTTGTCTTGGAAAGGAAAAAGCCAGGTATAGAGTGAGTAGGTCTGGCTAATTTGTGCTACAGCCTGTGTGTGTGTGTGTGTGCACGAGGGATGGTAATTAGTCTTTGATACCTTTTAAACAATAATTTCACTTTTATAAAGGAGGCCTTCTATGAAGGGAAGTGTTTGATGAAATATAAACATAAAGGTAGGAAGGGATTGAGAAGTAGGTTTTTAAGATCTAGTTTCTTCATCTTTCTTTCTTTTTCCTGCTTTGGAAGTTAGACACAATGGCTGGTACTCTAGGATCTTTCTTAGACCCTGAGGAAAAGTCCAGGAAGCAGACACTTCATATTAGATATCCACCAACCCCTGCTCCAATGCCTGTGGCTCCCTCCTTTCTGTTTGTTTTGCTTTTTAATTAACAATTGGTTCTTATGTGTTTAGATCATCATAGCAGAATCCTTAATACTTGCAACCAAATGCAGTTCTTAATTACAATCAGTGGTTTGAAAATAGATAGAACTCCTGACTAGCCGCGCCATTGGGTGAAAGTCAAGAAAACATTTTTACCTTCAAAGATGCTGTAGCTGAGTTAGGGAGTTACATCATTAACTTTGAAACAATAGTCAAAACTACACAATATCTACTTAAATTCCTATTTATTTTCACACTATATAGGAAATATGGCCCTTGGATGTTCATGTGAAAGGAAACTACAGCCTTGGCCATTGGAGATGGCTTTGCCATGGGCAAGAGCATGAGCTAAACCTTGACTCATGGATGGGTTTGCACAAAAAAAAAAAAAAAAAAAAAAAAGAAAGAAAAGAAAAGAAAAAAGAAAAAAATAGAGTTGAGAGAAAGTAAAAACCACCAAGTTAGGGAAGGCGTTAGCTTGATTTAAGTGATAGTGTGTAGTTGATTAAGAGAATCAGAAATACTGTCAAGGTACTAATAATATGCCAACGTGGTAGGAAGCTGGGAAGTAGAGAGGAAGGGTGATTGTGACTGGAAACCAGCCCCAACTCGATGGTGTGATATGTAAAACACTTTGGACGTCTCAGGAGCAGCATTGAACCTGAGCAGAAGTCCGTACATGAAGAGCTCAGCCAAGAGACTCCATAGCAACCCAGAAGTCAGAGGCAATGGAAGAAGGGAACTAGAGAAGGGAACGATTGCCATATCACTAGTGTTAGGTAATCTCTGCTCGAAACTTACAAAGACGAAGAAGGGACCAGTTGTAAGTACTGTCCCAGCATCAACTGCGTCTCGGCAAAAAGGAGTCACTGCTCTTACTTGAGACTTGAGGGCTAACTGAACCTTCATTAAATAACTCTTGCTAAGACAATGATGTTTCTTCTTGCTTAAAGTTTGCTTAGACCTGCCAAGATGGCTTTATAACTTTATTTATGTAAAACGTCACTGTAAAGTGTACTGATAGTTTTGTTGCTTTGTGTGTTTTGCAATAGTTTGTTTCTGTGTGTACATGCATGTATGTGCATGTTTCACCATGTGCACGTAGAGCTCAAAGGACAGTTTGTGGGTGTCAGTTCTCCCCTTCTGCTTTGTAGGTCCTAGAAACTGAGCTCAGGTCATCAGTGTGTTTACCTACTGGGTTATCTCACCAGCCCTCGTCCTTATTTTTATTTCACAATTGTCAGTGCTTGCTTTTGTGCCCCATGCCTTTCCTTTACAGAGTTTGAGGTATATGAGTGTGGAAAAATTGAACTCTGCTTGACTCACTTTCCTTGTACATAAGATGGAAATCACACTTTCATCATTTGGGTCTGTAGGGAACAAGTGCGGTCCTGAGTGAATATGTGTTGTGGGCATGGGACGAGGCATGTCAAGGAACCCGATACTTCAATCTTATGAAAGTGGCAATGTGTTCTCCTGGTGACATTCAGAGGGACTTCAAAGACATTGTCTGGTCTTAGAATGCAAATGTTGACAGTGGGTACAGAAAGTGGCCACCATAGCTTTCTCTCCACCTCTTATGTTTCTGGCCTAAAGACTATTCCCTAAAGAGACTGCTCATACACAAGTTAGCTAACCCCACATTCTTATTCAGATGTATATAATAACCTTGCCTCCTTGTTCAGATGTATGTATAACACTGGCTTCATGTTCAGATGTATGTAATAACCCTGCATCTCTGTTTATATGTATGTAACAACCCCACCTCCTCATTTAGCTTACACTCAATAGCCTGCCCTCCCTGTCCGTCTGCATAAATCAAACACTGTAAGCTTCTGCGATGCTGCAGCTTGTCCATCCAGGAACCCGGTCCACCTGACCTCAGCTTTTCTTTATGTGTGTCTGTCATTTCTTCAGTTACTTGTGGCCACTTGTAAGGTTCTGGGACACAATCCATGCAAGCATGTGGCAGGCTGCTAAGTAAGTTAATGCATATAAAGAATTTAGAATGTCTTCTCCACAGTTAAGTGGAGACTGGGGCCTGACTTTCACATGAACTCTGGTGCCATATATTTGGCCATGTCCCCTTAATGGGGAAGCCCGATGGCATTTGGAGGAAATATAGCAGACCACCACAAAGAAACTTGATACCCTAGCATCATATTCAATGGGAGGAGGTCCCCCTCAGTCACAGTCATAGGGAAGGGGAGTGGGGTGAAAGCGGGAGGGAGGGAGGAATGGGAGGATGCACAGGATGGGATAGCAACTGAGATGTAATATGAATGATTTTATTTTTCAATAAAAAACAATAAAAAGTAAAAAAAAAGAATTTAGAATGTATTTAGAATATATGTTTATAAATGTTACTAATATCATTATTTCTAAATTGGCACATGCTGTTTGGTTCAGTTGAGAAGCGTGTGGTTGGTAGACGGTAAGTTCCTACTGTTAAAGACTCTACACTTCTTGTTGGTACGACACAGAGGAACCAAGATAGAAGTGAGTTGGAGCTCTCTTCTCTGCCATTTATCTTTCACAGTCCCAGAAGATGCCATGAAGAACATTGGGGAGAGAACAGGCAACAACGATCTGATCTGGCTGCAAGCCCCAGCAGATGCACCCACTTATGCAATAGTGGAACTACTGCTGTGAGAAGCAAGCCAAAACTCTGGTTGGGTTTGGATTCACCCCACAGAGCGGAATCCACACCCAGAACCATAAACCTGATGAAAAAACTCCTAGAGGAGAAGGTTCTATGTCACTGGAGAAATAGAATACTTTTAACTAAATTGAGAGAGCATCAAATTATTTTTCCAGATATTTAAATTTTTACCTATAGCCAAATGCTATTCTCAGCCTTAATCAGAGAAGCCCCATCTTCCAGTGTACACACAGAGATTCATTACTGTACAAGGTGCTGGGAATAAGAGATGGATAAGTGCTTGGCTCTTCATTTGTTGTCCTCAACCTTCCTGATGCTGCACTCCTTTAGTATAATTCCTCATGCTGTGGTGACCCATAACCATAAAATTATTTAGTTGCTACTTCATAACTATAATTTTTCTAGTGTTACGAATTACAGTATAAATATCTGGTATGCAGGACATCTGATAACGTGACTCCCACATGTTGAGAACCACTGTCTTACCAGACATTGCAGCACATACAGTAAGAATGCAAGAGCCATAAGACAGGGAGAAAGGCTGTGAAATATCATTTTCTAGGTACGTCACAGCCATTTCAGTTATGAGCTCAAAGCAACTGTGGATACCTACCTACTATACAATGTCCATCAGTGTCAGGCATGGGTAGAGAAGTGAGCTCAGGGACCCCCACCTCCCATTGGTGATATTGATAGATTCATGGGGAAGGGAATGGTTTCCCTCAGTTGTACCCACTGATGACCTCAGCATGCTCCGATCCAATAATCACATACAAACTATAAAATTAAGTATGGGCTTTTCTATGCCATTTCTAGCTCTCAAATAATGACACAGAGTCATTAAATTTATTAATAAGCTTTAGGCACTATAGCTGGGAGGATTCGCAGCTATTCTATTCCAACTATGACCTGGCCACATCCCAGCAATGGGGTCTTGTGCCTATTACTTACCTCAGGACTCAGGCCCCACTGGTCTGGTTGTCCAGGCCCTGTGCATGCTGACACAGTCTCTGTGAGTTCATATGTGTGTTGGTCCTGTTGTGTTTAGAAGGCCTTTTCCCCTTGGTGTTTACCTCCCCACTACTCCTACAATCTTTCTGTTTCCTCTTCCCCGGAGTTCACTGAGCCCTATGGCGCAGGATTTGATGGAGCCATCCCAATTAAGACAGAAGTCTTAAGACAAGGTCTCTCAGTCTCTGCACACTGTCTAGATGTGCGTCTCTCTGCATTTCTTGCCATTACTGCAGGCAGAAGCCCCTCTGATGATGGCTGAGTGAGACATTGATCTAAGAGCATAGCAGAATGCCAGTAGGAGTCATTTTCTGGCTACATTCCATTACCGGAACAGCAGTATTTGATTTCCACACTAGGTCTATGACACAAAATAAACTCAGTAGTATTTTTGAAGGTTTTTTTGTTTTTTTTTTGTTTTTTTTTCCAATTTTTAAAATGGGTTTTCTGTGTGTACCAATGTGTGTGACTCTTGTGCTTTCTCTTTGGCTCTTCTCACTGCCCCCCCCACCCCCCACCATTTGCTTGTTTTGCCCTATTCTGGTTTATTTTTAGCCTAACGTTTTTGGTTTGTTTGGTTTTTTTTTTTTTTTTTGTGTCTTTTTTTTTTTTGTCTTTTTTTTTTTTAGTTTTTCGAGACAGGGTCTCTATGTGTAGCCTTGGCTGTCCTGGATTCACTTTGTAGACCAGACTGGCCTCGAACTCACAGCGATCCGCCTGCCTCTGCCTCCCAAGTGCTGCGATTAAAGACGTGCACTGCCACCACCACCCAGCTAGCCTAATGTATTTTATTATACTTTTTAAAAAGATGTCTCTTTGTTATCTAATGAGAGAGAGAAAAATGGGGTCTGGATTTGGGTGGATGAGGAAGTGAGGAAGGTCTGGGAGGAGTGGATGGGATGGTAATCAGAATATAGTGTATGAAAGAAAATCTATTTTAAATAAAATTAAAAGACTAATAGAGCAAGTAGAATGTAAACAGGAGGTGATTGACTATTTTCTTATGTCAAGGGCCTTTACCCTAGTGCTATCTAACAGGTCTGATTGACTAATCAAATGCATATGTGTGTATATTTGATTTGTAAGTAACCTATAATAAGAAAACAAAGAACGACCAGTTTTCTACAATTAAAAAAAAACCTCATTTTTTAAACTCAATTTCCTTGAGTTTTGGGCCTCAGTCTCATAGTCATCTTTGTGTCTCAGCTTCTTTTTGGGATCTGCATTGCATCAGCTTAATTCATGATGGTCACAGGACAGCGGTTCACTTTGTTCACTGCTGACATAAGAGCACTGACCTTTTCATACAGTCCTTAGTTCTCTTCTGCCTGCTTGGCTTTCCTTTCTTAATCTGACTTTCCCTTCTGTAAAATGTTGATTTTTTTTTTCTTGTTGTACAGTAAAGTGTGTGTGTGTGCGCGCCTTAAAAATTTGAGCTGTTGTTGAAAAGTGTTTTTTTTTTTCCACCCACCTCATGTCCTCCATTGACACACTTCACACCTGCTACAGTCTGAATAGAGCAACATCACTTCCATTTTAGCAGCTTTTCCTGCAAAGTCAACTGCAGTAGGGTGTGAAGTGGGAATAGGATCAAACAAATGCACTGGGAATTGTCTGTAGTCAGAGTGCACAGTTCTCTGCTTGCTGAGGCGTTCATGCGGACTGCTCCTGTCTCACCATGCTCGCCACTGCCTCAGCATTCAGACCGTCTATTAAAAATCCCACTCAAGAAGAACAATTTCGACTCCACCTTCAGAGAAGTTAAATATCTCTTTGAACCACCAGAGGTTTCTCCAGGGTTCTGGAACATCTTGTCCCTGTGTTCTATTTTGAGCAAGCACCAAAGCCTTTCAGGCCAGGTCCCAGATCAGTGTCCTTACCCAGCCCCTATGCCCACACCCTCCCTAGCTAGGAATCTCCAGGCTGCTTGGTCTAACAAAGCTATGAAGCCCTGTCATGCTCCAGTGAAACTTCTGTTGACATTCTATTTTTTTTTTTTAGCCTCATGCTACTGAGTGCTCCTTTATTCTAAGCCTTGTGCACATTCAAGTCTGCTCTAAATTTTTCCTCTGTCATCCTGAGATGTTTCTTTATTGCAACCTTAAAGGAAACTTGCCTCTTCCCAAGTAGGCAATCAAGCCCAGCTGAATTCTGTGTGGAGAAGCTTCCCTTGGTGTCAGCTGTAAACACACACACACACACACACACACACACACACACACAGTCACATAAGAGACTTTCCAAGCACTTGGCTTATATGAATATGGTGGTAACTTTTTCTTTGATCTTCCTAATTAAAAAAAAAAAATCAGTGTATGATGATACCTCTAGGTAAGATGAAAAAAGTAGAAGATCGCTTGGGAAATGAAACCAAAACACCTAAAACTGAAATAGAACAATTTGAAATTTAAATTTCTATTCCAAATGTCTAAGAAAAATGTGTATATTATAGAGTACAACACCATACAGATTTTTTTCATAAAAAGTCTTTAATTTGGCTTATAGTTTCAGACGGTTAAAGTACATGATGGCAGAACGGAAGAACAGATGAAGACTCACATTCTCATCAACAACCATGAGGCAGTAAGGAATCAAGCCCTGGCAATCACATAAGTCTTTTGAGACCTCGTAGCCTACTCCAAGCAGCACACTTTCTCCCACAAGGCCACATGCCCTCTGCCTTCCCAAACACATCTACAACTGGGGACCAAATTCTCAAGTCCATGAGTCTATGGAGGGCGTTCTCATTCAAAGCACCATATTCCACTCCCTGGCCTCCACAGGCTCACACAGATTCTTATAAAGACTCTTCACATGCGTTTTATAATTTATAAGCTGAAGACTGTGAAGAATGATAACTTAATTACTGTTATCTATAAGAGAGGAACTTGTGTCTCAGAATGAAGGGAACCTCTTCATCATTACTTGACACTTGTTCTCTTGGCAAGGAGTGGAGTTCCCAGGCTAAAATATTTATCTATGAGATTATTTTAAATGCGTATAACTTTATTGTCATATTCTGTAATTATTTTTTAAGAGCTTTGTAGGGTCTGAGGTGATGGATCAGTAGTTAAGAGCACTTGCTACTCTTAGAGAGGACCAGAGTTGGTCCTGGCATCCATGCCAGGTGGCTCACAACTGGCTATCACTCCAGCTCCAGGGGAGCTGATGGTTTTTTTTTTTTTTTTTTTTTTTTGGCTTCACAGGTACTCACACACAGATGCAAATATAGAGCAGCAGACACATGTATGTGCATAGAAATAAAAATAAAATATCTTTTCTAAATGACCTCATCAATTTATACATCTTAAGCTAAAAGAAAGCATGCCTTTTAACTGCTTTTCCTCTGAGCTGTCAAGCCTAGCTGCTTGTTTCTCATTTAATGGAGAGGGCTTGCATGGGTGAAATGGTTTTATCTAAACCTAAACCCTTGCCATCAATAAGTGACTGGCCTGAAGGCATAAAGTGACAGAGTAATACTTTCAAAATTAATTTCCTTAACTGGCATTGCTGGTCTTTGGAGACTGGTCTCTTCTATGGAACACTGCCTAAGAAGCAAAAGTGAACATTTTTCAATATACAGTTGTCACTGGCTTTCTTTAGTCCCACAGGACAATGTAAGTCTAGACACAGTCTGCAGTCCGTACATGGCTGACACAATGTTAAAGAGATTACTCCTTGCAAATGTAAAGGCATAATATTTTCTCATTCTTATTTTTGTTTTTTAGTAGGCCAGATTACCAACAGTTGAGGAAGTTAATAAGGACAATCGTATTTGTTAAGAGCCCACAATTACTATTTCATCTTAAATCATAGCAGCTCTTATCTGCTGATATTTTTATCCCTACCTTTTAGGTTATAACGCTCAAGAATTAGGTATTTTGGATAAGGACATAGAGATAGAGGAAGAGAATAATATTCATGTGTAAATGCTAAATTCTTGTTTCGCCACTCAGTTGGAAGAGACCTCCATGCACAGTTCATCTTCTCCTGGACCTCCAAGGTGTCTGGAGACTAGAAACTAATCTTTTCTAAGTACTGGAAAACCATTTCAAATTCCAGGCATTAAACAGTTTCACTGTTTTAGTTGTTCCAGACCGGCCACTGCTTTGTGAACGTGATGAAAGGAAAGAACACATTTGTTTTTTGTTTGTTTGTTTGTTTTTTGTTTTGTTTTTTTTCCTATATTTTTCAGAAGGCATTCTGTAAAGCCACATTTCAATTTAGAAAAGAAAGCGTACCTTGAATTTATACTTGGTACCAATTTATGCTGTAACATTACTAACAGTGTCACTTAATTTGCCTAGTTGCCTATGGTCTAAATGTAGGTAATTTACAAACCTTTAACAATTTTCAGCCTTGCTGAATGGTACAGAGAACTGCAATTACATTTAAAATGCACTGGTGCTCTATATGTCAGTAAAAAGCACCTACAGAGGCATAATTACAATGTAATTGCCGACAAGTTCATGAAGTAAACATACATTATTAGAAGACATTCATCTGTTCAGTTTAAGTAACATTGCAGCTAACATATTGCATAAATAGGGAGCCATTTTGTGACTAGTTACTGTAATAACAGGAAGTTAAATTAAAACGCGTTGCCTTGCAAGTATATGTATTCTTAAGATTGTTTCAGATATGTTATTCAATATCCAGTGGCTTGATTTTTGTCCTCTGAAAATTGCATTTTTAATATTACACTCATCTTACAAAAATATTTGCAATCAGTGTGTGCATCAGATCTGACTGAAATAGATGCTACAGAAAAGCTTTTCAAGAATTTTAATCATGGGAAGAGATGCAGAAAGTCATTTTTTGTCACATAATCTGGGATGTCACGTAGGCTAATTAGGGTTTGATATGGTGAGGGCTGGAGACTGGTAGGTTGAAATCATGGCAGCATCCATGCGTGTGTCACTCCTAGGATTCGCATTTCCTCTCTGACATGACAAATGTCTTAACCAAGCAGAAGGGTCTTGAGTCTAACCTGTTGGAAGACATGGAATATACAGTAGCACTGGAGTGCACCGTTGCCTCAAAACCATCCCCTGACCACTTGAGTAGATGATTGTCTTTTGAAATATGAAGAAACTGAGTATTGGAAAGAGAGGCTGAGGGAAGCGTGGACCACATCCTTTATATTCACATGCTTTTTTAGTGTTAATAGTATTTATAAGTAGTGTCCTTGTCAAGATAAGGACTTTCCCACAGCACTTAGCCAGTTGTCTTCATAGTGTATGTGGTGCATGTCTAGACCTAGATTAAGGATGGGGGCGCGGGAAGAGACAAGGAAACAAGATGCCATTTCCAGTTGCTTAGGGTAGTCAGACTGCAGTCAACAGGAAGAAAAATGAATACAAATGGCTGGCAAGATGCTCTACAAGAGATTTCTAAATAAGTGGGGTCTATGCTAAGACAAATATTTGTTTCTCTATTACTCTCCTCCATCTTTGTTTTTTTTTTCACAAAAGTTTAAGCAAAACCATACTAGTCATTAAAAGAACTCCCGTACTTGGGATAATTAAAGAAATACAACAGATACTTCTTTTTTAGGTAACAGATTTTTAAAATGATTTTTATCCTCACTTGTTTTTACTGATTTGCAAAATGTGTCAGCATAAAGGTGGTATCTTCCTACTCTCTGTAAGAACTTGAAAATCGTCACTGCCATCACATTCTGCCAACCTTTCATCAGGAAAATTTCTCTCAATTTTTCTTAGACCAAATAAAACAAATTTGAACCAGTAGAGTTGGAAAGGGCATGTTAAAGACTCTACTTAAGGATGTAATTAAAATTGAACTTACATAAGTTGTGTGCGTGCGTGTGCATGCGTGCGTGCCTGCGTGCGTGCGTGTGTGCCTGCGTGCGTGCGTGTGTGTGTGTGCGTGCGTGCGTGTGTGTGTGTGTGTGTGACAAGATAGTTTGTAGGCATCGGTTCTCTCCTTCCAGCATGCGGTCTCTGTGTATTGCACTAAGGAGGTTAGCCTTCGTGGCAAGAGCCTTTTCACACTGAACCATGTCAGCTGGCCCAAACTGAGTTTACTGTGAATCAATTGTTAAATTTACCTTCTGGTTCACAAAGATAACAGAAAAAATATAAAGCTGCCCATTAGTAGGATTTCTTTTTCCAAAGCCAAAATTAAAAGCCCTGCTCTCAATATGCATTTTGCTAATCACTCAGCATTCTATAATGTTTGAATCTGAAATTGCTCTCTGCATACACATGCTTTGAAACCTTTTCTATAGTTGAAGATACTAAGATACTAATTAGGGGGAAGTTGTGGAGTCTTGGGGAAGTCAGAGCTGCCTGGAAGAAGTAGGTCACTGAAGTAAGTTCTTCAGGGTACATTATTTTTGGCCACTTGCTGCCATGTCTTTTATCTTTGTCCTGGCACGATGTGATCAGCTCTTGTCTGCCACATACTCCCAATGCAATGATGTTTTGCTGAAGGGATGAGAACAAATGGCTGAGGACTGAGGCCTCTGAAAGCCTGAGCCAAAATAAGGTGCTTTTTAAAGTAATACCCATTACTTAAGCAGCAATTTTGAACACTGGGTGACTTCTGTATCATCTTCTTTCATATGTCACCTGCAGCATCTCTTCTATTTGTCTGTGGGTGTGTAGTACCGGCCCTTGTACCTTCTAAAGGATTCATTTTCAGTCACTGTATGCCATATTCATATGAAGGAAGATCAGTGTTTAAAGGCCAACTAATAGCCAATTAATAGCCAACCAATGATTCCAAATATGTCTATCTCTTGCTCTATATTGCATATTTACTCATAATGTCAATTTATCATCCCTTCAACTAAAGTGTTACATGACATTTTAAAATGGGGAGATGCATAGAAACATTTATTCACTTCAGATAGGATATCAATAAGCCAAAGAAAGTATGGCACCTGGTCCAGTTTGGTGACTTAATGAGATTCCTGAGGTTACTATTCAATTTCTAGAGAGAGTTGACTGTGAGCCATCTACCAGAAGATGGACAGGAACTCAGCTGAACGAGAGAGTTTGTCTAGAACCTGAAATAATTTAAAGCAACGTTTAACTAAAGGAGAATATAATTAAGAGAAAATGTGAGGAAACGGAACCATCCTTGTGTGATGGTATGGGTGATTATTAACAACTGGTGTAGCTTCTGAAAGGGGGTGGGGGAGTGGCACATATTTGGAAAACTACTGAAGCATCAGTTGTCCAGGACCCTTCAGCTGGACACTGTCTCCCTGGAGAATGAAGACTGACCCTGGAATAAGAACAAAATTTTCAGATCTGAGCATATCCAGCAGAGAAAAACATTGGCTTTAGGGAACAAATTTTAAACTGATTAGGTAAGATAGGAAAGTAAACTTATACTTTTATATGTCCAAATCTGTATTTTTTTTCAATGTATGCTATAACAATTAACCATCTTTATTCAATTTGCCCCCTACGTAATCAGTATGGTACACCAGATGTTGGAGAGGGCCAGGAAATGTTGGAGAAAAAAAACTGAAGCAAGGGAGATTAAAAATGAACAAGCATGAATCCCACCAACAAGAATAGGAATTTTTACACGAAGTGACAACAAAGGGCTTCATTGCAGTTTATTGAGAAATTTAAAAAAATGAGCAAATAAAGTAATTATTGAGTTGCAATTTTTGATGAAATTAACTTGAAACTTTCTACATAAGCATGTAAATCCACAATAATTAATATAAATTACCTGATACTCCTCCTTGATTTAAATATACTACATTGTCATATTTTGCTCTGTAGCGAATTCTCAACAGGCCAATTGTTAAGTCTTCTGTAAAATTCATAAGAGGTGAACTACACAGAACTTTTTCTCCCGGAGAAAAGTCAGAATTGACCTCAGAGCATGATGTCACAGTCTTCACCTTTGTGCATGCTCATCTTGGAAGGCCAGTCATGTTTTCATTAGAAATGCTGCATGAATAAGAGGGTCTGACAGATTGTATACATAAGCAAATGAAAATGTCTTTTCTGTAACACTAAAACTGCTTTTCTTTCGGTCCCTCAAGTGCCATAGTGTTTAAATTAGATTGACCATCTTTTGGTTAAAAGCCCTTGAAGATCCATGCAATCTATTACCCAAATATTCAAGATTAGAAAGTCATTGAGGACAAAATTTTACAGCACCTGGTGAGTTGCTTAAAGATTGTAGAACAATTACCTGATGATATGTTGAATATGTGGCCATGTTACTTGAATCTGTTCATAAAAAGATACCATTGTCTTAGATACACATGAAATATTAACATTGTTTACATAATGTGTTGAAATGTGATTTAAAAAGTGGTAAACGTGAAAATGTCCTTTTTGTCAAATACTTGTCAATAAAAATTATGGTCTCAAAAAAAAAGATATAATCCATATAGACTAAATTGTTAATAGTTTGTTTTTTCAGTTAGGGAAATTTTTTCTTTTAAAAAATTATATAATGTACTTACATCACATCCCAAATCCCTCCACTTGTATGTTCCCATTCCCACCCTTTCCCCCTCTATCACCCTGTTCTACTCCCCTAGACCTCTCATAGAGGGGGGCCTCCTCACCTACCATATGACCACAGTCTGTCGGGCCTCATCGGGATAGCCTGCACCCCGTCTTCTGTGTGCCCAGCAGGTCTCTCCACCAAGGGGAATTGATTAAATCGAAGACTCAGAAATAAAACCACAGACCTATGGACACTTGATTTTTGACAAAGAAGCCAAATCTACCCAAGGGAAAACAGACAGCATCTTCAACAAGTGGTGCTGGTCTAACTGGATATCTACATGTAGAAAATTGCAAGTAGATCCAGATTTATCATCATGAACAAAACTCAAGTCCAAGGAATTAAAAACCTCAACATAAAACCAGACACACTAAATCTGTTAGAAGAAAAAAGTGGGGAAGAGCCTTGAATTCATTGGCATAGGAGACAACTTCCTGAGCAGAACACCAATAGCTAAGGCTCTAAGATCAGCAATTAATAAATGTTAATAGCTTTAAAATATCACCTGAATGCAGCCATGAACTGGTGTCATAACAAAAGATAGTTAACTCATCCATGATCCATCTGTATTTTTCCTCCTTTTCTTTAATTAAAATATAATTATACCTTTCCCTTTCTTTTATCTTACCCCTCCTAGGTTTGCCATCCCCAAAATGCCTGCCTCCACTTCATTAACTATTATTATTATAAATATATATATAAATGAATAACCATATAAATGCAATATGCTGAGTCCATCAGTGCTGCCTGTGTCTATGATTCGAGAGCTGACATGCTGGTATTGGAAAACCAGTAAGTGGCTAATCCCCGTGGGAGGCTAAATTCCCTTTCTCATTGCTAATTGGTTGTAGCACCTTGGAGTGGAGCCTTATGAGATGTCTCCTCCTTACACTGGGATGTCAACTGGTGTCAGAAATGGTCAAGTCTTGTTTAGAAAGCCATGTTGTTAAGATTTTATGAGTATAGTTTCCTTGTGATAAAAGACACTGTCTCCCAGTCAACTTTCTAGTTGTTTGGCTCTTACAAAAAACATTTTTTTTTCTTCCCTTATATACTACATTCTGACTGCATTTTTCCCTCCTCCTTTCCTTTCAGTCCTTTCCCCTCACTTTTCCTTTTCCCCAGATCCACTTCCTTTTTTTTTTTTTGGTTTCAGTCAGAAAAGAGCAGGCCTCCTAGGATAGCAACAAGACACGGTGTAACAAGTTACAGTAAGATGAAGCACACATCCTCAGATCCAGTCTGGATGAGACAACCCAGCAGGAGTAAAATGATCCTAAGAGTGGACAAAAGGATCAGAAATGGCCCCTGCTCCCACTGTTAGGAGTCCCAGAAGAAACCAAGCAACACAACAATAACATATATGCAAAAGTCCTACCTAGATCAGACCTATACTGGCTTCCAGATTGTTGGTTCAGTCTCTGTAAGCCCCTGTGAGCCCTGGTTAATTGATTCCATGGGCCATGTTCTTATTCTGTCCTTGACCTGTGTCCCACGATGTTCCCAGAGCCTTAGGTGAAGGAGCTGTTTTGTAGATGCGTCAGATGAGGTAGGGCACCCAATGGTTATTTCTCTGCATTTTGACTAGTAGATTTGTGTAAAAAAAAAAAAAAAAAATCTCCTTCTCCTTAAAAAAAAAAAAAAGTTTTGGTTTGTTTGTTTGATGAGAGGTGACATTCTACACTTATCTGTGAGTATAAGAATAAGCATTTTGAATCCAGTTACAAATTATACTGCTTTAGGAAAATGGTTAATAGTAACTTCTCCTCTAGGATCTGCGACTTCAACTATGTCAGCTAGGTTTGCGGGAAGGATTTCTTCCTTACTGAGCAGGCCTTCAGTCCAGTTCCAGAGCTGTTGGCTATCTCTAAAATATGAGTCCCTCTATTGCAGCTGTAGCAATTATTTTGCCATGCTGGTCATTGTTTGTCTCCCATTGGTATTACAGCTGGGTAGCACTATTGATTGCTTTCTTCCCTTAGCACCTTTCATATCACCTTCTGGTACGATGTAAGCTAGTTCTCATGGAGGAGGCTCTCAGGTCAGTTCCAGCTCAAATTCTCTGAGCCCAGTGCTCAAATTTGTGGTTCTTCAGGCAATAAGGACTTACCTTAAACTTCTGGAAGCAACCAAAGGCACTAGCAATAGCCTTGATTTTTTTTTTTTTTTTTTTTGAGAGTGTCTTGTATTCCCTTTACCAACCACTAAAAAGGAGGTTTCTCCTGCCCAATACTGTTAAGACAATCTATGGCCTTTAGAAAAAGATTATACCTCCAAATGATATAACTTTATTTAAACTACACAACACAACACAATACAACACACACACACACACACACACACACACACACTTACACGTAATTTTAGGTGTATTTAAAATGTTGACTGATTAATATTGGATTATATTTTAGTGAAAATCAGCAGTTACTCCTTAACCAGCTTTATACCCATAAAACCACACACAGGAGCTACTTAGAATAAATATAACAATCTGGATCAATGTCCGGATTGATCCAGACAATGTGGTAGAGAAATCAGCATTTGACTGAACAAGGGTAAACTGCACAATTCACAAGAACATTATGCCAACAATAAAATAATGATTCTTATGTCTTTTTTTTTCAAGCATCCTTAGTTTTCTTATCCTTCCTCTCTCCACAATTTAAGGTCCCCTCCCCATTTTTCCCTTCATGTCGCCTTTGTCATGCTAGTTCCCTCTCTGTAATTAATCCTCACCACATCTTCCTTTATATTTCTGTTTTCTATGGTTACATTTTATCTCTTCACATCTGGAGATTTGGATTGAGGAAAAAATAAAACAATTTAAATGTATATTTAACCTTTTAAGAAATTGTGAAGTTATTTTCCAAAGTGCTATACATTTCCATATTCTACCACTCCACCAGCACTTGGCATGCTGGGAGTTCTAGAATGTTGCTTTGCTGTGGTTTTAATATGGATTTCAATGAAGTGCAATGGCGTTAAACTCCTTTCCCTGAGCATTACCACATGTCGTCCTTAGGGTAGCTCCCGTCAGTATACTATGACCACGTTCATACTTTCTTTTCTTGTGATTTAAATTTTAAAGTTTGTTTGTTTGTTTTGGTATTCTAGAGACAAGTGCATTACTAAGCATATATTTTCCAAACATTTTCTTTCAGGCAGTGTGTGACTCATCATTTTTATACCTACATATATTTTAGGAACAGAGATGTTCTTAATACTCATAAGTATAATTTATTAATGTTTGCTTTTGTCTGCTTAAGTCTTTCATCTAAAAATTCTTGTTGCTATATTTTATCTTGTTTTACTGTTTTTGATTTTATAATTTTAGATCATTTATGAAAGTCTTTTACTCATTTGAATTGAATTTTCTATACAGTATGAAAGAGACTCAATACCCTATGAGCATACACAGGGGGAGGAGGTCCCCCTCAGCCACAGTCATAGGGGAGGGGAGTAAGGGGCAAATGGGAGGGAGGGAGGAATGGGAGGACACAAGGGATGGGATAACAACTGAGATGTAATATGAACAAATTAATAAAATATATCTTAAAATACAGATTTGAGTTAAAATTTCCATTTGTGGAAATTGGTGAGTTCAGTTTAATTAAGAAAAATATACACCTTTCTCTACTAAGTCGTTTTTTTACCTGAGCTGAAATTAAATGGCCATATCAATGCAGAGCTGGCTTTCAATTGTCTCACGTTTCTACTGTGTGTTTGTCTAGGGATGTTGACAGGGAAGCAGACTTGCAATAGGACTGAGGTGGAAAATGTTACTTCTCAAATTTTGTTATTTTCTTACATAATGATTTACCTGTAATTATTTTTACTTCATAAGAGCTGTAAAATCTTGTAACGTTCTCCCAAAACTATACTTGAATTTCCCGCCTCTAAAGTTGCACTAAACCGAGAGTCAGCATTATTTAAAAGTTATTTCTTAGTATTTTATCTGTATGGGTGTTTTAACTGCATGGATGTCCATTGACTATATATGTACAGTGCCTATGAAGGCCAAAAGATAATATTGGATCTTCTAGGTCTGGATGTTCATAAACCTGTGCTTGGGTGTGGGAAACAACTGAGAAGTGCTCTTAAGCAGTGAGCCATTTCTCTAATTCCCATCAACATCTTCAAACATTTTATTAATATTTATTTTACTTGTATGAGTATTTGCCTGCATGTACCTTTGTGCACCATGTGAGTCCCTAGGCCACAGGCCAAAAGAAGGTATAAGATTCCCCTACAGTTGGAGTTATAGTTGGTTTGTGAGCCACCATGTAGATGGTTCTGGTGACCACACCTGGTTTTTCTCTAAGAACAGAAAATATTTCTCACTGCTGAGCTATTTCCCAGGCTCCTAAAGTCAATATCATAGTAAAAATTGAATTCTTTGATCTATGAGTAGAGTTTATCTTTTCCTTCATTTACATTCTTTTGGTTCTTCTCAGGAATATTTTCAATATTTTGTAGCTTTTCTAATAGTGATTCCTGAGTGCTATTTTGTTATTAAAATAGTGTTATTCTTTTTAATGGTAACTTTTAATATGTAGGAAAAGTTAATTGTCCTTTGCTTTGCTTTGTAGTGCTGGTCACTGAACGCAAGAACTTGAGAAAGCTAGGGAAGTGCTCTATCACTGGGACTACACTAGTTTGATATTTAATATTTTATACTTATCACATTTCATTTTGTGAAAGAATTATTGGTCACGTTCATTAGTTTTTAAACTATACATTGTACTTAAGTTGCTACAGAGATAATCATCAGTTGATATGTAGGTAAAGCCTTTTTCTCTTTTCTGAATCCATGTAATTTTTATTAATTTATTTATTTTTCATGATCCTTTGCTTTAATGAGAGAGAGAGAGAGAGAGAGAGATAGACAGAGAGAGAGAGAGAGAGAGAGAGAGAGAGAGAGAGAGAGAGAGAAAGAGAGATTAATGTCATTGATTTCTTGACTTTACATGAAAATCACTTATCTCTTTCCCATTAAACTGATGTTAACTGTAGTTTTAACTTATTTTTCTTCCAGATTGAGTTTTCCTTCCATTCCTCTTTTATAGAGACTTTATTTTAAGCCTATAAGGGATGTTATATGAAATAAATTCTCAGTACTCATTAAAGTGGATCACATGACTTCTTTGTTTCTTCTGTTAATAAAGTGAAATGTATTGATTGGATTTTAAATGTTAGAGCATTCCCAGAATAAACTATAATCAGTTATATAATAGCAAACTTTTCTATGCATTGTTGAACTTTACTTTCTAATAATTTTAATTCTTATTCAAGAAGAGTACTAGTAGGAATTTTTGCTGATGATTTGTTTATTTGTTGTTTTATTTTGTTTTACTTTCAAAATACTACTAGTCTCAAAAAATTAGTAGGGAAATATTCCCATTTCTTTAGCCATCCAGAGCCATTATACACAGATATAGTATTTCTATTTTACTTGTCAATCTTATTGTCAGAAAGTTATTCACAATATTCTGTCATCATTTTGACATTTTAGACTTTTAAATGGCATTTTTATCCATTTAACTTATTTAATTTATGTCTTCTTTCATTTGCTATGATCATTCTAGAGTAAAGCAGCTTCTGGTCATATTGATCTTTCTCTTTTGATTTTGTGTTACCTACTTCATTGATTTCCTCTTGATCAATTTTATTTTAATTCATGTGCTTTCTTTGGAATCATGTTTCTTCTCTATCTTATAATATAAAAACTAAAGTTACTGGTTTGAGAACTCTTTTATTTATCAATGAAGTATTTAGCAATATAAGTTTTCATCTCATACATTTTGATACGTTGTAGTTCCATTGTTACTCATTTCAAAATATTTTCTAACTTCTTTTTTGATATAGGATTTGTTTTAAATGCCTTTTAATACTTACTCATTCATTTTGTATTGATGTGTGCATGTCCACATGCACATGCCTGTATGTGCATAGCATAGCACAAGGTTGGAGATTAGAGGACTACTTGCAGAAATCATGTCTGAAGGGTTAACTCCAGCTATGAGCCTCAGGTGGATGGAGAAGCTGTTAGAAGAAAAGCTGACTGATAACAAATGTGGCAGCTTCTACTGACAAGATCTGCACACAAATCCACTGCTATCTACTACTTCTAGTCTGTAGGGGAACTGGCCTGCAGGTGAACTCTTCCATTTCCAAAATGCCCCCTTTTCTATCCTATTTAAAAAAACACAACAAACCAAAACAAATAAACAAAACAAAAAAAAATCTGAGATGAGCTAGAAACCTAGTGCAATGGAAACTCCCAGGAATCTAGGTAGGTAGCTCTTGCTAAGACTCCTAGCAATGGAGTATGCAGAGCCTGAACCAGCCATCATCTCCTATCATCAGGCAGAACTTCCAGTGGAGAGAATGGGACATACACCTAGCAACAAAATGTTAGACCTACAATTTGTCTTGTCTACAAGATATATTGGGGTAAAAGTGACACTGAAATTGTGGGAATGTCTGACCAGTATCCGGTCCAGCTTGAGACCCATGCCACAAGTGGGAACCCACCCCTGACACTGTCTGGAGGGCTAGTAGCCAGAGGCTGCACAGTCCAGAGACCTAAGATAGAACCAAACACGACTGGAGAAAAAAGTTAACGAAATGAATCCTAGTGATATTCTGGCTGTACTTGTAGACAAGTGCCTAATCCAGTTGTCATCAGAGAGGCTTAATCCAACAACTGATGGAAACAGATGAGCCAAATGGAAACAGATGGAAACCCAGAGCCAAACAAGCAGAACTCAGCGAATCCAGCGGAAGAAGGGAAGGAAGAATTGTAGTAGTCAGAGGAGTCAAGGACATCACAAGAAAACCCACAGAATTAACTAACATGGGGCTCACAGAGACTGAAAATCAGGGAGCAGGCCTGGGACTGCCCTAAGCCCTCTGCATATATGTTACAGCTGTGTAGTTTAGTCTTCTTGTGGGACTCCTAAAAGTAAGAGTGGGGACTCTTTGACACTTTTGCTTGCTTTTGGCACCCTTCGCCTCCCATTGGGTTACCTCCTCTGGCATAATTATGAGGGGAGGGGCCTTGTTTTACTGCAACTTGATATGACATCCCTAGGGATGGTGGATATCCCTAGGAGGCTTGCCCTTTCTGAAGGGATATGGAGGAGGAGTGGATGGGAGTGGGCGTGGGAGGGTAAATGGAGGAGAAACGTTGGTTGGGATGAGAGAAGAATAAACAAACCAAATCAAAACAAACAAGCAAAAACAAACAAGCAATGCTCACCATGTGC
>OU015755.1:30138811-30149268 GCA_907169655.1 Acomys percivali | reverse complement strand
ACTTTGGCCCTTTAGCTTTTCCGGTTAAAGAACAAGTCACTTCCGGAGGTGCGTGTCTTCTTCCAAGTGCTTCCAGGTCACCTTCGTCAGTCGTGACCTAACATCTCTCCTTCTACCATGTGAGCTCTGGGACTCAAACTCAGGTCTTGCTTTCTATAACTTTATGTTGCATAGTTAGAAATCTTCTGTTAGATGCGTGAGCATTTAGATCTCTACATCCTTTATTTATTCTTTACCTAATGAAATATTGTATGTATTAAGTACTTAACTTTGAATCCATTATTAATGTTATCATCCTCTAATATCTTAATTTGTAGTCTAAAGTTTATTACTCAAATGTTAAGGCATTTAAAGTAAGCCATAAAATCACATATAAAATCAATATTATCTTGCCAACAATTATATACTGTGACAGTCAGGAGGCCAGTTCTGCAGTATTTATATCTTTCATTAAATCTTGAGTCCACTTTTATTCTACACATAGTACAATAATTTCTCTTCCAATGTATGAACATACAATAATTTTTGGAAGGCAGATATTTAATCCTTCCTCACAGTGACAAATTATAGCAAAAGAAAATTCTGAAATATCTGCACTTGTTAGGATCTTATTGAGACTTCAGCTATAATAAGAGTTTCTCTATCAGAACTTGACCAGTTAAAAGAAAGGTTATAGTTCAGTGGTAGGGCAATTGTGTAACATGTATAGGTTCAATCACTAGTACTACAAATTTTTTCTTAAGTAGTAGTTTGATACTCAGATCTCAATCACTGCCTGTAGTTTTGGTAATATCTACTTTATTATCTCTTTCAGCTACACTATTATCAGAAACAGTTAAAAGAGCATATGTGAAAAGGGCTCTCTGATATCCAATACTGATATCTAATACTTGGAAATTTCTTAGGTAAGAAAATACATATCTGGGCAACAACTTAATTCTAATAAGTAAAGGTAGTTGAGTGGGAAAGACTTTAATTTCTTGATAAACACACAGTCTCCAAGTGGCTGACATCAACAGACAGAGCAAAGAGTCTATTTCCCCTGGCAGATCAGGGGTGAGAGACCACTCCTTAGAGCATTGGGAAAACTGTAGCTCAGAGAGGTTCATATAAGCAAAATATGTACATTTTAATGGAATATTTAAAAATCATCTCTTGCCTCTTCTTTTCTATATAACTATCAATTGTCCCTCATTGTCTTTATTATTACGTATGTGTTCATTAATAATCACACAAGTATCTCATTACCTTCAAGATGCACCTTAATAGACATAGACATTTATAGGTGCCTTATGTTTTTATATCTTAAGAGTAAGGAGCAGTATGTTAGTAATTAAGTAAATGTTATAGTAAGTATAGCTTAAACTGACGCTTATCACTCCCCAGGGAACAGATACTTAATTTGTGGTCATGATAATAACAACCAAATGAACTTCAGGTCTTGCAGGAGAGCTTAATAAACTTCAAAGGAGACAGAATAAGAACATGTGAGTAAAAGTACATCCTCAGCCTTTCATTAGGCAAAATGAGCGTGAGTCCCGGCCCAGCATGGCTTCCGAAGTTAGCATGCCCAACTACAAAGCAAATGTATGCAGAGAAATGCACAACAAAGGCAGAGCTTCTAAAGCTCCAGTTGAGTTTCCACAAATGTTGCTTACAAAAGCTGCCATTCTCTGTGTTAACAAAAAGTTGTGGATCCATTCTTCCCTAAATCCTCTTTTCTTGCATAATCCACCTTGTGCACGTTAGCTTGAGTGTGTTTTATCTGATCTAATCCTGGGGTCATTCACTTTCAGATAAGAAGCAACAGGATTATTTCACACTTAAACGAGGTCCAATTTTTATGTGAACCTTAGGAGGACACCTGGCTGATGCAGAATTTAAAGCTAAAGATTAACCGAGTACTCAAGGCACATAATGGTTTCAGATATAATAAGAGTGTATGATAGAATTGCTTTAAGACCATATCGAAGCTGCATCTTAAAACGTATGTACTGAGGTCTATACAACTCTATTATATGGATATTTTATGCATGTGAATTTACCACACCTCCATATGAGAATACTTGCCTTAAGAAAAGACTTTGCATCCTATTAGAAATTTTATGCTTGTAGCGAAGTGGTCAAAATTTCATCCATCTCTTTCCTATTCAGCATTTTCACAATCTGAGGTAGGTTGAGTAGGGCCAGGCTTTGTGGCTGAGAAAATTAGTTCCTGATTTTTTTTTTCTTTTAATGCACTGGGCAAGAAAATAGTCCAGCCCCCACAAAGCTAACATCATGGATTAGTATGAAGTACGTCTATTTGCTATTGTGGACTCTGAAAAGACATTAGATTTTTATATCACTTTTTAAAAAATGTGTGTGTGTGTGACTATCCAATTGTTTTTTATACATAGTTACTTTTTTATTGTGAGTGTACACATGCATGTATTTCTTGTTAATCATAGATGACAGCTAATTTTTGCTAATGTGACAATATTTGAGAAAAAAGGCTAAAGCAGTTCTAAGCTATATTCATATTTTTCTTACTATGAAATCTGTATGAAATTATATAATTGCTGCTTTTTTCTATTTTATAATTTTATCACACAAATATTTTGTAAGAGTGTCACAAACACTTAAGAAAAAAGGGACACTAATGCCATTGATACCTTGTTTGCAGACTACCCCCTGCCTTCCACATCTGCTAGAGAAATGAAATATAAATACCATATGGGAGAAGATAGCAATCATGACAGTACTAATGCTATTAGCTAGTCAAGACATCAAAAAATCAATCCATATAGAAACAATATACGTGAAAATATTACCTTATGCATCACTCATCAAATTATCATTTGAAAATATGAAAACTCTCTTTGTCCTTTCTAACAATATGGGAGCACTGCTATAATTAATTGTCTTGTCTTTGTATTGTAAAATTATTCTTAAATAAAATATTAATATATCTTGATGAGAAAAAATACATTCTACATATTTCTAAAAGATATGGTTTTAGTAATTTAGAGTGTTACATGAATTAATGCGCCTCCTAGAAACAACTGAATTTTATTGAAAAGGTAACAGTGCTGTTAAAATAACTAAGAACTGGAGAGATGGCTCAGTGGTTAATAGCATTTGCAGAGAACATGGGTTTGGTTCCATTTCTAGCACCTACGTGGTGGCTCACAACTGTTTATAACTTTACTTTCAGAGGCTGTTACACCGTCTTCTGGCCTCTATGGCAGCAGACACACACACATTATGCAGGCAAAACAATCACGTACATAAAATAAAATAAAAGTACAGTAACTCTGGTAAATAAATAGGAGCTGTGTTTCTGTGTCCGTTTAGCTCTCAGAGCCTCATTTCCACAAATATGTAAGTGTAAATAACGACAATGGTATCTTCAGGGAAGGGATTCAAATTCAAACGCTATTGAACATTAAAAGCTATATTAATGTTTATATTTGTAATTATACTTAATTTATAATTTCTCTTTAAATTTAATAGTTAAAGGACACCCTCACAGCACAGGCAGTGAACTGGAGATGTAAAGGTAGTGACAGGTGGAGTTTACTCAGACACACACACACACACACACACACACACACACACACATCACTAGCACCCCCTCCCCCAACATGCCTCTTGGCTGCTAGATTGCCTTGGCTCTGGGTTACTATGGAGGCCTCAGATGAGGAACAGTTCATTTTCTGGACTGGACCTCCTTGAGGACCACCATGGTTAGTCCTGACACTGGAGGGCACGTTGGCATCTGTGGTCCATGCTACTGCCCCAGGCCATGATAAAGCCCGAGATTCATGTGGGACATTTGTGGTCTGTGCCACTGACTGAGGCCAGGTGAATGCGAGTAGCCTGTGTAGCCACCTGAGGCCATGTTGAGGTCCATGGCCCATGGTCGCTATGAGCACGAGGAAAAGTTCTCTTCCATAGCTTCCCATCCGAGCTGTTCCTTTGGGGGGTCATTAGTGGGATGGGGGTTATCATGGAAGACTTCCATGTCCCTTTTTCTCAACTGTGCATCTGCAGTCATCAATATCATTGCAAAAGTAGCTTCCTTGGTCTTCAGTCAACAGGAGCATGGAACATGGAGGAGCATGGGCTTCTTCATGACTTCTGGCAATAACACAGAGCATAAACACAGCCTCCAGCTGTATGTAGTTGGACCAGAGACACAGGCAGGGCTTTTGGAGGCTTCTGGACCATGGCCCTTGGTGGTAACATGGATCACAGATATCAACGTGGCCCTTGGCTGTATCAGGACCGCTGACCCAATTGATGGCATCTGGTAGGGGTATAGGATAGGAAGAACTCAGTTCTATTTAAAGGGCAGACCATGAGAGTTTGACCATGCTCTTGTATGTATATAGGAAACAAAATATTGGACATTTTTCTATTTTTATTATAATTTTTATTTATTAGTTTTTGGTGTGGGCAGGTCACAAGGGTGGTGGATGGGCGTGGAAGGACTGGGAACTGTGATCTAGGTGCATGATGTGAAATTTCTAAAGAATCAATAAGAATATTACGTTGAAAAAAATAAACTCATTTAATCTGAAAATATTATTTAAAAATAAAATGAAAAAGGCTAAAATTATCTACTAAAATTGCACAATTTAATTATCCACCCTGTTTTTAAAGCATTATTTGGGTTATTTGGCAACATAATGTCACACAACAAAACAATGTTTATCCTCTTATATTTTGCCACTTTGATGCAAGTATGAAGCTATACACATCAAGTAATATAAAATATTTGCAAAATTAAGTTTAGATAGTATACATGGGGTTGTTTCATTTTTTTCTGTATATTTTTAATTTATATATCCACTTTACATCCTGAGTGTAGCCCCTTCCTTCCTGGTTTCATCCTCCTAACCTTCTTCCCCCATTCTCCCTCCCCTTTTCCTCAGAAAAGGAGACAACCCCCTCCCTAACAACCAACCTCAGCACATCCAGGCATATCAGGACTGAGCTCCACCTCATCCACTGAGGCCAGACAAAGCAGCCCTGTTAGGGGAAAGTAATCAAAAAACAGGCAACAGAGTCCATGTCATAGATAACACCTGCTCAACTTACTAGGAGACTCACATGAAAATCAAGCTGCCCATCAGTTACACATGTGTAGAGGGCCTCGGTCTAGTCTTTGGTTGGTGCTTCCATCTCTGTAAGCCCCCATGGGCCTAGGTTAGCTGACTCTTGGTTTTCTTGTGGCATTCTTGTCCCTTCCAGGTCCTTCTGTGCTCCCCCACTGCTTACTCTTCCACCAGAATCTCTGAGCTCCACCTAATGCCTGGCTGTGAATCTCAGAAATCTGATTTGATCAGCTGCTGGGTGGGGCCCCTCTCAGAGAATGATTAAGTTAGTCTCCTGTCTGTAAACATAACAGAGAATCATTTAATGGTGTTAGGTTCTCTCTCATTGGCGGTCTCAGGTTGGGCCAGGCATTGGTTAGATATTCCTTCAGTCTGTGGGATGTGTCTTTATGTCTACACGTCTTGTACATAGGGTAAATTTTGGGTCTAAAGTTCTGTAGGTAGATTGGTGTTGCCCTCTCACCATGACAAGTCCTGCCTGGCCTCAGTCTCAGTGTTCCCCTGCTCTTAGGAGGCTCAGCTAGAGTTATCCCCCCATCATTCCTGGAGTCTACCTTGTTGTAGGTCTCCCGCTTGTCTCAGAAATGGCCTTGCCCATGGTTCCCCTCTTCTCCCCAAGACCTCTCACCTCACCTCCCCACTCTCCCCACATCTGATCCTCACCACGGTTTCCCTCTCCTCATCCTCTCCTATCCAGTTCCCTCTTCATCGATTTCAACTGTCCATTCTATTTCCCCATCTGAGTGAGATTCACAAAGGATTTCTCTTGGGCCCTCCTTGTTACTTAGCTTCTTTGGGTCTGTGAATTGTAGTATGGTTATCCTGTAATATATGGCCAGTTTCTGCTTATAAGTGATATATATGCCATGTGTGTCTTTCTGGATTTGTGTTACCTCATGCAGGAGGATCGTTTCTAGTTTCATCTATTTGCCTGCACAATTCATGATTTCCTTGGTTTTAATAGCTGAGTAGTCATCCGTTGTGTAAATGTACCAATTTCCTTACCCATTCTTTGGTTGAGGGACATGTAGGTTGTTTTCAGTTTCTGGATATTATGAATAAAGTTGCTATGAACATACAGAACAAATGTCCTTGCAGTATGGTGGAACATCATTCAGGTATATGCCCAGAAGTGATATAGCTAGGTCTTGATGTAGTACTAGTTCCAATTTTCTGAAAAAGCACGAGATTGATGTCCAAAGTGGTTGTACAACTTTACGCTCCCACCAGCAGTGGAGGAGTGTTCCCCTTTCTCCATATTCTTAGATAGCAGTATGTGCTGCCACTTGAGTTTTTGATCTTAGCCATTTTGAGTGGTGTATAATGGAATCTCAGAGTTGCTTTGATTTACATTTTGCTGATGACTAAGAATATTGAATATTTCCTAATTTCTTCCTCTGTATGATTATCATTTGTATATAGGAAGGCTATTGATTTTTTTGAGTTAATTTTGTAACCAGCCAGTTTGTTAAACATGCTTATCAACTGAAGGAGTTCTCTGGTGGAATTTTGGGGGTCACTTATGTACACTATCATATCATCTGCAAATAGGGATAGTTTGACTTCTTCCTTTCCCATTTGGATACCCTTGATCTCCTTGTGTTGTCTTATTGCTCTGGCTAGGACTTCAAGAACTATATTGAAGAGATATGGAGAAAGTGGGCAGCCTTGTCTGGTCCCTGATTTTAGAGGAATTTCCTTGAGTATCTCTTCATTTAATTTGATGTTGGCTATTGGCTTGCTGTATATAGCCTTTATTATGTTGAGGAATGTGCCTTGTGTCCCCGATCTCTCCAACACTTTAAACATGAATGGGTGTTGGATTTTAAGTGTCCCTCTGTAGAAGAATGGATAAAGAAACTGTGATACATTTACACTATGGAATACTACTCACTATTAAAAACAAGGAATTCCCCAAATTTGTGGACAAATGGATTGAACTAGAAATGATCATAACAAGTGAGCTAACCCAGAAGCAGAGAGACTCAAATGGTATATACTTACTTATCACTGGACACTAGCCCAAGGGGCAGGTCCCATGAAAGTCTTCACCTACCAGGAAAGTGGGATAGAGGTGAGGACATCCTATTGAGACTCTAGGTGAGAAAAATATAGGGAAGCAGGTGGATCCAGAGGGTCCTAGAAAGCTACAAGAGGAACATTATGATGGGTGGATCTGAGCCCAGGGGTTCTGATTAATCTAAGGCACCAACCAAGGACAAAGCGTGCAGTCATCATCAAACCCCTACCCAGATCTAGCCAAGGGACAGAACATTCTCCACAGTTAAGTGGAGACTAGGGACTGACTTTCACATGATCTCTGGTGCCCCATATTTGGCCATGTCCCTTTGTTGGGGAGGCCCAATGGCACTCGGAGGAAGGATAGCAGACTTACCAAGAAGATACTTGATACCCTAGCACCATATTCAGGGGGAGAAGGTCCCCCTCAGTCACAGTCATAGGGAAGGGGGATTGGGGTGAAAGTGAGAGGGAGGGAGGAATGGGAGGATGCATGGAATGGGATAGAAAATGAGATGTAATATGAATTATTTTATTTTTCAATAAAAATGTGTTTAAAAAAATGTTTGCCAAAAGAAATAGTCAAATCACTATGAATGTAACATTTATACAATTCCTAGTTATCTCATGGATTTTACTGCTGTATGTAGTTTATTTTACCC
This sequence comes from Acomys percivali, assembly GCA_907169655.1. Taxonomy (NCBI): domain Eukaryota; kingdom Metazoa; phylum Chordata; class Mammalia; order Rodentia; family Muridae; genus Acomys; species Acomys percivali. The sequence goes on along the minus strand of OU015755.1, from coordinate 30,141,485 downwards.
ATGTGTAATAATATAAATGTATATGTTAAAAAAGAAACATAATAAAAATAAAAAATAAAAAATAAATTAACAGAAGAAAAAGAATACTGAACATTTCTTTAAGTGCTTCTCAGCCATTACAGATTCCTCTGATAAAAAATTTTAAAAATCATAACTTATTCAGATTACATCCCAATGATTGTTATCCCCTCACTTGTATCTTCCCCGTTCCCATACTCCCTCCCTCTTTAGCCCTTTTCCCCTTTCCCTCTCCTAGACCTCTGACAGAATGGAACCTCTTCATTATTTTGATATCACATATGACACAATAGTTTATTTAAATTTTCTTAATATTTCTTAAAATACATTTTATAGATGTGCACAATAACATCTAAAATATCTTAGAGAAACCTAACTAAGGGAAAAAGAGACAATGGAAAACACTAAGACACTGAGAAAAGTATTCAATAGGTAGGATGAATTTTGTGAAAACAGCCACAAGGAATTCAACATCAATTTCCATCAAAATCTCAAATACAAATCTTTACAGAAATCTTCTTTTAAAAAGTCATGATCTTCACTTCTATATGGGAAGTTTATCACAAACTTCAAATTGTACTCCAGAATTACAACAATAAAAACAGAATAGTGCTGGCACAAAAACACTCATTGGTCAATGAAATGAATTTGAAGATTATATATATATATACACACACACATACACACACATACACACATTCCTACAGACACCCAATATTTGACAATAGGCCAACAATCTGCATTGGAAAAAAGACTCATCATCTTTAGAAAATGGTACTTGGTAAACTGAATAGCTTTTTTATAGAAAAATAAACTCAATCTTCATCTTTTACCATTCAGGAAACTCAGCTCCATAATAAGTGGGGATCTTAACATAAGACATAATACCCACAGTGTTACTAAAGGGAACGTAGAATATCCACTTGATCCCACTGATACTGGAAAGGACTTTCTGAAGAGGACCACCAATACTACAGACTTTATTTATTTATTTATTCATTTATTTATTTGTTATAATTGATTCATCTTACATCTTGACTGTTATCCTCTTGCTTGGATCTTCCCATTCCCACCCTCCCTTCCTCTTCTGTCCTATTCCCCTTCCCTAGACCTCTGACAGGGTGGGGCTCTCCTCTCCCACCATCTGACCACAATCTATCAGGTCTCATCAGGATAGCCTGCATCCCCTTCACTATGTGTCACCAGGTCTTCCTGCCTAGGGGAAGTGATCAAATTTGGGGCACCAGAGTTCATGTCAGAGGAAGTCCCTGCTCCCCCTACAGCCTTGGAGAATGTGCCGTCCACTGGCTAGATCTGAACAGGTGGTCTATGTTTACTGCATGTGTTGTTCTTGCTTGGTACAGTAGTTTGTGGAAGCCCTCCCCTGGGTTAGGATCTGCAGGTCTTAATGGTCTCCCTAGGAGGCTCTTGAACTCTCTGGGTCCTTCAATCTCTCCATTCTTCTATACCACTCTCAGTGCTCTGCCCAGGGTACAGCTGCCAGACCCAGAATTTGTCTTGATCCCAATTGATCCCACTGATACTGAAAAGGACTTTCTGAAGAGGACCACAAGAGTACAGACTTTAAAACCAACAATTAATAAGTGGGCCATTATGAAGCTAAAAAGTTTCTATATGGCAAAGTACAATATCATTTGAGTGAAGTAAGTCCACAGATAGAAAAAAAAGTCTTTCTCAGAAGTACTTCTGACAGAGGACTAATATCCAGAATACTCAAAGAACAGCTATTGTGGCAATCAGTATAGAACAGTCATTCTCAACTTGTAAGTCATGACAACCGCTCTATCACAGGGGTAGCCTAGAAAATACAGATATTTACATTATGATTCATAACAGTAGCAAAACTACAGTTATGAAATACAAATGAAAAGAATTTTACAGTTGGGGGCCACCACAACATAAGGAAGTTTGAGAACCTCATCAAAAAGTTATATCTACCATATGATCCAACTGTACCACTCACAGGAATATAGCCTAAGAAGTCTACATCTGACTGTAAAAGATGAAGACTAGGTTTATTTTTCTACAAGAAGCCATTCAGTTTGGCCAGCACCATGATACCTGCTCTTCCATGTTCATTTCTATTCTTATTCACAATAGTTAGGTAACGGGAACAATCTAGATGCCTCACAACTGAGGACTGGTAATGAAAACCCGAGACATTTACACATGGGATATTCAGCTAAAAAGAAAAGCAAAAAGCATGAAATTCACAGATAAACTGATTGACCTGGAAACAATCATTCTGGGTGAGTTAATCCAGACCCAGGAAGACGAAAATCATACATTCCTCCCTCATGTGGATGCTAGCTTTGAATCTTGAATCTTCAGATTTGTGTGTTTCCTTTGGAATAATACAAAGATCAGGACACAAGTGAGGGGCAAAAGTGGGGCAGGGGCGGAGCATTCAAGAGAGAGGAGATAGAATATAGTGTTCTTAAGGGCTGAATGGAACAGAAAGGATCATATTGTGGTGTGGAATAGGAGGGTAGGGTGTGAGAAGAGGATACTAGTAAAGATAAGGCATACTAAAGACCTTTCAACAATAATACATAAGTCTATTCACTACTGTAGAGACTTTCTCTCAAACACACACACACACACACACACACACACACACACACACACACACACA